>CM043324.1:54420419-54845419 GCA_023736055.1 Quercus glauca
AGTGTCACTTGGTTGACTAGTACTTTGTCTCACAAAGAGTGCTGTATTTTCTAAGTAGTGCATGATCAGATAAGAGTTTGGGGCATTAAAAACCTTGTATCCATAGAATATTTGGTGTAAGATCAATTTTGATCTGAATCACATAATGTCATATATAATAGAAAGGGAAATTCTCTCTCCCCCCCTCCCCATATAATAAAGCACTGAATTAATGGCATTGTGGGATGTTAATAAGTTTTCACTATAATAAATTACTTGGAACTAATGTTTTGGTATTGTCACTTAGCTTGGTTAAGATGATGTCATAAGTCAACCTTTTCATAAATACTCTGGGAATTGAATCATGCTGTTACATTTTTGTAGGTAATAGTCCTCCACCAAAGCCTTGGGAGCGAGCAGGTGCCTCATCATCTGGCCCTGCACCTTTTAAACCCCCGTCAGCTGGCAGCACGAGTGATGTAGTTGAGGCTTCAGGAACTGCAAAACCTGGAGAAATTGTTTCTACATCTGCTAACAATGCCGCTGTTAATAGGAATACCCTTGCAAGGCCTGTTCCTACAAGGCCTTGGGAACAGGGATATGGGAATAGTACCTATGGAGGTAACTATTGGTCTCTGATTACCTTTCGTTGATCATTTTTACCCCTTCTTTTTATGGCTGGTCATGGATCTTTTGAAAAAATTCCCTAAATTTGCAGGTTATGGCTCTACTATGAACTACAACTCTGGCTATGGTTCTGGAATGTATGGTTCATCATATGGTGGTGCAGGGGGATTGTATGGTGGAGGGGGGATGTATGGAAACAGCATGTATAGGGGAGGAGGGTATGGTGGTGGTCTTTATGGATCATCTGGGATGTATGGAGGTGGAATGTATAATAGTGGTCTTGGAGGCCCCATGGGTGGCTATGGTATGGGTATGAATGGTCCTTATGGAGGTCAAGATCCAAATGATCCTTACGGTGCTCCTCCATCTCCTCCAGGGTTTTGGATTTCAGCTCTTCGGGTGGTAAGACATGATGCTTTGTCTAATTTTTTGTATAGGTAGGATGACTAACACATGTAACACGGTGCTTATATTGTTTCCCCTTATGAAATCTGACATGACTTCTTCCCTAGGCCTCGCTAGTTGGTGATTCTTTGGGTGGGTTAGGAAATAGGATAAATCATAGGTTCAAATTTTAAAATTGCAACTTGGGGAAAGGGGTTTTGGGGGAGGAGAAGATAATGAAGCTTCGCCAGTGTCTGTGCTAGCTAAAGGTTTGTTTAAATCTACTCTGGATAAGTACAGAAAAATCATTCTAGTTGGTTACCCGATGTGCCCAATAAATGTGACCTTGGCTATGTGTGTGCACATTTTTCTATCTTCTATTTTGTGTGATTAACTAATGGATTGCTTCAGAAGGTGTCTCACTCCCTTGTTTAATTGATTTCTTAGTCCTTAGTGTGTTCATGATATATCAGTCTTATATGGAACATCTTTTACTGATTGAAATTGTGAGTAATGAGGCCTATTGGGCTCAGATATTTCCATATGCTGTTACTTATTTTTTGTATTTTCTTTGTTGCAGACGCAGGGTGTGGTAAACTTTTTTGGTAGGATAGCAATTCTTATAGACCAGAACACACAGGCTTTCCATTTGTTCATGACTGCACTTCTTCAGGTGTGCTCTCCATTACTTTTTTTAGCACCTTTACATATACTGTAAGATCAATTGTATAGGTCACATCTTCCCCCACCCACACCACCACCCACACCTCCCCACCACCCCCACCCCCGCCCCCCCCCCCCCCCCCCCCCCCCCCCCGGGGCTTTTCTTCTGGAAAATGTAAATCCGTATTATCCTCAAGTCCCACCCCCCTCCCTAAAAATAAAGCTAGTCGCTAGTAGGCCAAAGCAGATGTGATAGCTTTGGTTACTAACCCAGGACATTTGAGTTAATTGGTGGTGCTTATTTCCAAATTCTGACATGTTGAACCAAAATTCCAATGCGTATGTTAGAATATCTTTTGAAGTCCCCTCCCCAACTTCCTTCATATAATGTATTTAATTATCAGATCACCGATCTGAATTTTATCTTTCTAGATGCAGTATTTTCAAACACAGGAAAATTGAAGGTTTTGAACGTAAACTATGTGATTGATTAGAGATGTCTTTTTGTTTCATTATATATTATTTCCTTGTAATTTACTCCACCTATGGTATTCGCAGCACCATTGAAGCATTATTTAGTTTTATGTGACATGGATATCGTTACAGCTTTTTGATCGCTCGGGTATGTTATATGGGGAGCTAGCGAGATTTGTGCTGAGGATACTGGGGATCAGAACGAAGCCAAAGAAGGTTCATCCACCAGGCCCCAATGGATATCCACATCCTGGACCTCACAATTATAATGGAAATCAGAACTACATTGAAGGACCTAAGGCCGCCCCAAGTGGTTCATGGGACAATGTTTGGGGAAATGATGGTAGCCAGTGATCCAATAGAATGCTTCTGCTTGCATGGAGTGGACTTCGGTTAAAAAAAAAAAAGGCTTAAAGATCAACAAGCAAATCGCTCTCTCTCTCTCTGCTGAACACCAAAATGAGCTGGAAATGATAGACCGTGTGATATTATTTAGTTTGTGTTTGTGATTCATCGTGTAAACAGGCTTTTTAAACTAATGAGCTTTGTCTCAGTTAATGGAGAATGAAATGTTGGCCATAAGAAATGGACCTGTCATATACATAACAATAAAATTACAACATATCTAAGAAATGGGAAATTGACCATTTTGGGGCGAATTGTACCAATCAATCAACTCTTTTAAGAATAACATTACTCTAAGATTCGGATATATGAGATACTATCTCGTTATATAGAGACTCAAAATACTTAATTACAAAAGCAGAGTTCCAACCTTCTAATATGTACTAGAAATGCAAACCGTAAGATAGCTGTAAATCTCCTTTGCAATATTGGTTAGTGCAGATGGTGATTTTTCCAAGCGTCTGTTTGGTTAGAGCTTTTTGGGCTAAATTTATGTTGCAATTTGAAGATGTGACCATAGGGCGATTGGTGAAATTTTGCAATTGTGCTTTACAATATTGTAAACGTGAAAAAAAATTGCATTTTTGCCTTGCATCCCTGTAACAACAATTGTAAATTGCCACTTCTTCAAAAAGCTCAAAAACAAAAACTAAACCAAACTCAACGCCTATGAGTAGGTTGGGTACATTTAATGCATTTTGATTTGACCAAATCTCACAAATTTACCAGGTTTTTCATGGAATGTTTCATTTTATTAAACCAAAATTCTTTAGAGTTTTTAGAGCACTTTATTACATAAAGTTTTTTAAATCTTAACTTTTCTTTTATAATGTAAGGTTCAAATTATGCAATATCTGCCATTCCATTAACAAAATCCTTTAAAAAAAAAAAAATGGTACAAACAAGACAAAAAATTATTCAAACTCTCAAAAAAATTTTAAAACAAAAACTCAACGTTCATTAACAACAGAAGATTTGAATTCGTTGTCCATCCCAACGACCTCTCTCACTCACCTCAGCTCAGAGATTAACTGCCACATCACCATCACTAGCTGTGTCATTGTCCACCATGTCCTAATCTTTTAAGTCTTATCCACTCACCCTTCCATCTACACCATCAAGAACGTCCTCTCTCTCTTCATGTTGGGAGTTGTTCTAGCTACTTGGTCATCCATCAAAACAAAGCTTTTTACATTTTGTTCTTTGTCATTAATTATTACATTTCTCTTTTTTATCGTACATTATATATGTTAATTAAGACATATAAGTGTGACATTAATTATTTGATTTATTTGAAATTAATTAATCTTGATTCAATTTATGTTTCCTAATACCATTTTTATACTCGTGGTTCAATTTTCTATCCCTACATTATTCTCCTTGTGCCACCACATGAGCCTTTTGAGAACAAGACCATTATACTTGTTGCTGCAGCACCCTTGATGGTACCCTTACAATAATTGGGACGCATGACAATAGATAAACTAGAACTCTATATGTGTGCATGGATGAGGCTTGAGAGGCTGGAGACTCTGTGTGCGCTTGTAATTGTTGTAAGAACTGAGAAGTAGAGTCTTGAAAGTACTGCTTTCATAATATAGAGCGTTCACCGAAAAACTCTTTAATGTTTTCAATATTTGGCAAATTACATCAGATAGTGTTTTAAAGTTTTGAATTTATTGTAACCTCTAATGAAAAAATATAGCTCCATGAGCCAAAGCTCCTGTCATGATGAATGTTAATACCTAAAGCGGTGAACCAAATACCTAGTATAGGCCAAGCCGCTAGTAAGAAACGTAAAGAATGAGAATTGCTGAAACCAGCTCCAAATTTTACCTCTACCTTTAAAGCTGTATGAACAGTAAATTGTAGAGTTTTTTCCTCCTCTAAAAGTTCCAAATTTTAGTTCTACCCTTAAAGCTGTTTTCAGCCCCTTAAAACTTTTTAGGGCACGTTCGGTACACTAAATGTAAATTATACTAAGAATAGTAATCTTGATTATTGGGAATAAATGACACTGTAATGGAATAACTATAGTTATCCATAAGTTTAGTTGTTACATATGGAAAGCTTATAAAAAATGACGTATAAGGAAAATTTATACTTTTAGAAATATATTAATTTTAAAACTTATTATATGCACTAAGGAATAACTATTACATCAATTTTAAAGAGGAATAGTTATTCTTCAATTTAAAGGTAAGTTATTCTTGTGTAATAACTGATCCATGTAATAAAGATGCAACCAAATGATGGAATTACTAGTATGCATTAATAACTATTCCATTATATGAGTTACTACAGCATACCAAACATACCTTTAGCGACTAAAATAGATATTTTGTTGGATTTATTATAGAACAAAGAAAGAAAATTTATTACATTCCAAGAAGATTAAAAAGCTTTCACACTTGCCTGTTAACAATATAAAATGAGAGAAAAACTGAATAGTTTGTATATTGATGTATGTAAAATAATGTACAAAAGAGAGCCTTATATAAGCTAGTATGTGTGCAGTACAAGTAATATGAGTGCAGTACAAGTAAGGTATATTGGGCTAAGCCCAATGGGCTAATCTAACCTAATCTATACACTAACATCCCCCCTCAAACTCGAGGTGACAAGGAGGAAGCCAACTGGAGTTTGGATATAAGATCTCGAAGACGACCAGGCGGGTGAGACTTGGTGAAGATATCAGTAGGCTGGTTAGCAGAGGAGATGGAGAACAACTTGAGATTGCCTTTCTTGAGATGCTGGCGAGTGATGTGGCAGTCAATCTCAATGTGCTTGGTGCATTCGTGGAAGACATCATTATGAGCAATGTAGATAGCACTACGATTGTCACAATAAAGAGGAGTAGCAGTGGGCTGTGGAGCATCCATGTCAGCCAAGAGCCAGCGAAGCCAGATAAGCTCGCAGGTGGTGTCGGCAAGGGCACGATACTCAGCCTCAGTACTGGAACGGGAGACAACATCCTGCTTCTTGCTACGCCACGAGACAAGAGAAGTACCCAACAGGAAATAGAAACCTGTGATAGAGCATCGATCAATCGGATCACCTGCCCAGTCCGCATCTGAATAAGCATGAAGCTCAAGAGAAGACCGAGAGGAGTAGTGTAGACCATGATAAAGTGTGCCCTTGACATATCGGAGAATTCGAAGAACAGCAGCATAGTGGACAGAACGAGGGGCATCCATGAACTTACTAACCATACCCACGGCATGTGAAATATATGGACGAGTAACAGTGAGATAGATCAAACTACCAACCAACTGACGATACCGAGTAGCATCAGATATAGGGTCACTATCCAAGGATGTGAGCTTTGCATTGTATTCCAATGGAGTGGAAACAGTCTTGTTGTCGGTGATACCGGCTTTAAAGAGAAGATCAGACGCATATTTAGTTTGGGAAAGATAGTATCCATCAAAGGATGAGATAACCTCAAGTCCAAGAAAATAACTAAGAGTGCCCAGATCTTTCATCTCAAAATGCTGACTAAGGAAGTGTTGAAGAGAGCGGATACCTGCAGAATCATCTCTAGTAATAATCATATCATCAACATAAAAAAGAATAAGAGTGATACCAACAGAGGATCTTCGGACAAAGAGAGCAGTGTCATGAGGACTCGAAGTGAAACCCTGCTGAGCAACAACTGAGCTAAACTTTTCAAACCAAGCTCGAGGAGCCTGCTTGAGGCCATAAAGAGCACGGCGAAAGCGACAAACTTAACTGCCTGAGTGTGGATAGCTAGGGGGTGGTTGCATGTATACTTCTTCTTGGAGGTCTCCATTGAGGAAAGTATTCTTCACATCCATTTGATAAAGAGGCCAATGGCGAACAGCAGCCACAGCAATGAGACATCTGACAGATGTAAGACTAGCAACAGGAGCAAATGTTTCCTCATAGTCAATGCCATACTCCTAAGTAAAGCCCTTGGCAACTAGGCGAGCCTTGTACCGTTCAACAGATCCATTAGCCTTGGTCTTGATCTTGTAAACCCACCTACAACCTACTACAGACTGACGAGGAGGCAAATCAACCATATCCCAAGTGTGATTCTTATGAAGGGCATCTAGTTCTTCGTTCATAGCTTGCTGCCAAAGAGGGTCAGTATGGGCCTTACGATAGGTGTGAGGTTCATAGAGGGTGGCAAGAGTAAAAGAGCAGTGATAATCAGTGAGATAAGGGGGAGGAATGTTTACCCGAGTGGAACAACGAAGTTCAGGACCAACAGGAGGCTCAGGAGAGGGTGGTGCCACAGGATCCAAGACAGACGGGTCATATGTCAGGGACAGAATCGGAGATGAGTCATCTGAAGAGGCAACTGATGTCGAAGAATTCTCAACAAGTTCAGGATAGAGAGGGAGGAAAAGATCAGTAAAAATGGGAGATTCTGAGGGCAAGGACGTAGGAAATTGCTGAAGACTTGTGAAAGGACGATATTCCCAAAACTCAACATGACGTGAGACACGAAGGCGACGAGAAATGGGATCATAGCAGCGAAATCCCTTTTGAGATACACAATAACCAAGGAAACAACAGAGATGAGCACGAGGCTGAAGTTTTGTTCGTTCATGAGGAGGAAGAGAGACAAAGCAAGCACAACCAAAAACTCGAAGAGAGGAGTAGTCAGGAGTTTGACCATAAAGAAGCTCGAATGGAGATTTGTTATGTGTAGTTGGTGAAAGAATACGATTGATGGTGTACACAGCAGTGAGTGCAGCCTCACCCCAAAAGCGCTCAGGAAGAGAGGCAGAAATGAGAAGGGTGCGAACAACATCAAGAATGTGACGATGTTTTCGTTCTGCACGACCATTTTGTTGAGAGGTGTAAGGACAAGACCGCTGAGGAAGGGTACCATGACTGTCTAAAAAGGATAGGAAAGATTTATCATTATATTCTTGAGCATTATCTGATCGAAAGACTTTAACAGTGCGATTAAACTGTGTGCAATCATTTTATGAAATGTTTGGTAAATAGACACAAGTTCAGACCTATGATGAAGCAGATAAATCCAAGTATATCGAGAAAAATCATCCATAAATATGACAAAATATCTAGATCCCCCTTAGTGGGAACAAGTGTAGGACCCCAAATATCAGAATGTATAAGATCAAAAGATGCAGAAGAAAAGGAGTCACTATTATTAAAGGGCAATTTAGTTTGTTTGCCAAAATGACATGAAGTATAATCAAAATTTTGAAACTGAACTGAACCTAAATGACCTTAAGAAGCTAACAACTGAAGACGAGATAAGGATGGATGACCAAGACGAGCATGCCATAGATCAGGTGAGAGGGTGGCAGTGGTAGTAGCTGTAAAAATAATTTGTGAAGGAATCTTCAAGTCATGAACCTCAAACATGCGACCAACCTTACGGCCTGTCCCAAGCACTTGACCTGTCCGGGGATCTTGCACATCCACACCATGATTAGTAAATAGAAGATCTACGCCTAATTCACAAAGTTGACCAACAGAAAGCAAATTGAGAGATAACTTTGGGATATGAAAAGTGTCACTAAGGGACAAACAAGGAGAGGAGATTATTCCTTTATGACTAACAGACATAGGAGTTTCATCGGCAGTGTAAATGGTGATTGGATGTTCTAAGGATGCCTTATTAGAAAATTGGGATTCATCAGGAGTCATATGGTTACAACATGCAGTATCAAAAAATCAAGGTTGTTTACCTGAGGTGACAGAAAGGGCAGTGGAAGTGCGGGATAAAACCTGTTGAACAACTGCCTCAATATCAGTCGTAGTAAGTGAGGAAGTCAAAGATGGACCTGTAGGAACTGATGGATCTGAAGTACATACAGCAGCTGCCTGAGGAAGAGAAGTTTTATTCTGCTCTTGCACAAATTTTTGCAATTTGCGACAAACTGAGATGTCATGGCCTTTAGCACGACAAAACTTGTAGTGAGTACCTTTGGAAGACTGAGAGGTGGGATGCCCAGAGTTTATTCGTGGAGGAGCAGTGAATGCAGCAATGGGAGGCTATGGAGATAGTGTAGCCAATACATAATCAGATGATGACATGTGATGAGTAGGCCGACGGTTCTCCTCAGAAATGAGCTCCTTGACTGCAGTATCAAGATAAGGAGTAGGAGACTAGCTAAGCAGAGAAGCCTTAGTAGGCTCAAAATCCTCACGTAAACCCATTATGAAGTGCATAAATTTACGGAGATCCCAATATTTGACAAATAGCTCAATGTCCTTAGAACACACTAGTGGAGGATCTGCAGCAGAGAGTTGTTCCCACATAGTAGAAGTCTGAGAATAAAAATCAGAAATAGACTGACCAGGCTCTTGGTGCATTTGATAAAGTTTTGATTCAATGTGGAACTCCAAGCCTGAATCATTAGTGCAATTATAATGATCGGCCAAAAATTTCCAAGCAGCCTCAGCAGTTTCAAGACGAGGAAGAAGATTATGAATGGAGGGAATAGATGTATTGATAAACCAAGACAAGATCTTACTCTGAATACTTTCCCATTCCTCTAGGCGTTCTTCATAATTATCAGCAGTCTTGGGGGCATCTTCAGCAATTGTGGCTTTGGACTTAGGGTTTGGTACTGGCTTAGAAATTGAACCAGTCACATATCTCCACAGTTTACAACTCTTGAGAAAGATAGTCATATTCTGAGACCATGCATGACAGCTAGTGGGACCATCCAACATAATGGTGATAGGACGAATGATATCTCGTTCGTTTTGTTGAGCCATAATGAAGAAGATGATCGAAAGGTAGGATTTAGAGACCTCGAATAAAGAAACGGAGTCCAAAATCGGAATCTACGCGAAAAATTGAGCAAGACAGGCCCTGTTGAAAATTTTTGACTTAGTCAAAGTCAACAGTCAACAGTCAACGGCTAGGTCAACGGTTAACGTCTCGGTCAACGGTCAACGGCTGGATACTGACGTGGATGAGTGACGTCACTCTAGGGCTGATGTGGCAGGACGTGATACGGGGCAGGCACGTGGAAGTGTGTGATAGAGATGATCCAGCGTGTGTGAAAGGAAGACGGCGCGTGGTGGCGCGTGCAGGCGCGTGGAGTCGCGTGCTCGTGAGGCAGAAACTTCAGCCGGCGCGTGGGAGCGCGTGAGAGGTGGTTTTTGGCCGTTCTTGGTTGGGTTTTGCTCGGGATTGTCAGATCTGCCAATGTGTGTCTTGACTTTGGCGGTTTGATCAACAAACTGACAAAATCCGAGTGTTCTAGGGCTGTGGGCGTGACGGCGGTGACTCGCTTCTGACAGTGACAACTGGATGAAGGAGAGGGCAGCGGAAGAACGCCGGAGATGTCCACAGGAACCAAAAAATCAAAGAAAAGGCTCTGATACCATGTTAACAATATAAAATGAGAGAAAGACTGAATAGTCTGTATATTGATGTATGTAAAATAATGTACAAAAGAGAGCCTTATATAGGCTAGGTATGTGTGCAGTACAAGTAATATGAGTGCAGCACAAGTAAGGTATGCTGGGCTAAGCCCAATGGGCTAATCTAACTTAATCTATACACTAACATTGCCAAACTTCTTGGTCAAGAAAGGCTGCCCATAGCCTTTGCTTTCTCTCTCAAAATAAACTTTTGTATCTTTCCCGTTGAGGTTTTTGGCAAATCCTCAAAAATGATAGTCTTAAGAGTCATATAATGTGGTAAATGATCTCGACAAAACTTGATTATTTCTTGAGCACCAACACCATCATATCCTTCTTTTAACTTCACAAATGCACAAGGAGTTTGGCCCCAATGATTATCTGGTCGTGCAACCACTGCAGCCTCAAGAATTGCTGGATGACTATACAAAACTGTTTCCACCTCAACTGTGCTTATGTTTTCCCCACCAGAAATTATCACATCCTTCAACCGATCCATTACTTCGATATAATTATCAGGATGTTTCACAACTAAATCCCCACTTCGAAACCATCCACCATTGAAAGCTTCTTTTGTTGCTTCCAAATCTTTATGTATCCGCTCATTACTGTGTTACCTCTAAACATTATCTCCCCTATAGTTTTACCATCAGCTGGTACACTTGCCATTGTGACAGGATCTTTTACCTCAACATCCGCCAATCCAACATGATGTACTCCTTGTCGAGCTTTTAATTTGTATCGTTCATTGAGAGGTAGAGAATCCCACTCAGGTTTCCATATGCAAGAAGTTCCTGGACCATATGTTTCTGTAAGGCCATACAAGTGAGATATCCCAAAACCCAATTCTTCCATTTTGGAAAGAATTTGTGGAGGTGGGGGTGCACCCCCGGTCATTACTTCCACCTTGTGGGGAAGCGGCCTTCGATCACAGATCGGCGAGTTCACAATCATGTTCAGGACAGTTGGTGCCCCTTCCATGTGTGTCACATTATGCAGAGCAATGTTGTCAAATCTGACCTTTGGAGTAACTTTTCTGAGGCATACATTGGTGCCACCCTGAGCTGCCAATCCCCAAGTGAGGTTCCACCCATTGCAATGAAAAATAAGCAGAGTCCAAAGGTAAACCGGCAATGAGCCAATCCCGTGGAGAAGAACGCTTGCTAGAGAATTTAGATAGGCACCTCTGTGACAATACACTACTCCTTTTGGTCTAGATGTTGTGCCAGAAGTGTAATTAATACAAATAGGATCCCATTCACTATTTGGTTGTATTATCTCAAATCCGTTGTGTCCTGCCAGAAGACTCTCATATTCGTGGGTAATGGGCCATCAGATTCAGCTATTAAGACTAGAATTGGTGGCTTTCTTTTTGTCTCTGTTAGAAGCTTGAGTGCTCCATGAGCAATATCAAGTAATTGGTAGTCTACAAATATGATCTTGGCTTCTGAATGTTTTAATAGGACTGATAACATCGCTGAATCATGGCGTGTATTAAGTGGACAGATGAGAGCACCTGCCATTGGAACTGCAAAATGCAACTCATGCATTGCTGGGACATTAGGGGCCAGGGTTGCAACCTGCATAAACAAATCCAGAGTTTCATCCGTGAAGTGGACTTAAGTAAATCACTGGGAAGGTGCACCTTGGGAGTTTCAAATGCAAATTCCTTTATATTCTTGGAACACCCTTGCCAAATAACGTTACTATGCCAAGAATTTTGTTAGTTGGCTAGTTTACAAACAATAAGTGATAATAGCATCTCGAGTTTCTGAAACTCGAGATTCATTTAGAACTCGAGTTTTAGAAACTCGTCTTGCTCGGTTTGTCCATACGCCTCCGTGGACAAATTTTCCAGGTGGATGAAATGTTGCCACGTAGAAATCGAGCGTATAAGACTTGAAATATGCACAAATCTACCCCACAGTTTCAAACGCCTCACTCAAACACACTCTCTCAGTTCAAACACTCTCTCAAAGTTCAAAAATCACCCTCACCGAAATCAGTCTCTCAAGCACTCTCTCAAAGTTCAAACACTCTCAATCAAACACCGAAATCAGTCATCCTCAACCCCTCGGCGTGCAACAAAAATCACCCTCACCGTCACCCTCAAACGCTCTCCTCTTTCCTCACAATCAGCTTCAGACGATCCCCTCACTCGGCTTCAGATTTTTTCAAGTTTGAAGGTATGTATTTCTTATAAAAATTTGAGCTTTTTAAATATTTATTCCATCTGGGTTTAGCCCAAGTGTTTGTGTTTGATAATTTCCCTTGTTAGTGCTTTAGTTTTTCTTGTTAGTGTAAGATTTAAGTTAGATGGATTTGTTTTGTTACTTCTTGTTAGTCCCTAATGAACCATTTTAGTCCTTAAAGTGATCGCTTTAATCTTCAGGGACTAAAACTTCTCATGTTCTAAAGTTTAGGACCAACAATATATTTTGGCCTTTCATTTATGTCAAGATTTTATGTTACAACATTATGTTATTATTGCTGACAGGTTGCTGTGTACCGCGTGGCAATACCCAGAAGGTATTTTTGATTCAAATGTTAATGTGTTAGCAAATAGAAGATCTATTTCATATAATTTTTTTTTTTAATGGGGGATGTGTAGGATTTTAGGTACTAGGCAAAGGAATTTGTCAAACCTGGTACTTGCCTCGCCTGAAGCCATAGCAGAAGCTGATGAGAAAGCGGAAAAATTAGTATCGGGTCTACCACCTGGTTATCCAATATTGACAAGGTCAATGCAGCCATCCCATGTCGCTGGTGGATTTTGGCTGGTAAGAGAATTGGTTTTTCTGCTTAACTTATTTAACAACTTCTCAAAGTACATTAGTGTGTTATCTAACTAAGATGTTGGAACTCAGGATTTTCTTTTTCTCTGATATGTATTGATGGGGGTTACTAGTATATAAATAACATTAGTAGTAGTAGTAAAAATAACATGTCTTACGTGTATGGCTTCGGATAAAATAGAGTGGTGGAAAAGAATATATGTGGCTACCATGATTATTCTGTTGAGGATTATAGTTCTCCAAAATTTTGGAACTAAAGGCTTGGTTGTTGTTCTGTATTAATTTACAGTGGCTTAGAAAGCACTAAGTTATGTGGTTTAGCTTGTAAGTAAAATCACATACCTGATCCATGAATAACTTAAAAACTGAATGCATTTTCTTGTCCAAAGCAAAATTTAATTGTATAAGTAGTTCTGCCAGCGTAGAAATCCACCAAATAGGGACTAGAGGGTGAAAGTTGACATATGGTTGCGTTAGATTTGAATAATGTGGCAGATTACCCTCACTTGGATTGGGGGCACCTGCCTGTTTCAGTAATGAAGATGGACTAGTTACCATCTGTTCTGAGAACGTAGAAGACTTGGAACTGTATATATAATGATAAATATGTCATCCTTGATCCATACTATACCTGTAATTTGGAGTAACAGTCATAATGATTCCGGTAAAATTTGATTACAGGGTCTTCCAGTCAATTTCTGCAAGCTGAACCTTCCAAGTCGTGATGATGTTATGACTTTGATAGATGAGGATGGTGATGAGTATCCAACAATATATCTAGCCCGTAAAAGAGGACTGAGTGGTGGATGGAAAGGGTTTGCTGTTGCTCATCATTTGGTACATGGGGATGCAGTAGTATTTCAATTAATTGGGCGAACAACATTTAAGGTGATTGATCATTTATCAACGGCATTTAACTAAGCACCTTGTTCTTCTTGTTATTCCTCTCAATCATCAAATTATTGTTGTTGTGAAGTTTCATGTTCGAATTAGGCTATGCTAACATTTTTTTTATGGTCTTCCAAATTCTCTTGATTGGCATGGTGCATGCGCATATATATATGCATGCTATTATAGATTGTTATGTATGATACTATCATTTTAGCAAGCAAATGCTTTTGTACATTGTGTCAAATAGTTTGTGTACACTCTACTTTAATTGCTGGTTTTTTTTTTTTTTGGCACTGTATAAACTAAGTCTTTTGATTTGGGGATTGATTTTTTTATTTATTTTGGGTATTAAAAAAGTGAAGTGAAAATTAAAGATTACAAAGGCGAGCGAGCAATGCTAGAGGCACAATAAATTTCACAATTTATGTTGCCATTAGCACAACATAGTTTTCACGAGGACCCACTTCGCACATTACCCAACTCAACTGTTGTGTAAATTTTTTTTTTCTTTTTTGGTTGTGTTACAAGACATGTTAGCTGCCAGCGTATTTGCTTGAGGGTGAGACCAAAAAAAAAAAAAAAAAGAGGAGAAGATTTTAGCAATTAAGCTAAGCCAAAAAAAATCAAACTTGTAAGCTGATTGTGTACAATGTTGTAAAATTTTGTGTCACAAGACTAATTGTAAGTTAAGCCATCAAACTTGTAGTGTTCCACAAGCTCCAGATTTCATTTTTGTTCCTCGAATTGTAACTTTTTGCCTCACAATGTGGACGGGTGCGCTGCCCTCTGTAATTGAGAAGGGCCTATGTCCATCTCTTTTCCTTCTTGGGTGGTAGATCCTGAAGTTGGAGATGTTTTGGAGCCGTCCCCTGTTTTTCCTTAATACTTTCTTATTCATAAATTTTAAAAAAAAAATAATAATAATAGTGAAAGGTATACAGAACTTTGTATTCTTGGGAATGAAATTGTAACATTGTAGTTGATTTTGGTGACAGGAAGCCATAATTCTGCCACCATTTGTGGCTATAGCAATTAGCCCAAGACCTGGTGTTTGGGAATATGTTCGTGTCAATGTCTATGAACTCAGTGTGGAGCAACTGGATGTTTCTGAATATCTTCACTTCAAAGAAACACTCGTAGATGGGCCGTAAGCAATTTTCATGCTTTAGAAATTTAAATTTTACAAAGATGATAGATTATATTTATCTTTGCTTATTATAACCCTATGAATGTGTACTTATAACATACTGTTTTTGGTATTTATCATTTTTTAGGTCTAATGACCGATATGTCCTCGAGCTCGATTTTGAGCCATTCAATGCAAATTTTCCTCGCCCCAATAGGTCTTCATCCATTGGCAATGGCGTTCAGTTCCTCAATCGTCACCTTTCTTCAAGTATGTTCCATAACAAAGATTCGTTGGTACCATTACTAGATTTCCTCCGAGCACACAAAATTAAAGGACATGTAAGTTTGCTAAGCAAGGGGCTTTCTCCAAATGTGGTTTTCATTTGCAGTGATGTGAGCTAAATTATAACTTTTTTTATCTGTTCTATTCTTGGAAGTGTATTACAGTTGCAAGTTTACTGTTGTTTCTTGTTTTGCTTTAGTGTTGTTGCTTAATATTATTTTTTACGTGCTCTGGTTTGATTTTCTTTGGTATTAATACTGTGGAATAGAACATTTAGAAGAATTATTTGAAATCTTTCTTGGTATGAGAACTTTGAAGAGCTAAAATGATTTAATTGAGGATTATGTGCAGGGTTTGATGTTAAATGATCGGATACACAGTATCTAGTAAAGTTTACTAGACATTTTATTAACTGAAGCGTGTTGGATGTAGCATCATTGTATCAAAAAAGTTTGGGACTAAGGCTTAATTGTTGTTTTATGTAGCATGTACTATAACTTACGTGCTTTTTTTTTGTGGGGTGTTTTCCTGCCTTTACCTCTGCTTCGAGAAGAGAATAAAGAGAAAGGCAAATTATGTTAAAAGAAAACAATTTTGGAGCAAGGCTTACTAACGGGGTGGGGGGGAGTATATCCTTATTGATTTGTTATGCGTTTCAAGTTGTAAATACTATATATATAATCAGTGGACCCTTTTTACCTACTCATCTACATTTTTTTTTTTTTTTGTATGTAAATACCCATCTACTTCATTTGTAAATCTTCAAGATGTGAAAAGGATTAGAAACTGATCTAATCAAGTCTTGTTTGACATTTAATATAGTTGATTTTGATGTATCAGCCTTTGATTTTGATGTATCACAATTAGCTGCTGATAAGGTCAACTAACCACTGCTTTTTCTTTCTGACTTTTATGCTTCTGCTTAACAGATTAAAGCTGCAAAGGAGAGAATTTATGTTGATGTTGGTATGCTCTCGAACCTGTACCTTAGTCTACTGATAATTCTAGGACTAGTGTTTTTAACTATACTACCAACAGGTTTCTGGGGAGGTTTAGTTTCGGAAAATGCATTCAATGCAAGCGCTCATGAGGCTTTCCTAAATGCTGGTGTTCTTGGTTTGAAGGTAAGTATGAACCATTATGCTCTGTTTTCCTTTTCAAAAAAGACGTGCAAAAGGTTGGATAAAACTTTCTTAGATTGAGAACTGAACTGTATACTATCTTACTGAAGTGATCTGAGACTCAAAGCTTGAAAGCAATCTTTGCCGGACCACACTTCCATTTTGAAATATCTCCAGTTCTCCATCTCCACCTTTAAACTTGTGTTGTTCCTTCAATATTTCCTTTCCACAGAATTTCATGCATAAGGGTAATTGCAAGAGCTGTCTATGTTTCTTTCATGGAAAATAATAGCATGTTAAGTATGCCTCTTCAGATGCTTATTGAGAACCATGGTTGCAACTAAGACTTCTTTAGTAATACTACTTCTCTGTTGAAAAGCAGGACCTCCAATTCCTTGTTTCCCTCGATTCATAATTTTCCAATTTTAATGTATACCTTCAAAAAAAATTACTTCCAGAGTGAGATGACTTATTTGGGTGGCTCATGAAGGATTTTCACATCTGAAGAGGGAGGCATCAATTTCCTCAAGGATTTTAATTGTATTAGATAATGAGTAACCTAATCTTCTTAAGATGACAATGATAGTACTCTATAGCTAGGGACTGCAACTGAAGATCCACCACCAATTCATGGAACCTAAGTTTTAGGAGTGTGGTTCTGCAGTGTTATTGGACTTATAATATTTCAAACTTCTATATGAGTATAGCTGTTTCATGTTTGAGCCTGATCTTAAGTATTAATTGATTGTTAGAGTTTTCTACTTAGCTGACTTGTAGCAATGGCTCTACAGACTAAAGTTGGAACATTTTGGAAATAAATATCATGTAGGTTTCTGCTTCCATCATCATTGTTTAATTTGATAATACATGTAAAGTATGGCTATTGTATTTTAAAAATACAATAGCATGGTAAAGTATGTGTATAGTGTCTATCTAGACCATCATGACTCAGACTTTTCTTTCGTCTAATAAGTATGATATTGGAGGTCATCTGTTAAAGTTTTTTGTGCTTTTTTGTAGTCCTTTATGTGTCCTTCGGGGATCACTGATTTTCCCATGACAAATGCCAGTCATATAAAGGTTTGTTTCCAGAAGACGCTGAAAAATATTGCAAGGTGCAGCAGAAAATGTTTCTAGTACAAAAGTTGATGCAATATCACATTTTCAAGGGAAGGGGAAGATGGACAGAAAACCTTGCGTTGGAGATAAATATGAAGATGATTGGAGATACATGGCTGTCACTGCTTTTCTTGTTAAATATGATGGTTCCAGGTGAGAGGAAATAACTAATATCTTTTCTGATTTTTTTATTTATTTTGAATTTAATAAAAAAAAATTACTTTATTTTATTTTAAGTAAATTGAATTGAATTAATATGAAATTTTACCAAGTACAATGGGAAAATGGAGTATACCAGCTGCATGCCCATAAGTACTCTTACAAGATCAATAATACAATGAACATATGAAATGAACCTTTTTTTTTCTTTTTCTTTTTTTCAGGTTAACTGTCTGCTTTGTTGTTGTTGCTTGTTCAGATGCCACACTTGCACTAAGGGCTCTAATCTTGCCCTATTGTTTATGGTATTTATCAAGTCGCCACTGTCTTGTCACCTAGTGATTTTTTTGCCCTCTCTTGCATGTCTCCTCATGTGCCTTCATTCTTCTTTTCTTTTTTTCCCCTTTCACATTATTGCAGGTTTGATGTTGCTCTGTTGGCTCCTCTATCATCACCAGTTTTGGCATTGCAGCATGTCATTGTCCCAATATGTCTTCCTTCTGAAGGTTAGCCTGTTATTTGACTCTGCATCTGAATCTAAAATATAATGGAAGTTGTGCAAATATTGTCCATCAAACTCTGATGGAAATGCATTATGAAACTAAAGATTTCTCCAATCCCACCTCATCTAATTAGTTAACCATTTTCTCCTTTTGTTAACCTTTTTCCTGTCTCAATTACAATGAACTTATTAAAAATCAGCAATATTGATCAACTAATGTAATTATGAGTCTTGGAACAAATTAAAAAACGACTTTAGATGGCTACATGTGACAATTGAATAAGAGTTACAGCATGAGGTACTTCTTGAGTAACAAACATGTAATAACTGTTTCTGTACATAAAAAAAAAAAAAAAAAAAACCGTTTGAAGGTCTTTTACTGCTCCTTTTTGTTTTTATAATCATGTGGAATTGTAAATGTTTTATATATCTTGTTTCTTTGTGTAACTATGTTACAACTAGTTGCAATTTAAGTTTTCTTATGAATTAGTGCAATGCTATGACAGGGTTTCTATTATGATGCATTTTATGGTGATTTGGGCTTGAATGATGATCACTTCAAGAAAATTGAATCAGGGGCAATGAAGGCTGTTACGGTATTTTTGATTCTTTTGTCCAAAATATGATGTATACTCCATTTATATACTTTTTATTTTTGTGTCTGTTGTTAACATTTATGGAACTGTTGCTCCTGCTCTTGATGAACAGAAATACTTTTCTCTATTTTATTCTTGATATATCTACAATATAAGTGAAGAAATTTGTTAAACGTAAATGGCTAAAAATTATCATATAGTCGAGAGGGAGGCAAAGGATTGACCTTGACTAAGCTTGAGTCCCTCCACTCCAGAACTGTTGGATGCTGCACATGCACAGCCCACACCTTTTAGTCCTATGTTGGAAATGTTTTTGATGCTGATTACTATTATAAATGTAATTTAAATAATGGTGGTGGCACAGTTTTTCATGCCTCCCATTGCTTTTCACCTGATTCAAGGAGTGTGATGGACATAATAGCTAAATTTAGCATACAATGAAGTTTCCCAAAGTTGCAATGTGCTGGGTTTCTTAAGCATGGACTGAACCTTATGATCTAATCACAGAAAACTTTTAAAGAAGTAGTGGTGCAAAATATTAGAAATTATGAGGTGAAGGCCAACCATCTTAGAAAAAAGTGGTGTTTTGGATACCAAAATCAAAGCCAAAATTTTTTCTGGTAAACTTTGGGAATAACCATATCTTCCGAACAATTTAAGACTAAATTGAAATACTAGTCAAAAGATGTTATATTACCATTGCTACTTATTAGAAAAGAAAATTACATTAGAATGCTGACATGGATTGTTTTTTCTTCCATTGATTTAATCAGATTGAAATCATCAAAGATTTGCTTGCAGACAAGACAATAACGGTATATAGATGTGGCCCCTTGGTTGATTTGTGTCGTGGACCACATATACCAAACACATCCTTTGTCAAAGCATTGGCTTGCTTGAAGGTGATATGATTCATTATGTGTTAGTGCTATGCTTGTAGATATATGCATGCAATATTTTTCTAATATACTGGAATTCCAGGCTTCATCAGCTTACTGGAGGGGGAATAAAGACCGCGAGAGTTTACAGAGGGTCTATGGAATTTCTTATCCTGATAAAAAACGCCTGAAGGTGGATTCTTTTAAGGCCTCTTCGTAAATGTGGTTTATTTTTTCCCATTTGCCTATGATATAAGTTGCTTTGTCTAGGCTGCTGAGTGTATAGTTGTCTTTACATTTTCTTCAATTTGGGATTGTATGATATGTTTGATTGGGTTAAATATCTAAGACATTCTTGTTTCAATTTGAAGGTATTCTAGTAGTGATGTTCAAATTTTGATTGTCCAACATTTTGTATCCATTGATATTGTCACTTTAGTGTTGAGGCTTTTTGTACACCGTTTTGTGTTATAATATTACTATTAAAATTGGTGGGCCCCAAATTTTATCCAAAAAAGCAGATGTACCTTTGCATGTGCCAAGGATTAAAAGTTCCTTTTAGACATCACTGCATTAGTTCATCGCATCTTTTACATTGTACTCATGTTTGAAACTTCAATATGATTAGAGACATGATTAGGTAGGAATGACTTTGTTAAACCATCTTGGATATATGAATAAGTGAGTGTCTTACTGAAACCAACAAAAATTTGCAATTTTGCATTCGTGGGAAATTTGAAGAAACCATTTGTGGAAAACGAACAGAGAATGAAATTCAATTAATCTGAGTGGTTAGCTATACTGTCAGTAATTTATGGGGTATATTATTGACCTATGGACTGAGACCTGATGAAACTAAACAAAATGCAATGGCATCAGGCGATGCACCTCATTTTTCATAGAATGTGTGAGAGAATAGTGCATTAAATGTGGAAAATTCCATCTTTCATTAAAAAAACAACTATTCCATGTCTAAATTTATTTTACGTTTCTACACTGTTACTTATCAAAAAAAAAAAAAAAATCTAAACTGTCATGGTCAATAACTCAAACTGTGGTAGAGGAATTAATGTATAGAGGGAAGTCCTGTATCAAGATGGTGGAAGTGGTGTTTATCTATATCAATATGCAACTCTTTTACTGAACATTAATCTTTTGTGCAGGAATACTTGCATAATCTGGAAGAAGCAAAGAAATATGACCATAGATTGTTGGGTACAAAGCAAGACCTTTTCTTTTGTCACCCACTCAGGTACAGTACGGATTGATATCCTTGGTTTGGTTGTTGTGATCATGATTGCTCATTATGGTCTTTTGTGAATTTCAGCCCAGGAAGTTGGTTCTTCCTTCCGCATGGGACACGAATATACAACAAATTGGTGGACTTTATAAAAAGTCAATATAGGGAGAGAGTTTACCAAGAGGTTGGTTCATATTGAAGGATTATTTTCATGATATTTGACAATTATAAATGTGTATGTAATTCACTTGATTTTGGCAGGTTGTGTCACCAAATATGTACAATATGCAACTTTGGGAAACATCTGGTCATGCTGCAAATTACAAGGAGAATATGTTTTTAATTGAGGTGAGGTTTGTTTTTTTGTTGTTTGACAAAAACAAATCTTCATCTCTCTCCTTATTAGGGATTATCAGGAATAGGGAAGCAAAGACTAGCGGGGCAAAAAGAAAAAAAAAAGATTAATAAGGAAGGAATTCTGTAATTTGCATCTGTTTTTCAAATGGGTTTAGTGAAAAGAAATTTTGGTCCCCCCCCTCCCCCCACAACACACACTATCTGCCCAGTAGTCTGGGCACCTACACTTGTCTTGTTGATTAACATTATGATGACCAAATCTTGTCTCAACTATGTATCATTTAGGAAAGTGGGTATATGTGATAGCCAATGAGCTCTAGCTTAAATGACACCTCCTCCCCTTATAAGAGCAAGGTGGAGGGTGAGATCATGGTTCATGACCCACCACACGTATTGTACTGCACAAAAAATGTGGGAATGTGATGACATGGAAGAAAGAAGAATGTTGAATGATCTTAAAGTGATTAGGAAAATAGAATATAATGTATTTATTTGAGTATGCAAGTTGCTGTTTTGCAAGAAAGGGGGATTATATTTACAAATTTCTTGCACCTTTTAACATTATTAAATATTGCTTGCTAGAGAAAAAATATTATAGTTAACCATATACTATGCTCTTTGATATGATGATATTGTGTTTCTTGTACAGATAGAAAAACAAGAGTTTGGACTGAAACCGATGAATTGCCCTGGGCACTGTTTAATGTTTCAACATAGAGTTCGTTCATATAGAGGTAAATTCATTTGCACCGATATCAATATCTACTGTAGCATCTTGTGTTTTTCCTCTTGTGGACGCTTCATATATGAGCAAAGCTACCATCTGTTTCCGGATTTTGTTGAGCTTTGAGATTAAGGAAAGATGATAAATCAATATATATATAAAAGCAGAAACCTTATGCGAGAGGGCTTGAGGTTCTGCCAAGTGGCGCTTTAATAGAGTGATTTTGCAGAACAGTATGGGCTGACATTTAAAATAAACAAAAGGTTTTGTCCAACACTAAAGTTGATACCAAGCCCATTTTAATCACTTACATTAACCCTAACCAAACTCTAATAAATAATAGTAGTAAATAATAACTCCTACAATAAACCCCAGGTATCGTACAGATAACAACACTACTGGCTTTGAAGTTCTCTCTCATGATGCACATTGTCTTTAGCAAAGTTTTTTTTTTTTTTTTTTCTCTCTCTCTCTCTCTTAATACATGCTGTCGTTGAATCAATATATAAAACTGTTCACCTTCATCCAAAACAACAGTTTGCAGTCTCAATTTAGTGATCAGTTGAAGCGATTAAGGCAGAAGATTAAGAGATTTTGGTGCTTATTGGTTTTTGAAATGAAAGAGTTTCTCTCAATAAATGATAGCTTTGCATGTTGATGTTGTTCAATTTGTTTTCTTTATATATATCTGTTTTCTTTGGCTTGTGAAACTCCTCTATAGTTTCTTCTGCAATCTCTTGGTTTCCTTTTCTGAAAGGAATGTTAATTTCTATTGTAAATTCTTTTATAACAAAAAAATTCTCTATTTGGTTTCCCTAACAGTTAAGCCAATAATTTTTGTGTTCTATGTTATTTCTTTCCTTACTTTCCTTGGCTAATTGAAACAATTTAGAATTATTCACTAATTTGAGCTGGGTATTGGAGAACACTAGGCCTCAGTTTTATTCTCATTTGATTTTTCTTCTTTTGTTTCTGTACAGATAAATCGCCTGTGGTGGAGCTTAATGATCTTAAACACCGGAAATAGATCACAAGCAGCATATGCAGTTAGTACTTTCCTAATTCCAACTCTTTTTTTTTTCCTCTGTTTTTGCTCAATGGCAAATAGTGCTGACCCTTTTCAACTTCTAAGAAAAGGTTTTGCTTCCTTTTTAAGGAGCCAACCATAAAATGTTATGTCAATGAAAAATTGTAGTAATGCAGCATGTACTTGATGAATCTCACTGAAATATTAAGCAATTCTAATTGAAGATGTAGTTGCAATTCATTTCTTGAATTGGGAAAAAGGTGAATGGACTTTAGTTATAATCATAATGGTCAATCCCTAACTTGCAATACTACCAAGCACAACCATCTGCAATCTCATATGATGCAGTCTTTTGGCATCATATAGTGACTTGAGGCAACTCTTGAATTCTGATCATGTTGTATCACATAGTTTTGATAAATTCAATGCATTAAGACATGATAAAGCAATACACAGTTGACATTATTTTTTGGGCTAAAGTTTCAACAGAGCTAACTACTTTGTGGGTTTTTTGGCTGCTTATTATAGTTGACTAAAGAAGAGGTGCAAGCTTGTGTCAGACAGCCTGTAGTGAAACATAAAGAACTAGACTGCAAAGAGCTGTCAAGGAAAGGGTTGAAAGATTTGCAAGAGTGGATGGTGGACAACAAGGCTCCTAGAAATTGCTAAGTTCATTTAGATATTGAAATGGTTATTGAGGGAAATTTAGAGCAAGGAAAATGACTAAAATTAGAGTTGCTTTTGAATACGTTTCAATGGAGGTTTGAGATATTTGAAGCTGGCCAACCTCATATTAAAATGAATTTCTTTTGAGTGTCTCTCAATGGTCCTGTATCCAAGCAGAGTTTGATTCCTACTATTTTTTAGGGTGGTGCTTTATTCTTGAATGAGTTCCCAATTAATTTGTTTCCTTTTTTGTATTCACTTGATACCTATGTACTTTCAGGTTCCATAATGAGATAGAAGTGCTTTCAAACTCTTATTACTGATTCATTAATGAGATTTACATGTTTTTTTTTTATACCTATCCTATTTTACTGTGATATGTTAGGGATATGGCGCCACTTGCATTTTGGTTTCTACATTGTCTCTATGAAATTATATAGCATGGTCAAGTTCCTCTTGAAGCACCATTTGCAGAAAGATCCAACCCTGCCTAAAGAATAGTAGCTTTTTATAAAACTCATTTTGACATCTGGTAGAACATAAGTTCATTATAAAACTCTTTTGACATTTGGAAGAAAGGTAGCTCTTTAAATTATTTACATCTCTACCATAAGTTCATTATAAAACTCTTTTGACATCTTTTTGTCTTTGTTTGTATTTGGATTGTGTGGGTTTAATTCAGATTTTTTATGTGGGCATGTATCCACCGATAAATTGTGCATAGCAATGTTGTTATGGGTTTCAATTTTTTGAGTTATTTGTGAGGTTTGGTAAACTGAGTTGATTTAGTTTTGTAAAGATATTTTCAAAGATTTTATGTTTTTTATAGTTCAAGTGGCTCTAATTGAAATGCAATTAACTGTTTGATGAAATGCCTCCATGAGCAATCTATTATCGGCAATGACCTCAACCTTATCTTCCTTTAACCCCAATGTGATACATGGTAGCCCCCACACCAACTTGTTGTTTGTGTTGATTTTCTATCTTGTTTGTCTGATAATATGTAACATGTAATTACTTATCAACAATTTCATGCAATTGATATGTGAAAGGGATTAGCTAAGCCATTCACACAAGTAACAAAAGAATTATTTGTATGAACAAACTTTGCACAAATGCATGATCCTGCATTATTAGAATAGCTACACAATATGCATGATGCTGAGTAGTGGTTTAGGAAAAAAAATTTATAATTTGAAGTATATTTCATTCACAGTTTGCTTGAGGCTTAATCATCAGTCATAAGAGGGGCATTAGATTCTCCACTATATAATAGCTAGGAAGGGGCTTTTTGCAAATAGAGAATTGGGTAGTTGGATTTAGAGAAACAACTATAGAAACAGCTCCTCTACCTCTGTAGAAATAGCTACACAGTCCTCACCACATCCAAAAACAATTTCACACATATGTAGGAACAGCTCCATAGTAGGTAACTCTTTCATGATGATCTTAACATGTACACAATTATAACTTTATTAAATTGTTACTCTTATTTGTTGCATGTCTTTATGTACACAATGTTACTCGGGTTGTTATTTAAATGAATATGCAATAATGAAAAGATGCTTATGAGTGTGCAATTATGGGCTGTTACTTGGACTCATGTTATTTAAATGATGGTGGACTAATTAGGAAGGGTTAATGGAACATGGCTTGGAAAGTGTTTATGTTTTATACCAGTAATTTTTAAGCATATGAACTATACAAAAGGATCCTTATGAGTATAGAATTTATTTGTAGCCAAAATGGTTAAGGGGAAATCGAAGGATGCTAAACGAAAAGATGAGCGAATAGAGTGGAAAGATCCAATAGAGCTAAAAGCCTTTTGTGATTTGTGTGCTGCTTAAGTCTTAGCAAGCAATAAGAGTGGAGGATCTTTGAAAAAGGAAGGGTGTGATGAAGTGATAAAGTAGTTGAATGAAATGAACAAAGCGGTGATTCACTTGCAAGTTAAAAACAAATGGGATCATTTGAGAAGCCAATGGAAGGTATGGAAGCAGCTTTTTGAGCATGAGACTGGATTGGGTTATAATCCTGACACTGAGAAGATTGATGCAAGTGATGAATGGTGGGAAAGAAAGCTTAAGGTTAGCTTACTTTTGAGAATGTTGACAACCTCAATTTTCTACAATTAAGAAATGGTACTGTAACTATTGTTTGTAAATATGTAGGAATGTCCCAAAGCAAAACCGTTTCGTAAAAAAGGTTTGCCAAATGCTGCTTCCATGGAAATCATGTTTGAAAGCACGGTTGCAACGGGAAAACATGCATGGACCCCAAGTGGTCAAATACCAAAGGAAAGCACCAAAGGTTTTGGGGACTCCTCTAAGCAAAGAATTTGTTGACCCCCAATGTTAGTCCCCTATGGATGTTGACCCAATGGATGTTAAATGTCCATTAATTTTATTCAATTTATCTTTATGATGAAAACACATTGCAAATTTCACATGGTATTTTTATGGCAATGATTAGTGAAAGTTCAAATAGCATATAAAACACTATGAACGTTTAGACCCCCAATTTACAAATTACCAATTCAAGCTTTATGTCAAACAATATATGTGTGGAAAATAAACATAAACTAATAACAGAATTGATAAACAATCTAAACCAATTAAAATCACATCCATAGCAGAAATTAAATGGAAAAGATTAAGGGAAGAGAGATGTAAACACAAGGACAACACAACGATGTGTTATTGAAGAGGAAACCGAAACCCTCGGTGTAAAACCTCTCCGCCGCCCTCCAAGTGGTCAATAATCTACTAGAAAATGTAGTTGGGATACATGAACAACAATAAACTCTCCAAGCCTAATCTACCCAGTGTGCCTAATCTACCCAGCGTACCTAATCTAAGCCCTCCAAGCTTCTTGCTCTAACGAGGTTACGCCGAACCTTTGTCTTTTCTAGTTTACCAGATTTCGCTATAGCCCATAGCATCAATCAATATCAATTGGTCCCTTCCAAACTGCTTCCTAAGCACCAAAAGGCTTTCTCATAGATATGGGTATGGTGAGAAAAGGTTTTGACTAATGTACCTCTTAAGGATGTAACAATGGAGAGGGTGAGAGTAGAGGAATTTGGAGAAACAAGGATGAAGATTGTGGATGAGTCAATCTTGTTTTTCTCTAGGGTTTCTCTCTAAAAATTTTCTCTAGAAGCTCTCTACATTTCATGGGTATAAGAGTCGATATATATTGGTGTGTGTTTGGAATGCGAAGAGTCATTTTTCCAAAACAGAGCTGGCTAGTGACTTGGCCTCACGACTTGACTGAGTCGCGAGTTCAAGCTGCGAGATAACTGAATGGCCAATCTGGACTTTTTGTCCTATAGTGCTACAGCTGGCATGACAGTTCAGCTTCTCTACATACTTCACTCGTGTGCATCTTCTAACGGCTTGCCAGTCGCGAGCCACCCGCAAGATCCAGTTGCGAGTCCCTGCTTCACAACACAGTCTTGAGCATTTCTTCACACTATCTCACACACTATCCTTACATGATTCCCACCTAAATACAGAGTTTCTAAATGCTGAATTACAAACAAATTTGGCATGGAATAAAGCCAACAAGATGGTTGATTAAATTCAACCTTACAATCTCCCCCTTAGGCTATTCTGCGACAAAACCTTACAACAAACTCTAGACTTAACGCATGAGTTGGGAACAGTTGAACAAAACTCACTCACACCTAACTCTAGAATCTATGAAGCTCTTGAACCATAACAACAAGTATCTCCTGAAACACAACAACACAATGTGATCATTGTATTCAGAAAACTTGTAATGGATTTGGAGCAAGCACAATGTGATCAAGCAAAATGAACTTAAGCAATAAACCATGGATTGACCAAAAAAGAACAATCTCTATAAATAGTGATCACAATGCTCATTCACACACGGAATGAACATCCGGACATACAAGCTAATAAGCATTTTATGGAGATTACCATAATAATCAAACTTCATCATTCCCTTTGACATGAAATATTCAATTGCTACAATTGTATAATTGTAGCTATGCAGCCTAAGAAAAAGAATCCTAAATGTGTGCATTTGTATTTTCCAATCAAGTTATTTTAGACATTCAATCAAATCAATTACTTCAAAAAAAAGGAAGTAGTTTTGAAGCATTTTTCTAACAGATAACAGTATCAGCAAGACTATTGAATTGTATTATCAGCAAGACTAAGACCCAAAATTAAATATTCAAGACATATTAGAATTAAAATTTAGGAAACAATAAACAAAAAATATTCCTACCAGCCTTACTTTTCACCTTCTCTAGTGAAAGAGACTCCATCATAGTAATAAAGTTTTACTCCATATCAGTGGTGAAGCCAAGAATTTTTCCTAGGGGGCAAGCTAAATATAATATAATTCTTAAGTAAAAAAAAAAAAAAAAAAATCTATATTCATAATTCATTCACTCAAAATTGTCCATATTGTCAAAATTTAGGATAAGTTTTAAGGAAATAATATCTATTTTCTTAGAATCACATTTTTGATCCTTTAGGCAGTTTAACATTTTAGAATTTCAGAATTTGAGATAAATCATAAATGATTGAATTAAAATTTGCAAATCTTGAATATTTTTTCTTTTAAATTATGCATAGATTTTGGATTTTTTTTTTTCCATAGATTATTCACACTTTAGCTTTTTTTTTTTTTTTTTTTTAAGGAAAGAGAATAAATTGGGTTAGGAGCTGGCGTAAAAGGTGTGTTTTATGCTAGCCAATCCTGACCCACCACGTCACCTACTTAAACTACAGCAAGAATCTAAAGCAAAAAAAAAAAAAACTATTTTATTCCTTCTCTCCTAACTTAATTAAATAATACTTCCTATCTCCCTTGTCTTTTTTCTATTTCCTCTTCATAGGTCAGTCACAGTGTCCATAATTCTCTCCCCCTTTCATTTTTTTTTCTTTCTTTCTCATTCTTCTTAAAGCTCCATGCCAACACCATGGATCACGCTGTTGTGGTGGTGGTGGGTCACGCCGCTGATCATGCCATTTCCATTGGTTTTTGTGGATCAAACCGTAGGTGTGCGATGGTGGTGTAGTGGACGGCGGCGCTAATGGTGTAAACTTAGTGAGATAAAAGAAAACAATTATGCAAGCTCTACCCATAAATAAAATAATACATTAAAGTTATATAAACAAAAATGTAAAGAAATTGGACAACCAGAAGTTTTTTTTTTTTTTTTTCTAAGAAAAAAAGAAATTGGCAAACAACCACAAATAAAAACACGAACTGTATAGCAGTATAAAACACATTATTTCAAAACAAAAGCAACAAAAGCAATAAAGCTAGGCAGTTAATTTGCTACGTAGCTTTCTGTTCATAGGTTAAACACAAAGAGAAAGGGAGAGGAGGGAATTTGCAGAGTAGACAGATGAGGGGGTTCTATGTAGTAAGTTAGGCAACATTTCAAAGTTTTAAGAAAAATAGCATCTCGAGTTTTAGAAACTCGAGATCCATATTAAAACTTGAGTCCCAAAGACTCGCATTGCGAGTGTTTGGTTGGATGACTTGGACTGAAAATGCCACATAGATCTCGAGTCTTTAAGACTCGAGTTCCATGGAAAAATTCTTTCCCGTTTAGGGAGCCCTATAGTGGAATTTTTAAGTTCTATAGTGACATTTTAAAGCCCTATAGCGGCGTTTTCCTGCGAAATTTTTTTTATAAATGTGCTCACCCCATACCAGGTTCAAAGAGCCCTATAGTGGCGTTTTTAAGCCCACAGTGACGTTTTAAAGCCTTATAGCGGCGTTTTCCTGCAATTTATGGAACTCGAGTCTTTAAAACTCGATTTCCACGTGGATTTTTTCCACATCAGAGCCATCCTCTTACAAATCGAGACTTAAAAACTCGAGTTTTATCTTGGAACTCGAGTTTTAGACACTCGATATGCTAGTTTTCAGCATTGTTTTGAAATATGACAACTAATTAAATTTTTTGATATTTATTGTTATTTGGAAAGGGTGTTCAAAGAGAGAGAGATATCAGTGGTTCTGGCGTACTGCTAAGTGATGGAGCCCAGAACCGATGAACGGCCACACACTTACCAGTGGTTCTGCTAACGGGGCTTTTTTTTATTTTTTTATTTTTTACATTGACATATGGTAATTTGGATTTTGGAATGTCTTTGAAGGAAAATTTGGGTTTTTCCTTTAGAGGGCCTCGGGCTGGGGGAATGGGCCATCTCATAATTTTCTCTGTGTTAAATGATGGATTCGTATTGGGTGATGGTACAATGCATTTAGAGCTTGTTTAGCTGTGTTTGGATTGAGATGGAGGAAGATAGGCGAGTTTAAGGATTTCTTGGAAGAACTGTTACACTTGTTTACTTTCCAGACTTGAACATGAGAAGAAACAATTAATTCAAGAGGGTGGCAAACGATGGGAATATGAAATAAAGTAACAGTAGAAATGTGAATTAGCAAAATAAAGACTTTATTTTTAGAAGAATGAAAAAATGGAAAATAAATAAAAAAAAAAAGCTAAAAAATGATGTGAACAATGATATGACTCAACAATAAATGCTATATTTCAGCTTTTATATATATATATATATATATATATATATATATAAATTTATGATGATGGTCATGATGTTATGTATCCAACTCATACAAGATGATGATATATATATAAATAATACTTGAGATAGTTTACTTTTTTTTTTTTTTTTGATAAGCAAACATTCCATATCATTAATCAGCCAAAAAAATAGAATTTACAAGCAACATGTCTCTTTCTCAAGCATCCCACACATCAGGTTGTAGGGAGTAATTATTACACTTGAGAACAGGAGAAAGCGGAGAAACAGCCTAGCTAGAGCAGGAGCTACAACATTACATTCTCTCTTTACCCAACAAAAACAACAATTAGCAAAATAAGCTTTGAGCTCCGCAGCATTGGCCAGCAAGATCTTTGCATTCTAGTGACAATTCTGAACATCCCCATTAATTGCATCAAAGCATAGCTTTGCATCTCCTTCAATCACAATATCTTGGAATTTTTCCTCCATAGCAAGATTTAGAGCCCATACAATGAGAGCTGCTTCTACTACAATTGGTTCACACTTTGGAAGTGTCCTAGCCCAAGCTTTGACAACACCACCAGCCTCATTTCTAGTCATAACTGCTATGGAAGTACTGACCTGGGACACAGCTGCATCTACATTTAACTTAATAAATCCAGTTGGTGGGGTTTTTTTTTTTTGCACAGTGGAACTCGAGTCTTATAGACTCGAGTTCCACACGTTGAAATTTTTTTTTTTTGCACAGTGGAACTCGAGTCTTATAGGCTCGAGTTCCACATGTTGAATTTTTTTTTTTTTGCACAGTGGAACTCGAGTCTTATAGACTCGAGATCTAGGTGTATTGGTTCTCCAGCTCAGCAGCACAAACAGGCTGAAATCGAGTCTTTTAGACTCGATTTTTAATGTAGATCTCGAGTTTCTAAAACTCGAGATGCTACATCAACCCATGTCTAACTTACTACATACTTGCCCAACCCACAGCTAATTTGCCCATTCCCCCATATTCTTGCTATAAAAATAGGCAATCTCAGTGGCAAGCTACATCAAGTAATTGGATCAACTTGGCAATAAGCAACTTTCAATAAATTTCAAAATAGAAAAATCAAATCAAGAAACTAAATAGATTGTATTATAAAATGTTTTTTAGTCTTGACCACTTTTTTTTTTCAATGACTTTAAATCTTCAATAATAATAATAATAATAAAACCTATGCCATTGCAATAAAATTTACAGCAAAGTAAATAGGTTGTCCAAGGGATCCTACAAACCGACCCATTTGAGTGACCCGACTGACCTAGTCTGGGTAACTTGGTAATCATTCTTTTTTTGGTAAATAGACCAAGTAATTCTAATAGACCAAATCAATATAATTGCTTGGCAAATAAAAAATAAAATTCATTCCATACCAAAACAGATATGACATTGGAAAATCCTACATCTCAAAAAAAAAAAAAAATGATAGATAGATAAATAGTATAAAGTATAAACCAAATATTTAGACATAAATTCAAGAAAGAATTATAATTTTTAATCATAAAATGTAACGTGTTAGGTAAACATACAACAACAACCAAACATTGGTCGCGAAATTTGTACACTTCCTATTTCACACCCCATACACATTACCCATGTGTAGCGCCACGTACAGTGGCGGCTCCAGGATATATTTCTAAGGGAGTCAGCACTAGAGAAGCTAGGAATTTGTCATGGAGGGCAAGTAAAAAATAAAATAATTATTTTTCTTTTGTATATACTACTTCCATATTATATAAAATAATCTAAAATAGTATTCTAAATACAGTATAGTATACAATACAACTATATTGTACAATAGTCTAAAAAAATTATTAAAAGTTTAAAGATAGGTAAAACAACGACCATTGAATACATAAACAAATAGAATTAAATAATTAATCATACATTTTTGTCAAATTAATAATAACTTATTATATTTATATGTAATATCAATTAAATAAAAATATATGATAAAGAAGAATACTAAAACACTTAGGAGTTTGATTGGGAGTAAACGTGAAATTAAGAAAAAGAATAGAAACTAATATAAGTTTTTTCTTTCAAAGAGTATGGTCTTTTAATCATACATTTGGTCACTTTCTTGGAATTGAAACAAGCACTAAAAGACTTCTTGGACTTGGTCTGAAGAGCACTTATCAAACTAGCAACTTAATCGGATAGAGAGAAAAACTAAGAAAACATAGAACGAGAGAGAGATAGAGAGAATGAGGGAAGAATCATAGATGTAAATACATATATGTTGGTTGTATTGGTGGTGTAATTTTTTGCTAATGAAGAAGAAAAGTGTAGTGAAAAACTAGCTTCATTCCGCCGTCAATGCCAAAGTCCTGGAGAGATTTATTTATTTAACAAATGAGAAAAATTTTGAAACATTTTTCTCTTTCTTATAAAATTAAATAATTCAAGGGCAGTGTTATTAACACAACACTTTTACAAAAATTTCACAACAAAATTAGGTGACAAGTTGTTAAAGGTAGGTAAAAAAATTATGCTAGTTATGGGCTTAGATAAAAAAACCAATTACAACTTACCAATTAACTTTTATTGTGAAATTAATGTGAAAATATTGTGAAAATGGCACTAAAATGATCATATTCAATTTTATATGTGTTCAAATATTTGTTTTTGAGGGGGTCAAAAAAAATTATATATAATTTTTTTTTTTTTGGGGCTAGGTTAGGAGGTTCAATTGAACCCCCTGTTTTGTATGTAATGCCGCCTATGGCCACGTACCTTTTGAAATTGTATTTTAGTTAAAACTGTGAAATCATGTTTAGATAAAATTTTATTAGTTTTTTTGGACATGTGGCCATGTGTGTATAATTAATGTGTAATTATCATTACTCAAATTTTAGTAGTCTCTTTTGGCTCAGGAGACTAGTTGGTCAAAAATGTTTTCCATTTTGACAAAATGATATATCCATAATATTTTTACAACAAATCATAAGTGACAGGTTGTTATTAGTTGTTATTGTTGGGGCAAAAAAGTAATCTTAGTGTTAGGTTCAAATTTGAACCAATAATAACTAACCACCTATGATTTGTTGTGAAAATGTTATAAAAATATCGTGGACGTAGCACCTCTCTTCCATTTTATATCCAAAGTCACATAAACACGGACTCCTAAAAACAATGATCAAAAGCCGAAATCAAATCAATGAGCATGAACAAAATCAAAAGAATCAACTCACCACATCCCCACGAGAAATTCCCAACTGGCTCAGAGCAGAAGCTATTTTCAGACATCGTTCATGCATGTCCCCCCATGTGTACTTCACAGAACCGTTCACAACCGAGGTTGTGTCTCTGTAGGCCTTTGCTGCTCGTTCCAAGAAGCTTATGGGAGTCAAAGGAACGTAATTTGTTGAGCAACGAACCAGGCCTTCCAATTCCATTGATATCTCTCCGACTTTAGCACAGAGTACGTGCTCAGAAAAGTGAGAGAATTTGCGACAACTTTGAGTGAATATTGAGAAGTTAAGGCCATTCAAGTTATAAATAAATGACTTGGTGAAGTGGTTCATAGTTGGCGGATAAACATTTAATGACAGTTAGATATAATTGCATGTGGGTATTTCTCAAAGAAAAAAGTTAACTGATATTCTAAAGGATAATAGTTTAGAAAAAAATTTTAAAAATTTTTTATAGAAAAAAATTAACTACTTTTTTGACAATATTTTTATTTTTTTTATAAAATTAGTATAAATTTTTTTCTAATATGGTCTATTAAAAAAAAAAAGCTCTAAGGGCCCATTAACAAGACCATTTTTCAAATCAAAGTCACTGTCAATCATATTTATTAACACATCCTTACGTAAAATTTTTGTTATTTGGCATTAATCACATTTTTTTTTTTGAGAAAATTAATCACATTTATTGGTACAACAACTTATAAATTTTTTGTAATAAAATTTATAATGGTTTTTAATATTTTTCTAAAATTTATATGTTTTTTTATAAACAATTGTGACAATGAGTTATGGGTATTTAAGAACTATAGTTCTTCTATGGACACATACTTTGTCACATAATTTGCCACAATTTGTTCGTTAACTTATGATTAGATTACATACAAATTGTGCTTGATGAAAAATAATCTAATCACAAGCAACTTGTAGCAAAGTGTGTTGCTAGATTTTTTTTTTTGGGGTAAGAATTAGGGTAGTTAACAGGAACAAAATTTGTTAGGAAAAGTTTGGTGGCACACAGTGGCGACTTCAGGAAATTTTTTTAGGATGTTCCTTAACAAACATAAATTACACAATCTAATAAAAAGAAAATTTTATATATTGACAACAACAACAATAAAAAAAAAAATGCAAATACATAAAATTTACAATTGCCTTCTACGAGTTTTCATTTTTTGAAATCGTTGCATAATAGTCTCATTATCAATGTTACAAGCTACATCTTTTTCAATATACACAATCAAGCAATCATTCATCCATTGATCTCCCATTCGATTGCGCAGTTCATTCTTTATATATTTCATTGCTGAAAAACTTTTTTCTACTGTTGCAGTAGCAACTGGAAGGGTCAAAGCTAGCTTTATAAGCAAGTAGACTAATGGATAAGTCTCGTGTTTCCTTGCGCTCACTAACTTTTCAGCAAGTTCACTAACTTCTTGAAGCTCTAAAAAGAAGTCATTGCTGTACATATCAAAAATGTAATTCTGCAGTTGAGAGTCAAGTGCCAAAATATCTGTCCTAAGAAAATCAGAGGGATAGAACTTAGCTAGACGTATCAACTCTTCCTTATCGAAAGCCACAAATGAATTACTTGGATTCAAGCAAACCATACAAAGTAGCAAATCGGTATTCGCCTCAGAAAAGCGGTTGTTAAGCTCTTGAAGTTGCATATTTATGACTGTGTAGAATAGCTCAACACAATAATGATATAAATTTGAATTTTGTTGGGTGTTGCGTTGCGGCCTCCCACTAACTACAAATATCGCTTCTATGTCCAAGATAGGAATATCATGTGAGGTACAAAATAAAGATACTTCAGCCAATAAAGATGCCTATCCATCATCTCTCATCACTTGCAACCGTTGCTTAGACACTTTAACAAGATCCATAGCATTTACTATATCTTGATTTTTTTTTTTTTTTGTAATGCTATTGACAACTCATTTGTGATCCCTAAAATATTTTTCGTCAAGTGTAGAGCAAAGACAAATTCAAAAGAGAATTGACTTTATAATAGATCGAGTTTCAACTTTTTGGTCGGAGAGACCATCTTCTTCAATAATTTCTAACACATCAACAACAGCAGAGAACGTCAAAATCAAGTTGAGAATAGTCCCATAATATGATCCCCAACGTGTATCACCAGGACGTTTAAGATTTGTCTCTTGATTCAAATCTTGCCCACTTCTACATACACCATTCTCTAAATCTTCTTTAATTTTGGCAAATTGTGTATCTCGAAGAGCATCTCGTTGTTAGGGTTTGTGCCCTAAAATCCAATTTATTGGCATGTCATGAATAATTAAGTTGTTTAATTATATGAGACTATTTATGAACTAATTGGACATTATCTTAGTCCATGAGATGCATAGTATGTGATTTATGTGAAAAGTCACAGAAAGATATAAATCACAAGTTCTTTGTAAACTCATAGTTTTAGTTCATAGTCGGTGATGAAATTGGACATTTCATCTGCGAAGACTATAACATATCAACTACGATGATTTGTCTTGATCATGGAAGTGGAGACTTCTAGTTGGTATGTTGATATGTTTTAAGAGTTAAGACATATTGAACTGGACCGCTGTGAGATTTATTATTCTCCAAATGACTGTCAATTGAATAATAAATCTCACGACTTCTATTTACATCAACTCTAAATCCTGAGAGAATAATGGACCTGATCATGAGATGTAGGTTGCTTTGATATATCGGGAGTGAGATCTATTAGTTACGGTCAAAACCTCAGTATGTTAGGCAACCACATTTAGTGTTGATGGAACATATATTCTCAAGATGGAATTCATAATCTCTTCACGGAGATATAAAATATTCCCTTGAGATAAGTTTAATGGGTTTAGTTATTCAGAGTGTTGGGCCCAACCACTTTAGTAAGGAGTTACTAAAGTATATATTTATGGAATTGAATTTCATAAATATATGATGAATAACATAAAGGATTAAACCGGGTACTCAAGGATTAAGATGTAGTAATCTTCAAAGTGGCAGTCTATATTTTTGACTTTGTATTACTACGAATATTTTAATGAAGGGGTTGAATGTATAATAAAGTCTTGGGAAATAATTTATTGATAAGGCCTAGAGTGCAACTATATTTATATAGTGGTATTAAATATAGTTAATGGTAATTTTGGACTTGTCAAGAGTTGACAGAAAAGCCCAAGGCCCATTGAAGCTAGTGTCTTATTGGTCCCTTTTGGTCCCACTCCAAGCCACACACTTAAGCCCAATTGGAAAGGCCCAAAAGGCCAGCCCAATTAGATAATTGGTTAGATACAAAAGGGAAAAACGTTCAGAATATTTTATGTGAGAAAAAACATCATTGTAATGGTGTGGAAGAGAGTGAAAGACACTCTCTAATCATCCCTTTTGGTTACCAATTGAGAGACCACACATCTTGGGCATCAAGTGGAATTGGAGTGAAGATTGAAAGTCTTCCCAAGAGCGTTTGATCATCAAGGTTTTGAATTTCACTACACCAAGGTACGCTTTCTTGATCTCTAATTCTGAAACTTACATAGTGCTTGTTATCAATTGCGAATGAAGTAGATCCGTTCATAATTTCATAATTTAATTTTTTCCGCTGCGCACATCTGATGTTTTTTCCTACAAATGGTATCAGAGCGGTCTTCAATTTCGAATTGTTTAACATGTTTGTGAGTTTTAGAATTGGAGAAGATAGTTTCATATTGTTAGAAGATTAAGTTTTTAATTTTCTGCATGTTGTTGAAACTATGATTTGATGAAAACTGAAATTGGTGTTATGATGTTGTTTAATTTTAAATTTAAGTTTGTTAAATTCAATCTTAAGGCTATAACATCAATAGAATTCAGTTTTGACATTGATCTCTATCTATCATGTTGGTTTTCAAGATGTTTGTTCATGAAAATCCGTAGAAAACTGCCTTAGAAAATTTCTGGGAATTTGAGTTTCGCGATTTTCGATCGATCGAAAATCACTTTCGATCGATCGAAAGAGACAGTGATCAGACGCTTTAGAACGATAGTTTTTCGATTGCTAGTCGATCGATCGAATCTGTTTTTCGATCGATCGAAAGGCAATCGAGTATCAATCGAAAGTGTCAGATGATCAAGTTCGAATTTCTTAATTTTTTCGATCAATCGAGGGGCACTTTCGATCGATCGAAAGAAAGAAAAACAGAAATTTTTTCTAAGTGTTTTCACATTTTTTTTTAAGAGCAAGGTTATGTGTGATTGGATTAAACATAGTTCTAACTAAAAGACCTAATGAGATCAAAGGTATTAGTTAAATAGAACTCTTAGTCCTAAATAGTTTAGGACTTGACTTTTAAGAAACATTCTAATGAGATTAGAATAGTTGTATGATTAAAAGTCTTTAACTTATTTTATTTTAATTAGAAGTTTTAATGAGATTAAAGCTTAATTAAAAGGCATGTAGTTTCTAATGAGATTAGAATGCTTAATTAAATAAGTTAAGGATAGAGTTCTATATAACTAATTTTTGATTCATTAGTGTTTAAGGAATCCTAAATAGTTTAGGACTTCCATTTTAGTTAGTGATTCTAATAAGATTAGAGTCTTTAATAAGTGCAAGGTTATTAGTTGTGATGGGATCACAATTATAAAAGAAAAACCCAAATAATGAGTGGGAGTTCTTGAAATAACCCTTTTGTTAAGTTTATTGTAATGTGAGTAGATACCTTGTCTTGACTTCGGGTCTTGCTTTCCATGCGGAGGGTATTTACTTCACGGATTACAAGGTTAAACTTCTTTGTGATTGCGCAAATGTTCGTTACACTATTGTGACGTGACTTAGTAACATCACATTGAATTTATACAATTAAACACATTTAATGTGTAGGGTTAAAATTGTGATTAGATCACAATGATTTCAAGAAAATCCACTTGTTTTAAAATATCTAGTGGGAGAGAGATACAAGGGTTGGATCTCACGGCCTCCATTGTCGGTTCATAGTAGTATGGGTAAGCACCTCGTCTTGGCGTATATGCCTCGCGATCCCAAAGGAGGGTGTTTATTTCATGGTACTACAAGATTGAACTTACCCGTTTAAAGTAGTGTGAACAAGCACCTCGTCTTGGCGTATATGCCTCGCGATCCCAAAGGAGGGTGTTTTGCTTCATGGTACTACAAGTTTAAACACAATAAAGGGAGATGAAATGTGGCTACACATGATTCAAGATAATGGTGTACACTAGACTAAGTGTAATGTTAACCTCCCAAAGGAGCTATGTCATTATTACTTAGAGGCTAAAGTTAATACGGCATATTATTAGTGTATGATAAGAGTTATCATGATAGCACTAATAATGAGAGTAATTCTCAATCAATTAATGTGTTTATAATAAACTTGCTACCAAGGAATTATAGACATGGATTGGGTTGTCGTTGCACCTAGTATAGTATGGTTTTCGGGTTCCATATTATATGGTTATGGATGCAAAATGATAATGTCCTGGTATTTAAGTTCATGGTCTCAATATAATGTTGTCATAAATTTTGTCCTCTAGCTACTTTTTTAGTTGAATCACATTAACTAAGAAATAATTTTGGACATGCTGCTTAAAGGAGCTGAAGTACATATTCATGTTTTGATTCAGCATTGTCATAATTTCCTATAATTGATGCATTTAATGGAAGATAGCTTATGATATGATCATAGTCTCCATTGAAATGCTAGTATGTTACATTGGCTTCTATCTCAATTGTACTACAGCATGAGATGCAAGAGTTAGTACTAGACTTAGACTTTATATTAAGTCTAAATGAGATGTTTGGTATGAATCATATTGAGTGCTAAGAAAAGCTTAAGAAGTTCCAATTCTATGTCATTTTATGAAAATATTTTATTTTTAAAATGAATTGGAATTCTTGGATGTAGAGATTAAATATTAATCTCATTTGGATATGATCCATAAGTCCTTGTTAGAATTATTTGATCAATTCAGATTGTTTTGAAAATAAATTCTTATTATATTATCTGAATTGATGAGTGACTTCTATACAACGGAAGGCATCCTAAAAGCTAAAGCTAGGATCAATATGATTTAATTCAAATTCTTAGCCTAAACCGAAAGGTAAGGGTGATAAGAAGAGGAATTAAAATACCAAACAATTGGACAAGTTAGTTGCCCTAGTAGTTGCCAAAAGGAAATTAGACTTAAAAGCATGACCAAAAGGAAAGTGTTTCTGTTTTGGTAAAGCTAAGCATTGTCCATGATTGTTTTCTAGATGGAAATTTACATGTTTTACTTTTTTAAGAGAAAGTTTCCATCCTTTTGTTTTGTATGTTTTGGCACTTATGACTAGATCTTATTAATCTAAGTGTTATTCAAGATTGGTGAAAGATGGGCTTTTAGAACCATTGTTTTATTATATTCACAATCTATGAATTCTATTTAGAGGATAATATGATCTAGGGCTCCTTTTTGTAAAGGAACAAAGTTCCAATGACTTCTTTAAGTTAATGCATACATAAAGGAGGAATATGGCTCTTTCAAAGTAAAGGTAGATTGTTCTAGAAGAAAAATGTCAAAATTTGTTATAGGACAACTATAAAATACATTTAGAAATAAGATGGTTGTATTAGATACACCACAAGATATTATTCTAGATATATAGCTAGTACACGGGTACAATATCGTAGTGGGAGGATTGTAAATTCATACTTTTGGGATAAACTTTTGAAGTCATTCCACAAGGATATGAATTTGATCCTCGGTCCTACGTAAAGGCCATAGATGATATGAATATGAATGATTGGATCAAGGTTATGTGAATAGAATTAGATTCTATTTAAAGTCTAGAACTTGTAGAGGCGCTTAATTGCATTAAGCCTATTGTTTTCAAATAGGTCTACAAGTAAATGAGATTGATAGTTTTGAAGGTGCAAACCTTCAAAGTCAAGACTAGTGGCAAAAAGATCTATTCAAAAAGAAATGGTTCGACTATGAAAAGATTTTTCCACCAATAGTTAAGTTTGACTCTATCTAGATTCTCTCATCCATTATATTTCATTTGGATGAAATATGGCAATGGATATCAAGAAAGCTTCTTTTAGTAGCAATCTTGAGGAAGACATCTATATGATGTACCTAGACTTGTTCATAGCAAAGAACCAATGGTGATTAGCATGCAAGTTGCTTAAAGTCCATTTATGGACTAATGCAAGCATCTAGGTCATAAATATCATTTTTGATCAAGCAATCAAATTATTTGATTTTGATCAAGTATTAAAAAGCCTTAAGTGTGTAAAAGTTATATAGAATAATAAATTTCTTAATGTATATTGATGATATTCTAATCATTTAGGATGATGTAGAGTTATTGTCATCAATAGAGTTTTGGTTGTCTAGTCCAGTTTGATATAAAGTACTTGGGAAAGATTGGTCACATCCTAAGAATTATAATTTTGTTAAAATTCAAAAATTAGGATGTTGGGTCTATCTCAAACTGCTTAAATAGATTAGATTCTAGCCAAGTATAGCATGTAATACTTCAAGAATGGATTTTTTCCTTTTAAGTTTGAAGTTTCCTTTATATAGGATTATAATCCTAAGACATATAAAAGGAAGAGCATATAAGACGGTTCCTTATATCAAATTGATAGGAAGTCTTTATGCTATGCTAAATACTAGGCTAAATGTCTATTTTGCGGTGGGCATAGTAAGCAAATATCAAGTGAATCAAAGATCACTTAATTTAGTGGGAGTAAAGCATATACTCAAATATCTTAGGAGAATGAGGGATTATATGCTTGTCCACGAAAGTGAGGTTTTGATGTTTATTGGATGTACAAATTTTGACTTGTAGTTTGATTGTGATATGGACTTCATGATATGTGTTCATCCTAGGTGGTGAAGATACACATTAAGCATAAGTATCATCTCATTAGAGAGATATGAGTACGTAAGTAGTAGTAGTAGTAGAAAAGATAATTTATGCAATAAATCTGGCTGTAACTTGTTTCCAAACCTTGCTTTAGAGTGACTTTGAATTTCTCTAAAGGGAGATAAGTGTCGGATATGTGGTAAATTGTCTTTTAGGGCAAGTGGGAGATTGTTAGGGTTTGTGCCCTAAAATCCAATTTATTGGCATGTCATGAATAATTAAGTTGTTTAATTATATGAGACTATTTATGAACTAATTGGACATTATCTTAGTCCATGAGATGCATAGTATGTGATTTATGTGAAAAGTCACAGAAAGATATAAATCACAAGTTCTTTGTAAACTCATAGTTTTAGTTCGTAGTCGGTGATGAAATTGGACATTTCATCTGCGAAGACTATAACATATCAACTACGATGATTTGTCTTGATCATGGAAGTGGAGACTTCTAGTTGGTATGTTGATATGTTTTAAGAGTTAAGACATATTGAACTGGACCGCTGTGAGATTTATTATTCTCCAAATGACTGTCAATTGAATAATAAATCTCACGACTTCTATTTACATCAACTCTAAATCCTGAGAGAATAATGGACCTGATCATGAGATGTAGGTTGCTTTGATATATCGGGAGTGAGATCTATTAGTTACGGTCAAAACCTCAGTATGTTAGGCAACCACATTTAGTGTTGATGGAACATATATTCTCAAGATGGAATTCATAATCTCTTCACGGAGATATAAAATATTCCCTTGAGATAAGTTTAATGGGTTTAGTTATTCAGAGTGTTGGGCCCAACCACTTTAGTAAGGAGTTACTAAAGTATATATTTATGGAATTGAATTTCATAAATATATGATGAATAACATAAAGGATTAAACCGGGTACTCAAGGATTAAGATGTAGTAATCTTCAAAGTGGCAGTCTATATTTTTGACTTTGTATTACTACGAATATTTTAATGAAGGGGTTGAATGTATAATAAAGTCTTGGGAAATAATTTATTGATAAGGCCTAGAGTGCAACTATATTTATATAGTGGTATTAAATATAGTTAATGGTAATTTTGGACTTGTCAAGAGTTGACAGAAAAGCCCAAGGCCCATTGGAGCTAGTGTCTTATTGGTCCCTTTTGGTCCCACTCCAAGCCACACACTTAAGCCCAATTGGAAAGGCCCAAAAGGCCAGCCCAATTAGATAATTGGTTAGATACAAAAGGGAAAAACGTTCAGAATATTTTATGTGAGAAAAAACATCATTGTAATGGTGTGGAAGAGAGTGAAAGACACTCTCTAATCATCCCTTTTGGTTACCAATTGAGAGACCACACATCTTGGGCATCAAGTGGAATTGGAGTGAAGATTGAAAGTCTTCCCAAGAGCGTTTGATCTTCAAGGTTTTGAATTTCACTACACCAAGGTACGCTTTCTTGATCTCTAATTCTGAAACTTACATAGTGCTTGTTATCAATTGCGAATGAAGTAGATCCGTTCATAATTTCATAATTTAATTTTTTCCGCTGCGCACATCTGATGTTTTTTCCTACACTCGTCTCTTACAAGAGCCTCCAACAACAGTTACTAAATTACTAACCACATAAAAAAATTTAGCAATGTTAATGTGATTTTTAGTAACAGCAACAAGTGTCAATTGAAGTTGATGAGCAAAACAATGGACATAAAATGCTGACTTGTTCTCTCTCAAAATTAAAGTTTTGAGACCATTGATATCACCTTGCATATTACTAACCCTGTCATAACCTTGCCCACGTAGATTCGATAAACTCAAATTATGTTCACAAAGTAAACATTCAATAGCATGTTTGAGTGACAAAGCGGTAGTACTTGCTACATGTACAATACCAAGGAATTGCTCTATAATAATTCTTTCTTTGTTCACATAACGAAGAACAAGGGCCATTTGTTCTCTCATTGAGATATCACGTGACTCATCAACTAATATTGAAAAGAACCCATTGTCAAGATCCTTGATGATGGCTTTGGATGTTTCACGTGCAATTGCATTCACAATGTCTTTTTGAATATCAGGGTGGGTAAGCTTGCAATTTTTCGGAGCTTTTTGCAACACTTCATTGATAGATTCATTGTGATCCCCCAAAAATTGTACAAGCTTAAGGAAATTTTCTTTATCACTTGAACCTTGAGATTCATCGTGATCACGAAAAGCTAATCCTCGGCATAAAAGGAATCTTATGCAATCAACTATTGCATTTAATTGAACCCGATATTCAATTTTATCTTGATTTGATTGCTTAACAAAAACACTTTGAATGTGTTGCTTTTCCCTCAATAGATCTTCACTCTTCTGAACAGCTTGGTTATGAGCACTATTAACTCCTCCAACATGGGAATTTAACTTATCTTTCTGATTCCAAAGTTTGAATCCCTTCATTACAAAAGTGTCACCTCCTCCTTGCTTACCAACATCTTGCCCAAATAGGTAGCAATAAAAACAAAATACTGCATCTTTGTCTATACTATATTCCAACCAGTATCTATTTTTATACCATTCGGATATAAATCGACAGGGCTTTCCAGAAGAATATGATATAGTGTAATCATCACTATGTAAAACAGGTTGACAAGGGCCTTTTGTTAAATAATATCTTCTTATTTCATCATGATGATTAGGATGATAAGATGATATTTTTTCTCGTAACCCAGGATTTGAAGGAAGATTCTCTAAGTTAAAATCAACACGAATTCGCTAAGAAGATGAAGATGAATCTTGCGCAGGAGCTGAATCTTGGGCACGTGGTTTTTTTTATCAAATATTTGTCCATAATTCTAGCAAAAGAATAAACAATAAACTATAAGTTTATTTAAAATATTAATAAAATTATTAATTATTGTTGTTTAGTTGTTTCATTAATTTGTTTGTCTTTTATAAACTATAATTTGTTATATTATTGTTTTATTAATTATAAAATTATTAATTATTATTTAGCCTAACATAATTTAATTTATTTGTCTTTTATAATGTATTGGTTAATTATATTGCTTTAATTATTGTTGTTTAGCATAATAATAAACTATATTACTTTAATTTGTTTGTCATTAATTATATTACTTTAATTTGTTATATTATTTAGTCCCTTGTGCACATTTCACTAAAAGAGCCAAACATTATACATCCCATGTGCAGCATAATAATTAAAGCAGTGTAATGTGCAGCACATTACACTGCTTTAATTATTATTTACTACCCGGCCCCATGTGCCCATCAGCTCATCTACCCCCACCCCATTCATCAGACAAGTACAAGCCGTCCCCCAATCACAACTTGCCAATCAGAAAATTTCACAATCACAATATACATTGCACTAAAAGACAATCAATATCTCACCAACACCAACACACACTGGCCAACAGCAACAGATAAGACAAAGCCAAAAAACAGGCAAAAAGCAAAATAAAGTTAAAGAGTAAAGATTGGTAAGAGAGAGAGAGATACTGAGTTAGACAACTTAGACTAGAATAAATTAAAGAGAGAGAGAGACATTAGACATTCATATTTTTCATTTCATATTTTTCATCTCAATGAGAGAGAGAGAGAGAGAGAGAGAGAGAGAGAGAGAGAGAGTGAGTGAGTGAGTGAGAGACTGAGAGAGAGAGAGTGAGTGAGAGACTGAGAGAGAGTTAGAGAGAAAAAGAGAGAAATACCTTGAGACTGAGCACCGGAGCAGCTGAGACCGATCTGCGAGTTGCGATCTACGATCTACGACGAGGAGCAAGCGACGAGTGACAATAAGGGGTAAGTGACGAGCGACAACGAGGGGCGAGTGAGCGACGACGACTAGACGAGGGCGACGAGCGACGTGACTGTCTCACCGTGGGTTTGGTTTGCTCTGTATTGGTTTTTTTTTTGGATAAACACCTCTGTATTGCAGTATTGGGTAATGGGGTTTGGTTTGCTTTTACTTTGTATAGACTGTATTGGGGTTTGGTTTTCTCTGCCAACGACGTGACCATGGTTTGATTTCTGATTTGCTCTGTATTGGTTTTTTTTTTTTTTTTTTTGGGTGAGAATCCATGGGTTTGCTACCTTCGTATTATGTTGGGCTTACTATGGGCTTGGCTCTGTTACAATTTTTTTTTTTTTTTTCAAATTTTAGTTCAAAATTTTTTTTTTTGGGTTTTTTTTTTTTTTTTTTAATTGGCTTGAAAGTAGAACAAATATATATATTTATATATATATATATATATATATATATATTTATATTTAATTTGAGGGTGTTCCTAATATGGATTAAATATAAATTTTTTTTTTTTAATTTTTTTCAGGTCAGGGTGTTCCTGGGAACACCCTGACCTGTACGTGGTCACCTACTTTTTCACACCCATAGCAAGGGCAAAGCTAGGATTTTTTGGTTTAGAAGGGCCAAATTGTGGAAATATTAGTCAAGAGTCTTGAGAAATTATCACAAGCATGCATAAACACACATACACATATATAAACCTTAATAGTGTGATACTAGAGTAGGTCATAATTTATAAATATATTGCATATAAAACTATCAACTATAAAATATGTATATTCTAGATAATTTTTTAGGGGAACCTATTATCTTTTAAACTCCTATGAGTATACAAAAGTTGTCTAGTTTGATATCAAATATGTACAAAAAAATGAATTTGAGGTAAAAAAAAAAAACTATGTTATCTCTTTAAGTACTATTTGCTATATAATCTATAAGATAATATTTTATGCATAATTTTAAATTACAAAAACTTGTAATTTAAACAATTTATTGATGATATAGCTATTAATCTTTAATTTTTTAGAAATTTTGGAGGCATAGAGAATATAAAAAGAAAATGTAATCTAGTTGTAAATTTGTCAAAATTTACCTCTAATAAAAGATATTAAGTAAGATTGTAGCCTTAAACTATAACTAATTTTGTAGCTAAATTTTGTCATTTACAAAATCTATTGTTTTTTTAAGAGAAGCATTGGACTAACTTAAATATTTAGGAGGGGGGAGCTTAAATATTTGGGCAAAAATCACTTTGCCCACCCCTAGTTTGAAAAGTATCACTTAACACACCTGTGGTATGTTCCGTTTGTTTTTTGTAACTCACTTCTGTTAAAATCAGGGGTAAATAGGTATTTTTGCTCAAATTTTATGTCTCTCTTCTCCCTAAACAAAAAATAGCACAAAAATTCAATAGAAACAAGATCAAAAAGTGGTATTGGTCTCTCTCTCAATTCAAATAAATCTTGAACATGAAGAACATAAATCATTAAACCCAGATTTTTTTTTTTCACATTCCCAAATTCTCTCAAATTTTCTCAGCAACTATATAACTATAAAAGAAATCAAACTCTTCAATCTTCGTCTAAACACCCATTTGGCTCAACTTTTAGTAAGTCTCTCATCTTTACAAGAACCTCAACAACATAAATCACAAAACCCAGAATTTCTTTTCCCTTCCCAATCGAAAACAAATCAAAATTTTCAACCTTTACATAGCAATATAAAGCTCAAACCGCACAAACTACAATACTCAATATTTTTTTCCTTTTATTTTCTTGGAAACCAAACAAAGAGAGAAAATTGAATAATTGATATGTGTTAAACCTCAAAAAAAAAAAAAAAAAAAACTTACCAACATACAGGGACGATTTGGAGAAGAGTTTAGAGTAGTCAAGTGTTTGATATGGCTGTGGTGAGATTGAGATTGTGAACCCATAACCAAATTCTTTAAAACCCAAGACATCTATCTTTCTTTTCTCTCTATTGTGAACCTGTACGGCACAAAAGCTCCTTGGGCCGGTTGGAGTATCCAGGCCCATTAGGACCCTACATTCATAGCATGCTCAGAGGACGGCACTTTGACCTAATCCACCTGCGCGGGCTGTTCAAACCTGCATCGTCCCCCGCGAATCCTCCCCGGGGCGGTGAGGCTTCGCCCAGGGAGTTAACGCACGAGCAATTCGCGATCAGGAAGTGCAACTGCCGAGCATTCCAGACTAGGAACCAATTCCAAGGCCACTCCCACCTAAACACCCACTTACAATTAACAGCATTGGACCTCCAAACGCACTAGCGCCAGAGGCAATCATCACTATTCCACTAACATCTAGCTATAAATACCAGGAGCTGGGGGAGGGAGAAGGTTGTTGAAACTTTGGGGGGAGGAGAAAGAAAGTGAATACAGTCAACAGAAAAAGGGAGGAGGAAGGATTTCAATTGGTCTCAGCACAAGGACGACCCAGTGTAGGAAATCCAAGCCCATTACACAAATAGATTGTGAGCCCAAGCGAATCTTGGCCCAGTAGCCTCGCTTTTGGCGCGCACAGAACCCATAACCAAATCCACTAATAACCACTGGCCACTGTGATTTTTATAAAAAAAATAATGCAAACCCAAATGCAAAAACCAACAAAACCTACAAATGGTGACACAAAACCACCAAATGGAGAGCCACAACCCATTATAAAAACACGTGTTTTCTCCCCCTAGCTTTGATATTGCGAAACTTGTGTTTTCTCCCCCTTCAGACACTCCAAACTACGAAGAAAACGTCGATCTCACCATAGGTCTCTCTCTCGATAAGTTTCTGAGTTTTGGGTGTTTTGATTCGCGTTATGTTATGTTTTGGGGTTAAGAGGTGTTTTTTAACGGTTGGGGCTTGAGGTGGGTTACGGAGATTGTCGGAAACATACCATAGGTGGGTTAAGTGATATTTTTCAAACCACGGGTAGGCAAAGTGATTTTCGCCCAAACCACATGTGGGTTATGTGTAATTACCCCTAAATATTTAGGTGGGCTAACTTCTTCTTCATTTTTTTTTTTTTTGTAGCTAATTATTTAAATTATTTAATAATTATACATAAAAATAAAAGAGTTTTCATAAATAGATAAAGATGGAAGCCTAGCTGATAGCTTCCCATGGTGCAAAAGGTTGCAACTCTGCTCCCATTAGATTCATCTACTTACCTAGACTAGGTTTTCTAGCTATCCTTTTTCTCTTTGCTAGAGGCTAGAAGCTTGAGTGTCGAGTGCTCTATAAGCAATATAAAATAAACGCATAGTAGTCTACAAATATGATCTTGGCTTTAATTTGAATGTAATAGTAGGGCAGATAACAACCATGGCATTTATTAGAGCATTTGGAGGCCAAAAAAGTTCTATTTTACATCTTAAAAACCTACTTTAACTATATTATTATTATCTCATTTTACGACTTTACTAACATTCCAGTTTTTATTTTTACAAAGAGCTCATTAAAATAATATAAAATATACCAACAAATAATATTGAAAATTATGATCTCTTCCATCCCTTCATCTCTATCTCTATCCTTAACAACCAAGCTCACACACCAGCACCACCGAACCAACCACCCAGAAACACCAACCACCACCACCTCTGAAATTTCATTAAAACACCAAATCAAACCCCAAAACCCACCATTGTAGCACCAAATTGAAATTCAAAAACCAAACCCAGCCAAATCCGAACCTATAAAACAAATCATAGCCATATACCCATCACCTGCAACCACAACAGCAACGGCAACCCGCAACAGAAACCCCACATGAGTCTAAAGTGAAAGGAAGAGAGAGAAGAGATTAAAAATTTATAATTTCTTTACATCCTCATGAACAGTAAGGTTGCATATTTGTAACCTTAGAGCATTCTTATCAAGCATTGCATATGCCAAAACATGCTTTTTTTTTTTAGCATTTCTAACCCAAAAACATGCTCCATCAAAGATTGCATATGCTAAAAATTTTACAATATTGCTATAGTGCGCTCTAAAAAATGAGAGCACACTGTAGCACAATGCTACCATTTTTTAATACTTTTAATTCTCTCTCTCCTCAGACTGAAACTCAGACTCCTTTCTCACTCTCACTCACTCTATCTTTTCTCTCTTTCTCTCTGCTTCTCACTGAGCTAGAATTTGAGACTCCGGTGAGAAATTTCTTCAAATATGGGTTTGTGATTTGACTCTAGTGACTCTGATCTCCAACCTTTCGATTTGTTGAAGATGTCGGAGGCGGAAATCCATGCCGAGATGATGAAGCGGCATTCCAGGCTGTCAATGTTCGTTAAGCTCCGGCTCAGCGTTCACCGGACTCCGGTAATCATTTTGGTTTGGTTTCTTTTTGTTATTTCTTTGTTGGATTACTATGGAGATGGTGAGACTTTTTTGGATTACTATGGAGAGGGTAATCAATCTGGGTTTGGAGGTGTTGATGTTTAGACGGAGCTTGGTGGTCAACCATGGAGCACGGGTCAGAGCATGGATCGAAGAAGTAGTGGTCCGATTTGGTTGATTTGGTTTATGGGTTTTTTTTAGCGGTGGGTTGTGGTCCGATTTGGCCGTGGCTTGTAGGTTTTTTTTCCTTTTTTTCTTGCTGTGGTTGGTGGTGATTTGGTCCGATTGCTAGTGGTTGGTGGCGGAGATGGTGGGTGGATGTGGTGGTTGGGGTATGGGTGGGTGGATGCGGTGGCCGGCAATGCTGAGAATAATTGGGTGGAGAAATAGAGAGAGAGAGAGAGAGAGGGAAAATAAAAAAATGAATAAAAATAATAAAGAAATAATATTTAAATAGAATGCTAAAAAAATAAAAGTTTTGATGGAAGTGATATTGTAAAATGATGTGTTATATATTATAAAATTAGTTTTTGAGATGGTAAATGCTAAATTTTTTAGCATTGTTGATGGGAATGCTCTTACGTAGCTGAGATGGAAAACTTTTTGGGTTTGCACTTTGCATATCCGAAATTGGAATGAATTTAAGGGTTTAGCTGGTAAAATAGCAACTGGGGGGTTTTTACGCCCCATATTAGTGCTTTTAAGTGTGCAGAGAAGAGCTCTTGCCATTGGAACTACAAAAAATGCAGCTCATGCATTGGTGGGACGTTAGGGGCCAGGTATTTGCAACCTGCATAAACAAATCTAGAGTTTTAATCATGAAGTGGAATTTGAGTAACCCATCGGGAATGTGCACCTCGAATATTCAAATGCAAATTTCCATTATTTCTTGTTAAGAAACACGGATACTCCAAAACTTTGTGCCCGTGTTGGATACACGCTGGAGACACTTCTGAGTTCTAAATGTGTGTCCTTATTATGTTGAGAGAAAAAAATTCATTCATTTATTTTTATATATGTTTTATAAATTTTTTTGATAGTTATTTATTTTGAAAAATTATAAATAAACATGAAATATGCCTATAAATAAATAAAATTATCTAATATATATTAATAAATTAATTGTAGTATCTCCATGGTTTCATGTCCTATTTTATTGAGAATTGCCATGTCGTCTATGGCCATGTGACCATGCTTCGTAGATTTCTTGCTATAAAAACCCTCATTTCTAGTAAACTTTATTCCATTTTTTTTTTTTTTTGACTTTGATACCCAACCAATGAGGTCATTTATTGGTACCGAAACTCGCTCTATATGGGGCATCATGAGCTTATCGTGTTTCTAGACCTAGCTAATGAGGGATATACATTAGCACGGAGCTAGTTTCATCTGAATTTAATGCCCAGTCACAAAGATATAGCGTGACCATAGTTATAAAAGATTGTTAAGAATATGCATTATGTTTAAGTATTTGAACTGTTTTAAATCCTAGAAATTGCTTATGTGTTTTTGGAATCTATTGTAAATTTAATAGCTTTTGATATATAGAAAATTGATTATTTTCTAATCAATCTATGATATATTTTTAAGATTAAAATATTTGATCTATGTATAACTTATTATTTTACAGATCTATTTGTTTGATCGAACTTATTAAAACTTTAGTTACTTATTGATAAAATAAGAAATTTGCAGAAGAAAATTACGAACACTCACTTTTTTTATTTTTTTTATTTTATAGCATTGTGCCCATCATACCAAGAGCAAGTTCCATTTATAATTCAACCCTAACCTCAAAAATGGAGTTTTGCTCTTAGATTTACTAAGCAATACTAATAAAATGAAAAAGAAAAAGAAAAAAGAAGAAGGATCGTGGGAAATTCTGGCCAATGTGAATGCTCTTGTGGACTTTGTGAGCATCCATGCGCTTGTAGTAGAAGTGGTCAAGGTGATACTCAAATTGCTGTATATCTATACCCCAATTAATAAAACATAAGAAAGAAATCTGGGTCCTGACTCCTGGGAACTCAGAAGCATGAAAATAAATCAAAAAATAAGATTAGAAAGAATTAAGGAGAGAACATATACAAATCTAAAAACCCAAATCATAAATTACATCCTAAAAGTTTGAGGTAATTTTAATTAATTTCCTTTTTTATAAACTCCCCCAATGCTACAAAACATTTGGATTTGATCCATTCCGTCCATGCACCATGCCTAGTTCTCCGTTAAATGATCTCAACTATAAACAATATAGTTTTGATGCAGTTAAAACGATATTGTTTTGTCCACATCAATTATAAAAATAAAAATAAAAACTATTTATTAATTTATTTTATTTTCATTTTTCCAATTTCTTTTCCTGATATTCTTTGGAAACACACAATCTCATATAAAAAAAAAATGGTTAACTCCTTGAATCTCATCTCTCACTATTAAAATCCTAATAAACAAACAAGAATCCACAAAAGCTGCATGGAAAGACATGCCTGATAAAGATCAAAGAGTACTCGCTGTAATTATCAATCTATCTATTCACCATGACTTGATCCGTAGGAGCAAGCAGGTCGGAGCAAATCAAGAAATTAAGATAAATTTTTTCCAGTACAATAGCACTTGTAAATAAATAAATAAAAAAAGAAAAGAAAAAAAGAAGAAGAAAAAACTCAGCTAATATAGAGTACCCAACAAACCTCAAAACCCCACTGCACCCACATCCAAGATAATCAGAATCAGTTTCACCCAACGAGTTATTGAGGTGTTTTTGAATCTGGAAATATATATATATATATATATAATGTAATTTAAAAATGATTTTATTAGATCTTAAAATTAAAATTTTCATTAATTTTTAATATAATGTGAAATTTAATGACTTGTATATTTTTTTACAGATAGTAGGAAAAATGGAAGATGGGGTTTGATCTACAGATATAGAGTACAAAATATATCACATCTGTTGGGCTATTACTTTAACCCCAATCTAGGACCATATTTAGAGTTTGCCTAAGGTTGGTAAAACAGAATGGGGCCACCCTAACTCATTGGGTGCTCCTTCATCCCACTATTCAGAAAGCTCCCTATCTAATACTGTCGAGACTTACTCCTTTGCTATAGGTCTACTCTCAATAGAGAAAAAGAGCAAATCCAAATGCTATGTAACTTTAGCCTTTAGGGGAGCATATTAAAATTTTGAAGCTTTAACAGACAAAATTAAAATTATCCAATACTTTAAGAGTATAGTTTGCAATTTAGTCTAACTAGTTAGAGATCCATGTGATGTGTGAAAATATATAATTACTAGTATTATTTCCATGCGATGCATGTCTTGGTGTACATTTGGAAAAGATTATTTTTGCTAACTTATTTTACTATTCAACTTATTTTTGCTATTATTCATTAGTTCCATTGCACTTTTTGATACTATTTATGGGTCTCACTATACTATTTTAGCAACTTTTACCTTTATTTACAGTACTTTCAGTAAAAAATTTTCAGTTTTAGAAAAATAAGTGGATCCCAAACAGACACTTGATGAAGTAAATTCATATATAAGCTATTGATGGTGATCAATAACAAGTATTCTTTGTCCATAAGAATCATCCAATACTAGTAAGGTCCAAAATAGCCTTAAGAAAGGAGAAAGAAGAAGTATGCGTCACAAACATAAAGTAAAGCATGTCACCTGTCATCCAAAGAGAAGATGGTCATCCAAACCATGACAGAGTATGGATGACCAATAAACACTTAGTAAATTTCTGAGTGCTTTCTACAACCTTAAATGGTTACACCACTAACCCTTATTTCAAAACGTGGGATGAATTCTCCAAAATTCTCTCCACTATCCACACTAAGTCCACACATCTCCCACGATGATAATGACACCTAGCAAGTAGACCCACTCCAAACTTTCTATAAAAGGAACCAAGCCTTATTCAACCATGGTACGTTTTACTATTCATCCACTCACTACTCTTATGTTCTAGAGAGAAAGCTGACTTAACTTTCAGAGGGTCCACCAACTCACCCTGATCATCTTCAATAGTCACTTTCTTCCTTCTTAGGTCATTCAACTGTCGTGAAAGTTTGAAGCATTCAGCCTACTGATTTTCGTGCATTATCAACTATTTTTTTAAAAAAATTATTAAAACAAAATTATTAAATAAATAGTATTAATAAATTATAAAATAAGTAAATAATTTTAATAAAAAATTGCTTTAAGTTCTAATTGTTTAGAGTTTGGACTTTATCAATGTTTATCTATTTTTATATATGAAAATTCTCTTTATGCTTTGTGTTAATTTCTTAATATGAGATATGAAATGAATATGATCATTCTTATTTGGGTTATGTTTAATCTATACTCTATCTAGCACAAACAATAATAAACAAAATAGTTCCTTAGTACAAATTTTTTCCTAGTGATAGTCTAATTAAAAAAAATTAGCTCACTCACAAAATAAATATAATAACCAAAACCAAAAATCAAAATATACACAAAAGAGTTCAAAATTTGAGAATATAAAAAACTTTTAAAAACTTACATAAGAGAATCAAGAACTTAAATAAGTGTCTATTAGTTTGCCTTTTTATAGTAAACCTCCTTTGGCATAATATTAATATCTTACACACAAATTCAAAAGCAAAGAACAATAAATAATATGAACTTATTAGATTAAAACATAAGTATAAGTTGCATATTGGGAAAAAAAAAGTGAAAAAAAAAAAAAAAAAAACATATAACAATATGAGGTGTATTGTGTAGGATTTAATTATAGGGATCTTTTATTGGTTAAAAGAAATTACATCAAAAAGCCATGACTATATATATATATATATATATATGAAAATCTTGATAATAGACTAGTAGTTAGAGTAGAATGTAAATTTCTAAAACTTAGATGATAAAGTTTTATCTAAATTAAATTATTGTAAAATCTTACCCTTAATCAAGAGTCTTGTAATTTAATATCCTAATAAAATATTAATTTAATAAGATGCAACTTGAGGAAAAAAACAAAAACAAAAACAAAAACGTAAGATGTGTGGGATTTAAGTTTAGAAAATTTTGATGATAGACTTTTAGTTTTATTTAAATTAAATAGTTATTAAATGTTATTCCTTAATTTGAGAAAATATATCATAACATATAATATAAAATTAATTTACTATTTAGCTATTCTTAAAATGTTGATAATAGAATTTTAGTTGGAGTAGAAGTCAAAAATTTTTTTTTTAAACGTGTGTTGTTGTCTAAGATTTAAGTTTATAATTTTTTTATAATATAAAAATTTTAGTTTGAATAAAATTTAAATTTGTTGAAATTTAAATATATAAAATTAATATACTAATTAGTTGTTCTTAAAATATTGATAATAGATTTTTAGTTGGAGTAGAAGTAAAAACATGGGTTTTTTTTTTAATTTCTTTTTGAGAAAGAAAACGTAGGTTGTTGTTTGAGATTTAAGTTTAATATTATTTTCTATAATAGACTTTTAGTTTGAATATAATTTAAATTTGTTGAAATTTGAATGATAAAATTTTAACTAAATTAAATAGTTGTTAAATATTATTCCTTAATTTGAGGAAATATATCCTAAAAAATAATATAAAATTAATTTACTAATTAGTGAGAGTAGCCACTTGGCATAACCATGGCTTCTTTGCCCAACTTTTATCATATAGTACATGATGTTGAGATGTGGTATAAAGTAAATTTATTCTCTAAATTTTATAGTAGATAATTTGTTTTCCCTAAAAATTAAATAATTTTTAAAAGTAATTTATATCTCCATTTTTACAAATATATAATTTTATCATTTTAATTTGATGTTTTTTTATTGGTATTATTCTTTATTCTTTGTTTGAAGTGGTATATATTCTTCTAACTATTGTTATTATGCATTATATATACTAGTATATAACCCATGCTTATGCACGGGAATGAAGAATCGTAGTGGTACTATTGATATTAGCTTGGGTTATTAAACATATAGGACATAGTTTAACTAGTACATTTGGAGGTACTAAAATAGTTTTTTCTTGCAATTTTCATGATATTGGTTATGCAAAGTTTCTCATTATATTGCAATTATGTATATAATTTTGAAAATCACTATCAAATCCACATATACAATATCAATTCACAATTATTGTTTGTGAATTCTACTAAATACAACACAAAACAAAATAATAAATTGGTCAAATAATATCTCTAAAATTGAATGGAGATAGGTGTATGAGATCGTTTAGCTCAATTACAATTTGTTATGTTCAATATTTTCGTATACAAATATCTAAATAGAAACTGTATAAAAATATGTTCAATAGTTCAAAGAAAAAATAATAACAAAATTCTAAACAATTTAATTTGCATGGAAAGCTAACAAAAGCAAAATCCAATTTTGATTCTAATGGAGTTTTCTATAAACTATGGATTAATGTTTATATATATATCCTATTTACTAATGGACCGTATATGGCCATGGTATATTACATAAATGACTTATAAATTTGAATTATTTTTAGTTATATAATTAGTTTTTTTTTATGATTTATTTATATTGGACTCCTCATTTTCTATATTAATTTAACTCATTTGACAAAAAAATTAAAAAATTTAGATTAGATGAGACACGTGGCGCAAGATTAAACTCTAATTAAGATCCAATTTTTATACTGAATTAACTTACTTAGCACAAAAAATTTAAAACTTTGAATAGATGGGACACATGGTACAAAATTAAACTCTAATTGAATTCTAACTTGAATTCGAATTGAATTTTCTCTCAGCTTCACCTATATATATATATAGAGAGAGAGAGAGAGAGAGAGAGAGAGAGAGAGAGAGAGAGAGAGAGAGAGGATTTTCCTCTTTGAACTAGACTTTTATGTGACTTAAAAATACCCTTGTGGGGCCTCAGATATTTAACAACCCCGGCTCATTCCACATCGGGCCCAAGGTCCGCGCCGAGGAGAGGCAGAGACCGAGGATAAACAGACGAGGCCCAAGTGGCTAAGAGACCTTGCCGAGGACGCCTACGTCCTCAACAAGCCGATGGTGATTGATGGAAGTTGTCACTTGTTCATTAAATGCATGCCACCAACACTCTGGCTACATTAATGGTGAAGTGACCAGTAAACAGTGTAGCCTTGGTTACTTCAACTAATAGAAAGCCTGCAAAGATGACTAATGGGACAAGCCCTCAGATATAAGTTCAGATGACCGACAAGTGGACAGCAGAGATCAACTAAATGAGACTATATAATAAATAGAACCTCCAGCGCCAGGAGGCTCTTAGGAGAACGGAAAGAGAGAAGAGGTTTTCAGGGAGTCCGAGGACAACCCTTGTCTTTGTCAGTTCTAAAGAAAAGTGATCCTCGGATTGAGCCGAGGACTAATTTTCTTCATAAACACTTACCTAAAATCACTGATATTATCCTCTTAAATACTTAGTCAAATTCCTTCAGTATTAGTCCTATGAATCTCACGCCAACCATAGTTCGCTTTGCTGGTGTTTAGCCCTTCTACCCCTGCTCTACAAATGTTATTGTTTGGGTCCGATACAATTTGAGTCCGATACAATTTGAGTCCCTACAACCCTCATTAATGAAGGGTAATTTCCCTTAGAAATATGGTCATAAATGTCAAATAACAAATTTTACTTTGAATTCAAAAAGGGAACTCCTAAAATTTATAATTTTTTTTCCCTTCATGTAAATATTTTTATTCCCTAAATTTTAGCATTTTTTAATTCCCTTTTCATCTGAATAAAAGTAAAACACCCCTTATTTAAAAAATAAAAAACTAAGAGAATTTCTAAAATTTAGTTTTCTTTTCCCTCACGTATATCTTATTTTTCCTATCCAAACTTTTCCCTATATCACTACACTATTTTCAAACACACGTTCAAAAATGAAATTATAGTTACTGCTATGTTTAAAGTTTATCTTCTTTTTTTTTTTTTTTTGAAAAATAAAAAAGATATATTTTCAAATTATAATAGATGCAAATTATTAAACTTTACCCAAAAAAAAAAAGGTCTCTGAGCTTGCATGTTGTTTTTCATTCTCTTAAGAAGATTATTATGATAAAAAATATTATCATATAATTACAATTAATATTACTCAAATAATTGATACTACTTTCGACCCAAAAATGTCTTTTCCCATTTTTAAGTAAGTACACCAAAGTGGACCGAAGTGAATCAACGTGAACTGAATTGGTCTAAAGTGGACCGAAATAGATCAAACGGACTATATTAAACCAAAATGGACCAAACTGGACAAAAATAAACCAAATAGACCAAACTGAATTAAAATAGACTGAAGTGGATCTAATGCCAAGCAGTAATTATTTATTATGCATGTACATCCAGTGAGCATTATTATTTATTATGCATGTACAAACGAAAAAATAATAAATGAATAGATACACAACTTAAATTTCTCATTATACACACGGCAATAGGATTTGAAGTTTAAATCATGATATCAGCTTTTATGAAGGCACCTATGACATCTTCCTTATCCCGGGCAGTGTTAGAAATGAGCCAGTTTGAATGTCCACAAGATTAACTATGGGTAACTTCAGCTATACAGGATTCGCAATCACATGATAAAGCTCACAACCCACAAGACTCAAGACGGGTGGCCTGTATCATTGTGCAGAAGTTATCCGTTAGGCTGCTACAACTGAGATTGTATGATATCAATGGTATTGTATGGTCACAAACGAAATTGCTAACGGTCATTTTTTTTTCTTATGTGATCATGAAGCTAAGCTTCTTTCTCAACAACGTACTCACCTCCATGTTTGGGAGTAGGGCAAGCTTGTAAACATATGCAAAAAGCATTTCAGAACAACTCTTCTGGGGTATTCAAAAAGATACCACCAACTCCTAAAAATACGCTATCACAAGCCCATCAATATCTTCAATCTTTCCATTCCACTGCAGACATGAGCACATCAGCCCCCATATTTCAAGAAACTATTATGATATTGTTAAAGACTCTACAATATAATGAAACAAATGGCTTCTTTATAATTTAAGCATGTTCAGCTAGACACTTTACAATGTAATCAATAGCTCATTTTCATTGGTTTATTTGGCTTAAAAAATAAGTTGGGCAAAGGTACAACCATACCTAAAAAAAGTAAAGCCTTAAAACATAAGTCAAATAAGCTCAATAAGCAGGGAAAAAATTTGACAAAATAATCGTTTGCTTGACTTCGGTACAACTTTTGATTTGAATAATGAATAATTGTTGAAAAAAAAAAAAAAAAGCTTAGACAAGTCAACATAGCTGAAAAAAAAAAGAAGAAGATTAATTGTTGGCATTTGAACAAAATAGTCAACATTCAAAGCAACTATATTAGCACTATCATAAACAGTGACACAATAAACATCCTACATTTATTTAGCAAATCAAAAATAAAGAAGCAACACACCTCTTAGGAAAGGAAGGAATTAGCTCTTCAACTACCCGAACAATAACTGAACCTCCATTATCAGCCTCAGATGCAGGCTGCTCTTTTTCTTCCTCTGGAAATTGAAATGGGAAACATCATAAAATATTTTGGTAAATTATTTGCAAAAAAGGAAAGCAGAACAATCATTAACTGACAATTTGAAACCAGACAAGATCCAGTGACCATTTTGGCCTTCCTTCTGACATATAAGAAAACTGCAGATGAAGTGCTTAAGGTCATGCAAGGGTTCAGAGAAAAATAATGAACAAATTTTCCATGGGGGGGACTTGCTAGCTTAACAACTGAATCCATTACATTGTATTGTGACAAGTGCAAGGAAATCATTTTATTAGAATATACTATAGCCATCACTGAAATTTAAGCTCCTTGATAAAGCTACATAGCACCAAAAGGAGAAAAGGTTTTAAAAAAAAAAAGGACATATAGGCTCATTGGACTGTGCAGAGATAAGTGTTACTTGTGTATAGAGAATCTTATACAAAGAATATTACCAATTCCAATGCCCCTTTTTTCTTTCATATATTTGTTTATCTGATTACCATGTTTAAATACAGTTTATTGGAATAAAGTATAATACCAGCAACAATTTCCCATCACAAAGTTAGTGGCAATGCCATTGAGCTCTAGCTCTATTCACATCTCCTCCCTTTATAAGAGCAAGGTCATGGGTTCAAGACCCACCAACCATCCTCCAGTTAGCAGCTACTTCATCCTTTTAGTGATAAATAAATTATAAGGAAAAAAGAAAAGAAAAAAAAGAACCAGACAAATGAATGGTATTCCAGTTCCCTTGATGCTGTAGGAAAGCAACATTAAGGTGAGAAACAAGAGAGACGTGAACATGACTTATCAGTACAGGATTGGTTTAACTATATATTTGACAAAAGATACTGTTCACACTTTTAAACCATTAAACATTTATGCCAATAATTTCTGAAGCAGGTCAAAGTTCAAGGGCTTTTCAATTATACAAGCAATAATGCATACATATCCATTAATATTTTGTTCAGTTCTTTTTTGTCCTTAGAAATCCTACACTGAAATGATCTACTTAGGATTCTTATAGCTTCTGTGGGCGACATGAAACCTGTTTGCCATAACAGATAATTTTGAATTTTAGAATGCCCCATTAGAGTAAGTCCTAATGTAGAATTCAAATTTAATAGATCCACAAAATCTGAAATATATATCATATACTCAAAGAACTTTATTTCTTTGGCACTTCTTGGAAGAGCACTCTCAACAAGTTAGGTCACATTTTGTCTTTTAAATATATGTAAATCATGCTGTAGATGTAATGGAAAAAAAGTGCAAAGTAGTAATAACAACAGTTTAAAAATAACTGCTGTGGAGAGATTGTTCCCACTGGAAATTGTTTCAGTTGTTTATAGATCTCAGTTGGAAAGAACCAAAAAATAAAAAAGGTAGTTTGCATACCCTTGGAATCTTCTTCAATTGAATTATCACCTCTGAGATACAAATTATCTCTCCAGTCCAAATCCAAGCCTTCTACTTGTGCAAACTCCTCCAGCAAGTGACCAATGAGATTATAGGCGACCATACTTGTTTCATCACAAACTTCTTGGATGGCAAGGTACTGGTTCTTACATGTACTTAGCTTCCCATTTGTAGCTTTTGGATTCTCACATGACAAGTTAGAAACAGAAGGAGGTGGGTTTGCTGTATCTGCTCCAGAGTTGAATTCAGTATCATGTCTCTCAATAGAATTTTCACCTGACCTTTCCTTTGGTGTAAAAGGTGAGCAAAAATCAATTTCTTTTGTTCTATGCATGTTGGATTCACTCATACTGTCAACATTGTGTTGGTTCATATTAATATTAATTGTGCTGCCAAGTGATCCTGATTCCCTGAACGGAGAGGAAATGATACCAAGAGGATCAACAGAATCCACTCTGGTAAATCCCTTAGGAGCAGGACTCTCAACGGAAGCACCATTTAAACAGTTTCCAGGTGTAAGGAAACAGAAAGATCCATTCTCCTTAGTTGTAGATGTAGGTAACTTGAAATCAAATGGCACTGAATCTGCAGTACTTTCAATGTGGTAATCTGAATCCATACAGTGAGACCTACTACTCTGAGATCTCCTACTATTATCATCATCGTCATCATCTTCACTTTCTTCTAGCTCTTCCATATATGCATCAGTAAAATCTTCATCAAAGTCATGGTCTGGCAGCAAATCTAAAACAATCTGCTTTGTCTGGGCACTGACACTCAATATGCATTCTGTTTCTAATTCAATTTCCTCCCCAATATCCTCCTTTCTGAAGCATCCAAGTAGTGTACTTCGAGAATACCTATTAATAGCAGCAAGGGTTTCCAATAGCGACTTTGGAATGGTATCCATATCACTGCACTCGACAAGATATACAGTTAACATTTTCCTTATTGCTGTGCGTAAACTCCGATTTGATACTTTTGCACTTGGGTCTAGCAGAAGCTGCAAGTTCTTCAACTCTGAAAACCTAACCCTTGTCTTTAGTAACCAAATAGCCTTTGATATCTCATTCTGCAAGGTTCTTATTTCTGAAGAGACTGGATAGAACTCTGTTATGGAGGAATTTTGAAAACCTGGTGTTATCTTCAGCAATAAGCCCGGTATTGCCATTGCTTTGGCTAATGACTCTTGCAGCTCATCCCCTACACCAAGTTCTGAAAGCATCTCTTCACTAGTATTCCGCACTCGTTTAATTAAATCATTTCGATTCCATCCACTTTTGCGAGTGGACAACTGAGGCATGCTTACTTGGGAACCTTTAAGCTTCCTGTTCATTGCAATCAGGATCTCAATAGGCAAGTTCTCTAATCCATGCAGGACACTAGTTACAGCAGTATGATGAAACTGGGATCTGGAAGTCAAAAACGTCACACATTTCTTTCGGAAATTTTGCGGATCATTAAGAATTTGGGATAGCTGCCTATAAATTTCCATTTGATGATGATTATGATTTTGGCTTTTAAGAACTTTTGGAATATGATCTCCAATTACCTTCTTCATCTTCCAACGAGTTTTCTCAAACTTTACTGAGCCTCCTGTAAGTATCAGAGTAAGAAGGTAAAGACCTTTATTATTCAATTCATCAAGGCATGAGAAAATTATTCTTGTTATATTGCGTGTGTCAAACATTTTCAAATCAACTTTAGTAGCATTATGCACTCCAACTTTACATGCTCCAAAGGCTTCTTCAACACGTGTTTTTACATTCTCATAGAATATCTGAAAATAAGATTATTAAAAATAACTTAGTGAAACTGTGAGAAAAAAAATATTGCATATCCAACGGCGCAATGCATAACGTTAAATGATAACAGGGAGAACAAAGAGTTATCATCCAAGGTACTACAAATGAATTAGTGAGTTCTTCGTAATTAATTCCTATGTAGTTTCATTACATTCAAAATGACTGATGTAAGTAATGTTTCTACTTATAATTTAATCCTTCTACAATATCTTTATATATATATATATATATATTACACCAAATGGCTGGGAGGTTATGTGGTTTAACCTATTTCACTTTTATGAACCCTTAGAATTTAGAAGGTCACCAATGAGCTTTGGTTCAAATGGTGTTTCCTCCAATATGAACAGGTGGAGACCCCGGTCGTGAGTTCAAAACCTACTGCATGAGTAACTTACTAATAAAATTCTTATAAAAAAGAGTAGCTTACTAATAATAATAATAAAAGTTTTCGAAGGTCAACCTATTTAGCTTAATTTCACTAGCAATTTAAAACAAAAGTAAGAAATCCATGCTAACCTTAAAACCCTTTTATTCTCAATCAATATAGGTCCTTATATATGGTTCATGAACCACCACTATCACCAAACAAATCCTAAACTAACAAAAAGAAATAGCAAGCATATAGAAACCTTCGTAGTCTAATAGACAAGATTTTATTAAACTAGCCCATTAGTAGTCTACATATAACATAAAATGTTACATCTTCGTAGAGTTCACAGAATAATATAATATGCTTTAGATCCCAAGTAATCTAAGTAAATATATAAGGATCCCAAAAAAAAGAAAAAAATGTTAAACGATAGTGCCGTTTTTGAAATAGAATAACTTACATCATCTTCCCTAAGCAAAGACTCGGGTAAAGACCTGAGGAGACAACACCAAAACCATTTATTATTGTGAAATAAAACTGGGCTTCGACCAGAAAACAAACAAGCAGCAATATAAAAAAATTTCTTCCACTTGCCTATTTTTCAAGACATTGGGTCCTCCAAATTTCTTCGGGTTAGATTTGGATGTAGGAAGCCCCACCAACCATCTGCATGTTATTTCACATATTTAGCACATACAAGAACTATCTGATCCAAAAGAATGATAAAATCATGCACAAACTAAAGAGAAGAAAAATGGGGTAATGAATTTTTAACAACAGTATGTATAATGTACCACAAAAATCCCTATACTTACAAGTAAAACCATAACTAAGAAATTCAAATTCTTCAATTTACATAGCAAAAAAAAAAAAAAAGGATATATATATAAACTTTCTCATTCACAACCCCCCTTCCCCACCCCCCCCCCCCCCCCCCCAAAAAAATACAGAAAATTTATTAAGCATTGGTGTAAATTAATAAAGTACCATAAATAAATCATCAATTTATTCAACACCCAATTTGTAAAATTCCTTTACAAGTAAAACCCATTATTAAGAAAATCAAATGCCGCGATTTACATCTAGAAAAGTAAAAAAGAATACAAACTTTCTCACTCACAAACCCAAAAAAAAAAAAAAAAAAAAAAAGAAGAAGAAGAAGAAGAAGAAGCTGACCTTCTATTGAGTCTGATCTGCTTCTCTTCGTGCTTAATCTGTGAATAAACCGAATCGATATTCGTTTGGTAGAAGCCCGTAGTGGCCATATGCGTGATTGATTTTAGGGTTTCACAGAGACAGAGACAGAGAGAGAGAGGGGTTAGGGTTTAGGTTTGAATTCAGGCAGAGAAGGAAGGAAGGGTTTTAGAAGCCGAGCCGTTAGAGCCTTTAAATTGAATAATGCTTCGTACGTACACACAAAATTTGACTCTTTTTTTCTTTTTCTTTTTCCTTATTTAAAAAAAAAAATTAGCAAGCTTTTTTTTTTTTTTTTTTCCCTTTTTATTAAAACAAGCTTTCATTGATCCTGGTTTGGTCAAACACTTACCTTTTTATTTATTTATTTATTTACTATTAACAATCTGCTGTATGTTAATTTTTGGGGTCTAATTTTCGTGCTACTATTCATAGTTCCAAGATGGCTAAAACTTCAATTTATTTTATTTTTCTTTTGATAGATAAAAGTAGGATATACAGATACTTATAATATCTCATTCATGATAATTGTTCTTTCTCAATTAGTTTTGAGTTCCACAATTTGATAATAAGAAACTTTTAATAGTTAAGTTAATTGAAAGTTTGAAACCTACAATTTGTTTAATTTTCAAAATCATCTTCATTATTTTTTTAGCAAAAATTTTAGGTTAATTTTGAGATAAATAAATACCAATCGAAAGAGTCAATTTCTCTTTATCATTAGACTAAAATATTAATTAGTTTTTTTTTAATAATTTTTATGTAATTCAAACTTAAATTCGACAATATAAAATTTTAGTTGTTGAATTAATTAAACCTGAAAGTCATTTTCGTCCTTGAATCTATTTAACTTTTTATGAAATTAACTTACATGATAAATAGGATGAAAATTAAACTTTTAAAACCTAGTCAATTTGAATTATTTTATTTCGTTGAAATTTAAATAGTGAGGAGACTCAAGGATTATATTGACTTGATTTTGAAAGTCCAGTAAATTGATACAACTATTTGAGAAATCAATCGATTTTAAAAACTTTAAATAGTGCCAGCACAAGAATTATATTGACTTTACTTTGAAAGTCGAGTAAATTGATACAACTATTTGAAAGATCAATTGATTTTTAAACCAAATTTGTAATTTAAACTTTTTTTTTTAAGGTAAAATGCAAAAACACACCTGAACTTCAGGTCAAAATCAAATTGACCATCTAATTCTCTAATTTGAAATTAGAAGAGCCCAAACTTTGAGAAATACCTAAATTGGTCCTTCCATATCTAAATGTCTCCCTCGTAAAGGAAAGAGCATAAGAAAAATAAATATTTGATTAAATCTTAATTTAAAAACATATCTTTTATTAAATATATTCTAAAATATAAATTTTTTTCAATAAAAATAGAATTTAGGAAGATGAAAGACAGAAGTATCAATTTGAGTATTTCTCAAACTTCAGAGCTTCTAATTCCAAATTTTCAAATTAGAAGATCATTTAGGAGGTGTTTTTATACATTGAATTTTATTAAAATAAAAGAAAAAGTCTTAAAGATAATAATAATAATAATAATAATAAGGGATTTTCACCTTTGTTTTTTTTTTTTTTTAAATGGTATCTTCACCTACTTTAGCTTTATGCAATTTTTAATATTTTCTCCTCTTTTATTTCAAAGTAGACAAGTAAGTTAAAACACTTGCAACGGTAGCAAAATTATACAAAAAGAATGATTACTCTTTATCCACAAAACGTTTTTGGGACATCTAAAAGGGGGAAATGCGTACAATTTTTATAAGCGGGAAGGAATATTAATAGTTTGCTAAGCATTAGTGATGAAGGTTCTACTAAAATCTTGATCATCTTAACTTTTATCTGGGAAAATAAAAACCCTTAACATCTAATATCTTGGATATGATATTCCTATTCATCAAAATCAAGGACACTTTTTTCTAAAGATATAGTGAAATTATAGATTCAAAAAAAAAAAAAAAAATGAAGTGCTATATCCATTTTTATATTTTTCTTGGTTGGGTTTTAGAGATGCATATACTTGATACTGTTGCCAAAGTTTCATCCAGAACCCAAGGAGATTAACAAATGGACATCCTAATCACCTTCACACTTTTAGTGTTATCCCCATATGATGTTTTCCCATTTGCAAGCTGTTCCTCCAAAGGCCCTTGTTCAAGTACCACCCAAGGTACGCCTACATACCCAAGGGAAAAAAAAACGCCAAGGACCTTCTCCAACATTGCAATATGTTAGTGAATTGTATTTAAACCATAGTTTTATCAGTCCCTTAACCTGGTATTATGCTTGAGAGAGAGAGAGAGAGAGAGAGAGAGAGAGAGAAGAGAGAGGCTGCTATACATGGAGGCTATTCAAAATATACATGCAAAATCCACACAAAATCAATTTCCAAAAACCCCTAACTCAAACCAGCTCAACCCCAAGCTAAAGCTTCTCAGAACAACAATGTAGTGAAAACAAAAAATGAAAAAATGGGTACCAGCATTTCTAACTCACCACTTCGACAGCCTGCACATAGCATCATAATTATAAGTCAGAAATGTTATCTATGGGGAAAAAAGGGGAGCTATTGAAACTCTAAATCACTTAATTCAGCCTAAGGTAGTTTTAACAGCAAGTCATTTTCTATCATGTTGTCTCACCAACCATGCAAAATGCAGACCACAATAAATGCCCAGGACGAACGTTTAGGTACATACTGGGTACATGTTACCTAGTGTAACACTTACAAGAGACTAAATATTTTGTTGACTACCATTAGATTACCCATCTTCCATATACTTCTCATGCATGGTAAATAAACAGTAGACCTGATGTCAATTACCATTAAGCCCAAAACTCATCTGTTCTATAAATTTATGTAAGTTTAAAAATCTTAATTATGAAAATTTTCTTGATTAAATAGTTCTTAATTTTCGGTTACATTGATATTTGACAAGTATTGATGAACACATGTAGGTCATATAATAAAAAAGATGGCTTGGCAAAATATTGATCTTGAAAAAAATTATTAAATGATGTTTTATTGTAAAAGAAGTTTCAATATGTATAATTTGGAACTTAAATCTTACCAAGACTAGTTGCCTCATCAAATTGATATGCTTTTAATTATGCTTTTGCTTTTTGTAATACAAGACAAATGATCAAAACTATTAATGCAAATGATGTTATTTCTCTCCATATATAATTTTGTGCTTTATATGAATCATTGTTAATTCTGACGTCTACCATGTTAAACACCAACAGTTACACTCATTTTCAAAAACCATCAACCATCTTTCATCTATAATATTTCTTTGGGCTTTTTCTCAAGAAATAAAATAATATATATATATATATATATATACACACACAAACACACACATATATGATATAGTGTAAAATACAGTCAACACCTCTGAGGTTTAGGCTAATACCAGTCAAGTCCAAGGCTTTTCAAAACTGACCAACTTGATCCCTAAACCCAACTTCGCTCTTTAAATGCTACTCATTTTTCTCCTCTTTCTCACAATAATTAGGGACCAAGTTGGTCAGTTAAAAAGTCTTGGACCAGGTTGGCATTAAGCCTAAACCTCAGGGGTGTCAACTATATTTTACCCATATATATGTGTGTGTGTGTGTGTTTGGGCTGGCTGAAATGTTTTTGGACAGAGAGCTCCGCATTTCTCTTAAAAGCCAAGGTTTATTTTTATCACATCGACTTTTTGTTGAAGAGGCCAGCCTTTTATTTATTTTATGCACATTTTTTTTTCTCTGCTCCTTTAGATGGCCTTGTTTAAGGCTTACACGAGTGGAACAAACGACTGGAAATTCACAAGAGCTAGAAATTGCACAAAGCAAGGGTACGCACCACGATTTTTTAAAGTCTGTGATGTTGGTAGTGCAGGCAATGACATCTCTGCAGAATTCAAAAACAGCAATAAGGATATGGACACTAAAAGAAACTGCAATTATGCTAATCACTGTCAATTATATCAATCTCTTAGAACTATGAAGAAATAAAACGGATAAGAATCAGGCTGTTCCAATCAGTTACCAGGTGCACAAAAAGACATGGACGACATTGAGGATGACGAAGGCCACGGTGCTGCAATGTTGTCAGTCAAGTCACATTCAAGGACGACGCCTGTTGCGTTGTCAAATATCACATCATTAGGCAAGCTTCGAAGTAGACACCCTGCTGTTAATAAAAACCAAAATGATCAATTATTACATCACTCATTTTCTTTAGAACTTCTATGCATGCTGACTCTTTTATACATGACTACTTTCATCACTGTTTGTTAAATGGAAACTGAAAACCACCCTAAAACTCTAAAGTGCACTTGAATTTTTCTTGAACTACTTCAAATGGTGGTTAATATCATTCAACCTATTCTTAACATTTAGACATTGCAACAAGAATAGAAGTCCTTTAATGAAAACCCAAGATAATTGTTAGGTAACAAATACTAAATAACTCTATTCCCAACTTTCTGCTTTGGGCACCAGGTGTTCAACTGCATCTAGAACATTAACACTGTTCATTTTTTCATAAGTAAACAGGAATGAATTGGTACTATGTCCATAAAAATAATAAGGATGATGGTAGAAGAAAGGAATTAAAAATAGTAGCAAACCTTGTCCAAATACTGCTCCAGGGCACACATAGATCCACAAAACAGAAAGAAAGTACTATGTCAGATAAAATAGAGGGATAATCAAGTGCACAAAACTAGAAGAACAATACATCACTGTGTACCTTGCATACTAAAATCTTTCAAGTCAACATCGCAAAGCTCATAAATATTTGTCAAAATCCCACCTTTCCGTAACATGGACCCAAACACTGTTGCACAGATTATAGCTTGTCTATTTGTAATCAACATTTGCTTTTGTATCCCAGCAATATAAGTATTTAACGAGCTACAGCAGGAAGGACTGGGAGCAGCTACATTACGACATGCTTCAATTACTTCCGAAGGCTGCGTAAAACTTAAAGGACAAACTGCAGAGGCAATGTTTACTTCATTTAGTTAAATGATTAAAAACTTGTAGAACATAAGTAAAGTGAACCAGTATATATAACAAACCACAAGTAGAAACAGCACATTTTGAATTATATCAAAACGTACACCTAAGAATGACAAAAATGGTTAGCCAAACTCAAAATCAAGTGTTCATGTTTTCTTATCCCCCCAGAAAAAAAAAAAAAAAAAAAAAAAACAAAAACAAAAACAAAAAAAAACAAAACTAATCATGTTTCTTTCTGAAAGCTGGGCAGCCTATCAAGACTTTTTTGGTTTTGCTCTAGAACAAACAATCTGAAGTTTTAAATCTCATGTTAAAAGCCAGAGTCCCAGACAAACATATGCACACACTTACATACATACGCATGCAGTTCCATTGGCAACTGTTCAATATTAGATAAAAAAATAGTGATTAAGATCAAATGAAAGCTAATACCAAATTCTGCAAAAAATCATTTAAGAGGAAGACAAAATCAAATTCTTATAAATAAGCTACTTCCAGAATCAAATGTTGCTAGTATACTATTAAACAAGCACTGCAAAAATTCATGAAATACTGAAACTCTTTTCATGTACCTTTGTTAACTTTGCAGGTAGAGAATATTCGAAGTGCATCATTTACGTTATCCAACGGAAGTTTCCTTGAAAGATAGGAATAAACCACTCCTTTACAATCAGCAAGAGGATCACTATGATTAAGCTCCCCTACCATATTTTTATTCTCATCCATCATCAATTGTCTCCCTGAAATCTTAAGAGTAGCCTCCATAATTGCAGGCTGGCAAACAGGTCTACAACACTCTTTAAGAGGATCAACAGTGCTGCAGGCCTCCAGTAATTTGCTTGTATTCACTGTTTTCTCAAAGGTAACAACATCCTTCACCGGACAAGACCCACCTGTAAGATTCGATGATTTAACGGAGCAAATTGTAGGTACGTTACTATCTGCCCCTCTACTAGCTAAGATACTAATGATATCTGTAAAACAATAATTAGCAACAGCATCTTGGACAACCAACTTATCAGAGTTGTTGCTGTAGAAACCCTGGAAGAGGTGGAGAAAACTACTTAACTGTGGACAACATATAACATTTCGTAAAAGCGCCGCCAAGGGATCAGCACAATCAGATGCTGTTTTGTCCACGAGACTTGACATAAGAGAGAAATTTACAGGACATTTTCCTGTTATATTTGGCTCATATCTGTTTGGAAAGACAGGGTACATTGGTGGCAAAGGTTCAACAGGATTTGGGTAGTGGGGAATGACAGAAGGTGATATTTCTATGGGATCAAACAGTCCACTACTAGGTGAACTAGCTAGCTCAGACATGGAAGAAACGTGGATAGGCTCAAGCAGTGTCTTCACTGCCACCAATTCTTGAAAACTGGATAACCAAATGATGAATAATAATAACTGATGGCACAGAGAACCTGCAAAAATATATAAGCTTGCCTTCAGCAGTGACATATGTCATGTTATTTCTTTCAGGAAAGAATAATACATGAACCATATGGAAAATGAACAAATACATGCACAAACCCATGCTCATGCAAGAGAGAGAGAGTGTACTGGGATGCCATTCATTTGGTTACAAGTATAAATCGGCAAAGCAGAAACTCCTTTGACTATAGCATAATATTGCCCATGTGTGTGTGTGTGTGTAAGCACACAAGTGTGAGCATGTATTCCCCCCCACCCTCAAATTGTCGAAAGGAACATGATCATTCACACATGATATGGGGAGCATATGGCAAATTCCAGATTTTTGGGGAGATAAGAATTAATACTTAGAAAGTTCACTCACTACATATGGAAAGCTCAGACTACAACTCTCAAATAGTTCAGTTTTTTTTTTTTTTTTAATTTTTTTTTATTGACATGGAACCTCACCAAGGCAAGGCCTTTTTTCTTTTTGAAAATTGAATTATTTTTGTATGAAGAAGAAGAAGAAGAAGAAGAAGAAGTTCACACAGAAAAAATTTATTTAATTGAGAAGTTACATGCCCAATAGGTTTTGAACCCATAACCTCATCCTCTACCCCTATCTTATGAGGAGGAAGCGCCAAGTAGAGCTAGCGCTTTTTTTTAATATTTTTTTTGAGAAGAAGTAGAGCTAGAAATTAAAAAGAAACAAGGAGTCAAGGCATAAACTGCAAATCCACAATTCTTTCTAAACTTTCAACATGATACTACAAAACACCATGCACAAATATCACAGGCTTAAGCAAAGTTTTCAGGAAAAAAATGAAAGTAAAAAATTAACCTAAGGTACACCGAAATCTCATGGTCATTGTAGCATTACGGTAATGAACTAGCACCACAGAGCAAATCTAGACAAGTAACAATAAAATTTTATTTCACAGAGGTAAACTTTGGTATAGATTTTTTCCTATGCCTAGGTGAAATAGTCATCACCAATTGAGGTATATTCAAAAACTTACCCTTTAGACGACTAACAGTCTGGAAACAGTCCATACTTCCACTAGCCCTTTGCAACCATCGATATTTATGACAGAAAACCCTAACTCAGCCGGTTATATGTCAAAAATAGCTCACAACATTGTAGCAACACCTGTACCACCTGCATTAGGCTCGTTGTCAGAAAAATGAAGTCCCACACCATAAAAAATGCAATCAATACATAATGATAAATATCCCACAGGCAAAGAATATTCTTAAGCCTTTTGAGAGAAGACAGCCATATAAGAAGCTGCAGAAGCTACTTCAATTCTAAGTTTGTGTACAATTTCATTTTTTGTAGAGTACTAGCCTCTAATCATCACATAAGCTAAGTTAATTATATACAGAACTCAAAACACATCAAAACAAACACCCAATACTAAGGCTAAGTGAGTTTTTTCTATGTCAAACATCAAGAAGGGATATTGAATTACGATCCAAGTTTTCACTTTGCAGGCAATGAAGTAAGAAAAACTAATTAAGCTTAAAACTCACAGAACCCTAAAGCAAGATTCATGTGCTTGTGCTTTTGTTAGTCAGGAAAATTAAGGGGAAAAAAAAAATATATATATATATATATATATAGGAATCTCAAAATTTTCACTTTGTTATGATCCTTCAAAAGACTGGGGGAAGAAAGCAGTTCAACAAAAAAAAAGTACAAAAAATCATGAAAATAACAAGTGTTACTCTGTTATTAACATAACCTTTTCCTTTCTCACACTCACTCAACAACCAAAATGAAAATCAACAAACATATCTAAGCAATTTTTTTATTCCTTTTCTTTTAAAGCCTCAACATTGGGCTTCACTAACTGGAAATTAGAAAAGTTCATACTTTTTTTAATTAAAAAAAAAAATCCAACACTGAAATTATCATAAGATTTTCCTTTACCACACTTTCTCATCTACCAAACTGCAAATCAGACCTACCAAAGGAAATAATAATTAAAAAAAAAAATTCTAACCAGACAAGACCAAACAAAAAAATACCAGCTACTCAAATTGACACACATACCCATTATCTTTTCCACAATTTCTGGGCTACCAAACAGAAAATCAGACATATATAAGCAAAAATAAGTAAACAATTTTAACAACAAAAAGATTTACCTGAAGATTTTGGAGCCATAAAGAAATAAGGGGCTAAAATCAAAAAGGGGTTTAGGGTTGGGATCAAGAATCAGAGAAAGCACACATTTTTAATTTAATTTAATTGAAATTAAATTAAAATAAAATCTGGGGTGGATCAGATTTTGGGGAAAAATGGGTAAAAAATTAAAAAAATAAAATAAATGATAGGATAAAAGAAAACCCAAAAAATTGGAACTGGGTTTCACTCAGACAAGTCTCTCTATAAAACTACAACAAGTGTGAAAGTGTCTCTCTCTCTCTCTCTCTCTATGTGTCTGAGTCTCTACTTGTTTTTTGTTTTTTTGGGTTTTTTTTGGTGAAGGGTTATTGTTATTGTCTTTGTTGTAATCCAAAGAAAGAAAGGACGGTAGGTAATCTGGGACTGTGTGTTTTTTGACCGAGAAGGGTGTGTGTGTCTGTTTTTTTGTGGTGGAGTGTGGTTGATAAAGTGAAATGTGTGTGAGAGTGAGTCTCTCATATGGTCAATTAGTCATTGAGGAAGACTATAAAAAATACTACTTTTTAAGACTTTTTGGCCTTTTTGGAGTTGTACCCGAAATAGAAGGGTATACGTATGAAGTTTAGTATATGTATGAGCTGAGCTCTTATGTCTTCTTGAACCTTTTTTTGTTTGTTGGGTTGACCCGGAATCTGGGGGTATTGATGTAAGGGTATTATTGTAATTTGGGTTATACTTGGTTTTTGGGTATCCAAGGGGACCAAGATGGTTGGCTGCCCCCCTTTTTATTGTTTTCAATGGGCAGTGAGCTGATGAGGCGGGGTGAATGGGTGATTTAACTAATTGAAGTTTACAAAATGTAAAAGCAACATAAGCTTTGATTATTAGAATTGTGGGCATGGGAGAAAAAGAAAGATCAATAGTGTTAGAATTCCAACACCCCGTGACTAACTAGGGTTTTCATCTTTCATGCTACTATTTTTGTCATTTACCCAACTTTTTACCACTTTTGAATTACTTAACCTGAGCTCACTGTCAAACAGGATTTTATGTTTAACTTATTTTCTTGTTAAACAAGTTCAAACTTATTAATAAGCAATTTGATTAACTTATTTTTTTTCTTTATATATTAAGAAACTATGATTCAAATGTTTTATTTATTCACAATTCTATAAATTTTTCCTAAAAATAGATTGTTTATATCATCAATATACTATAAATAATAATTTAATATCATATGAATCTATTGAAAGGCTTATACAATCCAATTTCAAGTTTGTATAAATATAATTTTAGACAAGTATACATATAAAAATAATATTATATATAGTTAAATTGAGATCCCATGTTCGCGAACATATTATTATGTTTGAGTTTGGCTCATTTAATAATCGAGTCTAAACTTAAGGCTTGAACTTGGCTCATTTTCTAAACAAATAAATATAAACAAGCTTTTTCCTGAACCAAGTTAAAGCTGTTCATAAATAGCTTAATTCATTTATAGCACATTTGAAGAGAAGTAGAAGAAAAAAATACAATGAAATGTTCAAAGGATTTACTAATTATAAGTGGAAATCAAACCTTATTTGAAGTTAGAGTCTTACCTTATGAGCAAGTTTGTAAAAGTCTATATAAGATTTTCCTTGAGCACTTGTCTATTAAAAGATCATGTCCCTCAAGCCCCCGAGAAGGAGAGAAGGAAGATGGTCTAAACCACATCAGAATTAAATCAAGCTCAACTATGATATAGCCATTGGTAAAGTGAGTTCTACCATTGCAGTGTTGGCCAGAGATTAAAAAGGGTTGTTCTTTGTTGTATCCAAGAGAGTAAATACCATCACTTCCGTCCAAGCTAAAGCCAAGGCCATCCTATGCTCATTACAACTAGTTTCCCAAGCAAACTTCGAAAAAGTGATCATAGAAGAAGACTCAAAGTCTTGCATGGACGCGTTAAGAGCCCAAAGTTCTTCAATCTCATGACAATTAGTTGATTTAGATGTTGCTTGGGTCAACATGATGAGAATAAAGTAGCTCATTCATTGGCTTGCTATTGATGCTCATTTTTGGGAAGCTCAGTAGAAGGAAGAAGCTCAACAATATGGGCAGAGAAGAGTTAGTAAGACCATTAAACCCGAGTGGCAGGAATAATGGATTATAGGCTTATAAAATAAATAAATGGGCATTGAGGAGGCAAATGGGCCTAAAAGAGCCTAGAGAGAGAAGTAGTAAACCCATGAGCAGTACGTAATGAAGAAAAGTGAGAATAGGCCACAGCAAGCCCGAGGTAATGCAAGTAAAGAAAGTAAGGAGTTGATAGAAAGCCTATGAGCCCCAAGGGTGAAGGATAAGGTAATTGGGCCAAGGAAGCTCAAAAAAGTTAGTAAAAGCTCATAGGAACGTAGAATTAGGAAAAATGGCCAAGGATGCCTAAGGAAAACAAATGGGTCAAGGATGCCCAAAAAGAAATAAATGGGACAAAGGAGCCCATAAGTAATGTAGTAAAAAAAAAAAGCCCAAAATAATATGAGTAAGAATCCAATGACAATATTGAGTCATTAAGAGAAGAATAAATAGCAGGTCCAAAGAGGCCTAACAAGCTGGGGTCAAATGACATCATAGAAGGAATGACAGAGTGGTACGGCAGGCATGGCAGCAAGACTACAGAAGGAGTAAAGAGTAGGCTGAAGGAAGAAAAGCCCACAATCAAGCGAAGCCCAACCTCGAAAGGGAGCAGGCCATAAAGAATGAGAAATTAGAAAATAGCTCACACCATAAGAAGTCAAGGATGAACGATAGGATGTGCAGACGAGCCTCTAGACCGCGACAAACGCATGAGTAGCGGACAAATTTTGGACGTACACAAAAGTGGAGCACGTATAAGGCCTAGACACCACCAGCCAATACAGGAAGTGGTGGGCCATGGGTTAGAGGTAAGAGAGGGTATGGTCTGGCGGTGGGGAGAGGGGAAAGCCTATTCTGGGGTTCCCGCTCAGGCTCTTTTGGGGGAAATGTCCTGCTGGGATGACATACTGCCCAAAAGAAGTAAGGATAAATTAGAACCACTAGATGCATGCCATGAAGGATAGGAAGAGGGAACACCCACACCATGGCAGATAAGATGGCCATGGTGAGCAAACAAACAATAATTTTTTTTGTCTAGTGATGGGGAGTGGAGCAGCCAGCACAGGTAAGTGGTGGTGGTTGGACAACTGACAAGCCAGTGGTAGTCGGCAGGGATGCCCAAACCAAACAAAGGTAGTTAAGGGCTAAAATGGTAAAAACCAGTTATGGCAGGCAATATACAAAGAACCCTTGCCGTGCACAGTAGGAGGATCATCATCATGGCAATAATAATCTCTAAGAGAGAATCACAACATTAATAGAGAGGTAAGCACTAAGAAAAGAAAAAAGGGAAAAGAAGAATTAAATAACAAAAAAATAGAAAGCATAGAATGGTAGACATGCATCATAGGTTAATTCCCTCTCTCCCTCTAAAGGCCTACTCTCTGTCAAAGGCAAATGATTCTTTTTGGGCACAAGTTGGAACGTCAGTTATAGGTTCTATCGATTCGTTGGACTACTTTTATTTCATAATATTCAACGCTATCTCTTTTATTGCATCAGTCATTGTCACCTTCTTACTAATTAGTGGATTCCCGGTCAAGAATAAGATTTGTACGGGCCTCTTGACAATAGCTCTATGCACCACTCTCGCATTCTTGGTAATTACCTATATAACTGCAGTTTCCATGGTGACCCCGTTCTCAATATACACTTTGAAATATAAGGAGGTCTTTAATATACAAGAATGGGTTCTAGGTAGTTTGGTTGTGGTGATTTCTTTGGTTTTTCTGCTTCACTTCATCCGTTTTCTTGTTTGGCAGGGAAGGAGGATAAAAAAATCCATCCCTGCATGGGAAGAGGCCATTCACAAACTCAATTGTTGAGAGTATCCTTCAAAAGAAAGTGACATAGCAGGGGCACTGCTGTTACTGGAAACATATCAGCGGGTTGTGGTTTCTTAAGCAAATGTATAAATCTGGATGAAGGTTACTGTGGTTTGTTTTGTTATAGGTTTGTATTTACTGTGGTTTGTTTTGTTATAGGTTTGTATAAGGGGGTAGTGAGACACTTTATTTTGTAGTTTGAATAATGGGTAGTGGGTCTTTGTCTGAGTGTGTATTAAGTGGATGTGGGTCTTTGATTTCTTTTCTTCGGAGTGCAGGGGCTTCTGAGTCTTTGTGTTTTTTTTTTTTTTTTTGGGTAAATGGTTTCTGGAGGCCACACTATTTTGGTACCTCGTTCATGTATATTGTGTTGTGGTTAAAATACTCTTATCAATAAAGGTTTCTATCGTTTGTTTAAAAAAAAAATGCCAGATAAGTACTACAATATATTGGCTTCTCCTCAAGTTTTTTTTTCTTCTTTATTTTCTTCTTTTTGCTTTTTTTTTTTTTTTTTTGGCTATGCACTTCATCGAATAAAAAATCAAATATCATTATCTGTATTTGGTTGTAATTTACGACGAGTATCATATTTCACATAAATATAATTACAGCTGAATCATGCGTGGCAGCTTTCAAATATAGTCAGGGCTATGCAAACCAGGACCGGAGCCGACAAGACTAACTGGCGTAGACGTAGCCACACCACTAGTAGGACCGACCGACTGGCTCGAGGCCGACGAGCAGAGGGCGAAAGGTAATCCAACTTCGGTGCGGTAGAGCCAGCAGAAATTGAAACCCTGAAAATGATATTTAAGATAACACCTTTTTTAAACCATTAGATTTAAGTTGATATAACAGTTAAAAAAAGACTATAATTATTACAAATATTCTGATTAAAATCTAATTAATTACCCTCATTTAATACCTTCCAAACCTTTTTCTAAACCCAAAAAAAAGTTTGACTTCTGACTCTTTTTCTCATTTACGTTTCTCTCTCTCTCCATTTCTCTCTCTACGTTTCTCTATCTCTTTCTCCTCCACCACCTCCACAGGTTGCCGACAGAAAAAAAATTGAGTTATGTGCTGGTTATATGCGCTGTCAAACACTCACCCTAATAGTGAGTCATTGCCGGTTATGTTAATTTCTCAATTGATTTTTGTGTGTTGCATTATATAATTAATTAATTCATAATGATAAGATAAATAATATTATATCCTTCCACGGTTCCACCGGCTTTTAGCAATTGGTGTGGCTTGCTTGGTTCCATTTGGATTTTGGACACAAAAAGGATATTACTTAACCTTTTAATATTGATTCATTTATTATATATAATTAAAAAAAAAAGATTATTATAATTATAACTATAATAAAGAAGGAATTGTTTAGGTGAGAGTGAGAGAATTTACCTATTCAATGAAGCATAGTGAGTTTACTACTACTCAGTAGTTCACATGGCACAACCAATTTACATTGTCATTCATCATATATAGCATGAGCTTCACATCAGTGAGAGACCCTAACTAGCAGGCCACCTAAAAATGGTTTAGTTGATTTTCTCTTCTCTTTCCTTTATTTTTTTCCCCAGAACAAGTAAGAATATAGAGAAGTTGGTCAAGTTTGAAGGTAACAAATTGCAAAGCATTCAATTCCATTGTTTTCACAATAAATTTTAACTTATATCGCTAATAAATAATGAGCAGATGCAATTGTGTTTTTGTATATTATATTTATCTATGTAAATAGACCTGCAACTGCATAGCCATTTAATCGAAACCATTTAGATAGATTTTCCAAGAAAAATCTTCTTATTATATCAAGAGAGAGAAACGTGGAGCAATTCACAAACGAGAGAGAGAGAGAGAGAGAGAGAGAGAGAGAGAGAGAGAGAGAATGGAAATGGCTCAAATGAGACATGAAGATGACAAAGGAAGTCGGTGTAGAGATGATACACCAATGGAAATAACGATTCAAGGAGGAGATGATATTGTTGATCGCTACAATGCATCAGCAAAAACAACACAATCAAGAAAACAATCAATAATTATTATGTTACATCGAAATGTGTTGTTGTAATAGGTAACTCTTTTTATACATTGAGATATTTTGTTGCAATAGGTAATCTTTTATTTCACATCGAACTATATTGTTAGTATAGTTACTAGATATGGTTTTTGAATTGCAAAACATGTAAATGAAAAAATTATTATTTAAGAAAATAATTTATTTATTTTAAAAATTTTTTTGATAAAAAAATCAACCTATTGCAATGAGATTTTTTCAACCTATTGTCTCAGAGTTTATTACAATGGCTTGCATCGACATTTTTGTCATTGCAATAACACCTATTGCAACAAGATTTTCAAAATAAATCATTGCAATATGTGGTACTTTTTATATTGGTCATAATGTCAAAGTTGATGCTAGAACGTTAGTTATAGGTTCTATCGATCTGTTGGACTACTTTTATTTCATAATATTCAACGCTATCTCTTTTATTGCATCAGTCACTGTCACCTTCTTACTAATTAGTGGATTCCCGGTCAAGAATACGATTTGTATAGGCCTCTTGACAATAGCTCTATGCACCACTCTCCCATTCCTGGTAATTTCTCCATGGTGACCCTGTTCTTAATATACACTTTGAAATATAAGGAGGTCTTTAATATACAAGAATGGGTTCTGGGTAGTTTGGTTGTGGTGATTTCTTTGGTTTTTCTGCTTCACTTCATCCGTTTTCTTGCTTGGCTGGGAAGGAGGATAAAAAAATCCATCCCTGTATGGGTAGAGGCCATTCACAAACTCAATTGTTGAGAGTATCCTTCAAAAGAAAGTGACATAGCAGGGGCATTGCTGTTACTGGAAACATATCAGCGGGTTGCGGTTTCTCAAGCAAATGTATAAGTCTGGATGAAAGTTACTATGGTTTGTTTTGTTATAGGTTTGTATAACGGGGTAGTGAGACTCTTTATTTTGTAGTTTGAATAATGGGGTAGTGGGTCTTTGTTTGAGTGTGTATTAAGTGGATGTGGGTCTTTGATTTCTTTTCTTTGGAGTGCAGGGGCTTCTAAGTCTTTGTGTTTTTTTTTTTTTTTTGGGTAAATGGTTTCTGGAGGCCACACTATTTTGGTACCTCGTTCATGTATATTGTGTTGTGGTTAAAATACTCTTATCAATAAAGGTTTCTATCGTTTGTTTTCAAAAAAAAAAAAAAAATGCCAGATAAGTACTACAATATATTGGCTTCTCCTAAAGTTTTTTTTCTTTTTCTTTATTTTCTTCTTTTTGCTTTTTTTTTTTTTTTTTTTTGCTATGCGCTTCATCGACTAAAAAATCAAATATCATTATCTGGATTTGGTTGTAATTTACGACAGGTATCATATTTCACATAATATAATTACAGCTAAATCATACGTGGTAGCTTTCAAATAATATGATCGATAAAAGTAGTCCAACGGATCGATAGAACCTATAACTGACGTTCCTGCTTCAACTTTGATGTTATGACCAGTATAAAAAGTAACATTTCCACTTTGTGACCAAACACCACCTGGGGGCTAGCTGCGTGTTGGAAAGTGAGAGTTGTAATCACAGTGGCCAGTACCATTATATAGCCACGATTCTCTTCTACCCAATTACCTCTGTATTTCAAGTGTTTCGACAAATTCTTCCACCATTTCTTCCTTGATTGTGTTGTTTTTGCTGATTCACTTGGATTATTCACTCTTTCAACACTAGCACCGGCATCCAATAACATGTTGCGAATGGTAAAACTATTGAAATCTTTTGGACAATTCTCTAACATTTTTAAGGCTGTAAAATCCTTATTTTTCCTGGAATCTACTTCTTTTTTCACTTTAGTCACCGAAAGTAAGTATTTTACTGTCTGCAAATTAAAGCTTAAAGTGTTATAATTAAAGCTTAAAGTATTTTACGATAAAAAAGTCGATGCAAGCCGTTGTAATAAACTTCGAGACAATAGATTTATGCAACACTAGATTTTCGTTGCAATAAGTACCACATATTGCAATGATTTATTTTGAAGATCTTGTTGCAATAGGTGTTATTGCAATGACAAAAATGTTGATGCAAGCCATTGTAATAAACTCTGAGGCAATAGGTTGAAAAAATCTCATTGCAATAGGTTGATTTTTTTATCAAAAAAAAAATTTTAAAAAAATAAATAATTTTCTTGAATAATAATTTTTTCATTAACCTATTTTACAACTCAAAAACCATATCTAGTAACTATACTAACAATATAGTTCGATGTGAGATAAAAAATTACTTATTGCAACAACATATCTCAATGTATAAAAAGTGTTACCTATTACAACAACACATTTCGATGTAACATAATAATTATTGATTGTTTTCTTGATTGTGTTGTTTTTGTTGATGCGTTGTAGCGATCAACAATATCATTTCCTCCTTGAATCGTTATTTCCATTAGTGTATCATCTCTACACCGACTTCCTTCGTCATCTTCACGTCTCATTTGAGCCATTTCCATTCTCTCTCTCTCTCGTTTGTGAATTGCTCTACATTTCTCTCTCTTGATATAATAAGAAGATTTTTCTTGGAAAATCTACCTAAATGGTTTCGATTAAATGGCTATGCAGTTGCAGGTCTATTTACATAGATAAATATAATATACAAAAACATGCGTGGCCACCTTATATAACTTCATACACCCATAGACCACCTTTATATGACTTCGTACACCCATAGACCACATAACAAGCTGTCATGACACTTTGTGCCATATCAATAGCAAGCACGTGCCACACCATCCATTTATGAATTATTAGTTATAAGCAAAGTAGTAATGCTATGGATATTACAATTTTAGTATATAGATCTTTAAATTGATGTGTCACGAGTCACCAAAACTCATTTTAAACTTTAAGTTATTTGGTGGTTAAAGTCCACTATCGCATACATTATCATATCAATTTTATAAATTTTATATATTAAAATTTGTAGTACCTATAGTATTTTTCTTAGAAAAATGGTGACGATAAGGATATTATAAATTTTACTATATAAGTTTTACAAACTAACATTGCGCCAATCACAAAAAATAATCTAATCTTTCATTTATTAGTTTTTAAATATTCACAATTACATTCATTGTTCAACTAGTTAGCACTGGTATTTCTAATGGAAATATCTAAGATACATACTCCCCTCTCCTAACTATTGAATTATCCAAAAAACACAAAAAAATTTGTTGTAAATATATTAGAAAAAAAAGGTGTAGTAGTATAAATTTATTGGGCCGGTGGTGGTGCCATAGATTTCTCATAAGAAGTTGTTGGCAAGGCTGATCTGTACTACAAAGGATGAGGTGGTGGGGGTGGTGATTTCGAAGCGATTTCAGAATAGGGCTTAGAATAACCAGGTCGTCCTGAATGTCTTTGGTTGACTATACGGGCTGGTTGGGGAGATTTTGGCGATGGTAGAAATCTTGTCTTCCCATAAATCTGGATTGGGAGCGAACTAATGAGAGTAACAGTGAATATAACATATATAACTGACAGTAGCAATGAAAGTCATGGAAGCTATTCTATCTTTTGCCATTTGGTAATTGCTTATGTTTCTAGGCAACTCTCTTGTCACCCCCATAAATATATTTCGTGTGGTGTGGAAAATTGATTTTTGCGTGTGGAAACTTTAATCAATCTTGACAAAAAAATGCATTTGTTCTTGACGGTATGATAATATTATATTTTTTTTTGAGTTATATGGTTTTGTACTGTTTTATAACACTATAAGATACGAGACTTTCATCGCATTTTAGAGCAAGGGATCTGATATTTTCACACTGTTTGCAATTCAGAGCAAGTGGTCAAATTTATAGTAATATTTTTACAAGAATTGGCTGCTTTTAATAGTGAATTGGACGTTAACCATGTCATGCACAAAAAATTATTAAGCGTTACATGAATTTAACCAACACTACAAAACGCGGGCCCATTAGGCCGCGTTTTTTTGGGCCGCGTTTTTTAAAACGCGGCCCAAGACGTGCTAAAGCCCCGTTTTAGAAACGGGGCCATAGAATGGTCTAAAGCCGCGTTTTTAAACGCGGCCCAAGCCCCTCAGCTATGGCCCCGTTTAAAAGCGCGGCCTAAGGACCTGCGTTTTTTTTTTTTTTTTTTTTTTTTTTTTTTTTAAGCTTCAATGCTAAAACTAAAACACACAGCAGCAGCAGCCGGCCCTAGCCAACACAGCTCCTAGCCAACACACACAGCCATCACACACAGCCATCACACACAGCTCCTAGCCATCGATCGCAACCCATCACACTCATCGATCGCAACCCAACGACCACACACAGCTCCTCGATCGCAACCCATCGATCACACACAGCTCCTAGCCATCGATCGCAACACACAGCCCCTCCATGATTTGAAGCCCGATACATCGATCGCAACCCATCGCACTCAGCCGATCTTCCTTCGGTTCCATCGTCCCCGGAGATTACATCTACTTCAAGTCTCAGGTCCCTCTCCACAAGATCCCGGCCCGTACGTTTCTCTCTCTAAATTCTCGATTTTGAATTCCATTTTGAGTTTGTTTTTGTTTTTCTCATTTTAAAATATGGTTTCTGATCATGGGCTCGTCTCATTAGCCTCATTTTGGTTGTGGGTATGTCTTTGTTTTAGCCAGTGTCTCCTTTTTCTTAGTCATTTATGGAGATTAGTGGATGAGCTTAGGTTTGTAAATCTCTCTCACCATTCTATGAATTGGGTTTCAGCTTAAATACTGTAATTGAGAGGCCTTTTGATGTGGGTGTGGTTTAGTTTTGCCGAATGTGTCTTCCAGTTTCTTTTTTTCTTTTTCCAAATTAATTGGGTATTTGCTTCCTCAAAGAAATGAGCTGTCTTATAACTGTTGAATGTGATTATACACATTATTTAGATGAAATAATTTGACCAATTCTTGTTTGTAAATGTTGAGAAATATGGATAGGAAACATAAACCAGAAAAACAATACCACCTTATTAAACATACCCTTTGGCCATTGGTGTCTTGGGTCGGCTTGTCTTTAGGCTTTCATTAAAGATGTGAGGATTGCAAATGGCACCATTTAAGAAGTTCCGTCTGCATGTGCATTTATACAGATGTACTTAGGTTATATAATTAGAGCGTAGAATACTATGGGTTCTAGTTAACTTAATTGATAAAGTTTTTTATGGTAGAATAAAAGAATTTGAGTTCAATTTCCGTTTACACCAAAAACCAATTTATATATTAATTTGATACTAATGAGCATAACCATCAGAAGCCGACGTTATGGAGTAAACTCTACAAATAATAATAATAATAATAATGTAAAGTAATTGTCTATGATTCAATCTATATACAAAAGGACAATATAAACTTTAGGTTTTTATTGCCAACACGCCTTAGCTTATGACAAAGCTGATAGGTGCTTGATTCTCAAAAAAAAAAAAAAAAAAAAAGAAAAAGAAAGAAAAAGCTGATAGGTGCTTTTCCTCCCATTATTTTGTTGGTATTGATATTGAACTTCAGTTTTCGGTTTATTTTTTAATGCTGGTAGGAAATTACCTACAAACAAATGAACCATCAATCTCCAAAAAGCATATAAGAAAGAAACAGAAGTCATTATGCCTATAAATTAATAAACTAATAAATGACTTTTCCAGAAAGTTGGAACAAATTCTGTAGTAATTTTTGAGAGATTAGTTAGTTAAGTTAGAACATGGAAAATCTAGTGTAGTATTTAACAATTCAAAGTAGTACTTAAAGTCATATTTTGCATCTAGCTTACCAATTCTACAAGACCACTAAACTCAAGGTGACTTTTATCACTAGTTAAGAACAAAACCAAAGGCAAAGAAGTTGTTAGCCGCCATGAATTATTAGTCACACCATCGCCAAAGGGAAAGTTAAAAAACATAATTAAAAAGAAAAAACACACACACAAAATACAAAAGTTTTAATTCCTTTGATAATTCATTCTTTAAGTGATACAAGCTTGTATGGGAAAATTAGGCCTTCTCTATAACCAAAAATCAATACTAATAGCCCATGAACGTATTAAAAAGGCCATCATGTTCATCACCATTTACATACACATAAAAACAAAAACAAAAACAAAAAAGGTATGTTCACAAAAAACAAGATGGAAAGAAAGAAATGGTCCCTATAATTTCCACTTCTTTTGAGAGTCTAATTCTCCATATTACATATTTCATGATTGTTTACTGTTTCATTGTTTAAGATCTGTCTTACATTTTCTCATTCATTGCACTAAGAATAATGTCACATGTTTGTTGCTTTCCTCTTTATGGAAATTCTAATAGGCACATTTTGAGCTACTGCACATCAGAGTTTTCTATGATTACTATGGTGTTAATTATAATGGCTCTTTCATTTATGTCAAGGTCCTAGCTTAACTCAGAAATAACTCTATGTATTAGTTGTGAAATTTTGTTCTTGTGGCAGAGAGTTGATGATGGTTTTGATTGAGTTTGTTGTGGCGGCAGAGACGTCCATGGTTTTGAGTAAACTGTAGAGAGATTTTCACGAACAGAGAGAGGGAGTTTGAGTTTTGTTGTGGCGAGATATTTTATAATTGGTCGGTGTTGTGGTTAGGTTTTTTTTTGTTTTTTTTTTTTTGGCTCCGGTGGCTACCTATTTTGCTATTTTGCAATAATGGTCTATGACTGTGACTTTCAGTTTCTGTTTTTTCTGTGCTAAGTGTGCACCTTTTTGGTCTCCGTTTTTTATTTTTAGATTCCTTATCTGTCTCCAGTTCTGGTATTGTGTTTTTTTTTTCCTCCTGATAATCCTTATCTTTAGAAATTTACTCAAAATATTGTGGATTGTTGGGTTTGGAATGCTACTCCCTTTTGTGTGTTGTGGACTGTTTCGTGAGAGACGAATGGTAAAAATTTTGATGGTGTTGAAAGGCCTATTTGTGTAATTAAGTAATTTTTTCCCAGTCTTGATATGAGTGGTTGACTGTTTTAGGCAGCATCCTTTGTGAAATCATGTGTTTCTCAAGTAAAACCATGTGTTTTTTAGTACTTCCTGGGCTTAATTATAAATTAAATAAATTTGAATGTTAATGCATTATGATGGTACTTTCAGTTTCTGCAGTTATTCATGTCTTTTTATTTATAACTTCTTGTTGTTCTGGTATGCTTCTTATGTGCACATATTCATTTCAGGGTTGCTGACAGACCTTCAGACAGCGAAACTTCAGCTCAGAGAGCCAAAAGTCAAGTTGGTTGTCGACAAGGTCAGCTCCGGTGCGTCTTTTATTGGTCTCATTATTCATTCTCATTAATTTTAGAATTCTCTCTTCAAATTCCATCTTGATGCAAGAATGGGTTGTTTATAGTGTTGTAGCTTTTTTTTTCTTTTTCTTTTTTTCCAAATGCTTGTAATTATCCTTATAAATGAAATCCATACGGACACCTGGAGATTGATTTGGCTACTAGCTTTCTTTACCCTATGTTTATATTGTTGTATCTTTACATTTGTTTTTTTATAAATCAAAGTACCTACGAGATCCATCTTTGCACTATCAAAAAATAATCTTTACATTTGTAATTTCTTACTTTTTCAAGCTTAACTTCAACAAAAACAAAGCCTTAGTCCCATATCCATGATTCCTTGGCTGCTTAGTTAGGGTTGGATGGAGTGGATCCATTTATAATAGAGTGATTGCCATTAATCTACTGCAACCCTGCTTTGATTAAAAACAAGAATCTTGTTCCCTAATTTTTCTTCGTCCAATTTTAAATAGCAGTAGTTGTGTATAAAATTGGATGAAGAAAAATTAGAGAACAAGATACATGTTTTTAACATGTGATGAAATGACTAATGCGGGAGGACCATTGGTCCACTAGTACTGCTTTATGTGGGTTCAAAAATATTTTATAATTGTATGTGGTAACAAACTTTTGTTTTGTTTTGTTTTTTTATTTAATTTTTTTTTTTTTTTGTAAAATATAATTTTGGACCTTAAACTTTATCGCAATTTTTTTTTTCATCTCTAAATGTTAAGAAGTTTGTCCTTTGTCCCTGAACTATTGAAAAGAGAGAAGTGACTGAGGACAAAAGAGATGGTGGTGTTGGGAATAAATAATTGATGTTTGTGTTTACAAATTTCGTTGTTGCTTGAACCTTTTTTACTTTTGTTTGATAGAATTATTAATTTTGTTTTCTACAAGTTTCAGCTTCGAAGCGGCTGCGAAGAAAGTGAAGCCAGTTACTTGGACGTAAAGCACTAGCTTCCATACTGAGGTTTGGTTTGTCCTTTGTTTTTCAATTTTCAAATTTGATTGTGTATTGTTGTTTGGTTGCTGAAAACATGTGGATAATGAACTTTATTTTATGGGTTGCTAATGAAGTGTGGAAAATTTTACTTATTGTTGTCAAGGAAATTCATACATTTGCTAATTGGTTATGGATGGGAATTTACACAAATTTTCTTGGCCTGTTTAGTTGTTTCTTGCATCTATGTAGTATGTGATTATTGACTCATACCGTATGTTTGCATTTGTCAAGGTATTGAGAATGACCAAAAAATAATTCTACCACAAGAAACATGCTTTTAGAATGACCAAATCAGTGGTAGTAACAATGGTGGGGTATAATCAACATGACAACAATGGTTTGTTCATAGTCAGATTTTTTACCCCAACATTTGCATTAGGGGAAGTGGAAAACGTAATTGGGGCTGACTAAACTTTTAATCTATGATATAAAAAAAAAAGACAAAAAAAATCACTAAAGTGATGTAGATATATTGTTAATGCCAAGATTTATGGTATGCACATACCTTTCTTTTGTTATAAATTTAAGCGAACATACCAACTATGCAACAAAATGGTCCCTTGGGTGTTCCTTTAAAATATGCATGTCCTGTCCCCACATTGATGTCACAACACACAAGCCATTTCGAACCCTTAAACAATGTGATAAAAAGTTGCCCTTTAGAGTGAAGTGGGAACTCTGAAGTGCTAGTCAGCTTTGTAGCAAGTTGTTGGCCAGTATTTTATCTCCTGATGTACGTAGCTTTTGGAAAGAAAAAAAAAAAAAAACTCCATTTAGGCTTTGGCATTTGCTTCTTTCATTCTCAGTTCTCACCTTCTGGATTAATACTGTATACGCACACAGTGCCAGCACACTTGTTCAGGGCCTCATGTCTGCATTTAACTTCACATTCTTAGGATTGCTAGTCGGCCTTGCATAGTGTTATATTATAGTATATCATGAATATTTTTTTGGATGAGATAGAAGGGAGTTATATGTATTACAGTTTCCTTACTTTCTTGTTTTTATTTATTAATTAGCTAGGCAGTAAAGTAGATAATACATCTTAGAGAAATCCCTTGCACAAATGCACATCTTTTTGGGCAAAAATTCAAAAGGGGTAAATGATTACTAGCTAGAGAATTGTTAGTCTAGTACAAGTGTGGTGTGTCCTACGAAAATTTATCCACACTTGGGTATGTCTGTTCTTAACAAATGACAACTGATTGTAATTATAATAATTATTACGTTCGTATTAACAAACCTTGGTGTAGGTTAAATTCCGTACATATTGTATCGCAATGGATAAAAGTTGGATGGACAAGAGGAGGGGTTCAAGGGAATATTTTGAAGGTGTAAACCAATTCGTGGAATTTGCCTCTCTATCCGCGCGTAATGGGAAGATCTTATGTCCTTGTTCGAAATGTGTGAATTTGCTTTTACAACCAGTAAATGTGGTACGTGATCATTGTTAGGTTTCGGGGATGCTTAACAATTACAAAGTTTGGACATTGCATGGGGAATCGGCGGTTGCTACGACGGCTACCGAATGTGGGAGCTCTCAAGTGCAAGAAGCCGAAAATCTATATGGCGATTTTCGCGGGATGTTGCACGATTTGTGCCCCCCGCATGAAATGCCACCCGAACCAATGGAAGAAGGTCCAACTACACAACATTCGGCTGAAGGTCCGAATGATGAGGCGAAGAAGTTTTACAAGCTGATAGATGATGTAGACAAACCTTTATATGAAGGTTGTACGAAATTTAGCATTTTTTCAGCCATTGTCGTGTTGTTCCAGTTGAAAACTCTGTGTGGTTGGACGAACAAGTCATTTACTATGTTGCTTCAAGTCCTGATGGATATGCTTCCTTCAGATGCTAAGTTGCCAAAGAACCATTATGAGGCTAAGAAGATAGTCCGGGATTTGGGTTTGGGTTATGAGAAGATCCATGCTTGTCCCAATGATTGTATGCTGTTTTGGAAGGAAAATGTAAACCTGGACTCGTGTCCTTGTTGTAAACAATCAAGGTGGAAAACAAATGAGGCATCTGTTGCTAGTAAAAATGCTTCATCCAGTACGGGGAAGAAGAAAGCTGCAAAGATCCTACGGTGGTTCCCTTTAAAGCCACGATTGCAGCGATTATTTCTTTCACCCGATCTGGCTACTTCTATGAAATGGCATGTTAATGGTCGTACTGATGATGGGGTTATGCGGCATCCTGCTGACTCAGATGCATGGAAAATGTTTGACAGTAAGCATTTAGAGTTCTCGTCTGACCCTCGTAATGTCAGACTTGGATTAGCTGCGGATGGTTTCAACCCCTTTGGAATTATGAGTACTAGTCACAGTACGTGGCCTGTCATGTTGGTCCCCTACAATCTCCCTCCTTGGCTGTGCATGAAACGGTCATCTTTGATTCTATCATTAGTTATTCCTGGTCCTACCTCGCCAGGGATTGCGATAGATGTGTACTTGCAACCGTTAATAGAAGAACTAAGGGAGTTATGGGATGTTGGAGTACAAGCATACGATGCATCTTCAAAAGAAATATTTCAATTGCGTGCAGCATTGATGTGGACCGTAAATGATTTTCCTGCATACGCAGATTTGTCAGGTTGGAGTACTAAAGGTGGGTTGGCTTGTCCTTCATGTGCTGTGGAGACCGATTCTCGATATTTGAAAAATGGCCACAAATTCTGTTACATGGGACATAGACGATGGTTGGATGTTGACCACGTTTTCCGGAAAGAATGTATGTTATTTGATGGATCTAATGATACGCGATTTGCTCCTGAACCGCCAGTCGCGTCAGACATTATTCTAGAAACTGAACATTTACTTGGACGTTGTCTGGGACGGAAATGTCAACTTGCTTACAATAAAAGAAAGAGAGGGGAGGCAACCGAGAGTGGTTGGAAGAAGAGGAGCATCTTTTTCACCTTGCCTTATTGGAAGGATCACAAGTTGCGACATAATCTTGATGTGATGCATATAGTATAAAAAATATATATTCAAATGATTTAGCTTTGCTTAGTTTTTTTTTTCATAGGAACTCATCATTTCAATTAATGGTTAATCAACTAATTCAAACATGATTCTCAAAAAATAATTAATAATAATAAAAATATTATCATGGAATAGAGTTATTCAACATTTTAATAACAACTATGGAAATTTTCTTTTCCATTTGTTCTTGCTTATCCTTCTAATCATGTCTGGTCAACCCCATAAATATTTCTCACGCTGTGGAAAATTAATCTTGTGCTTGGTAACCTAATCAATCTTGACAAAACATGCATTTTCTTATGCCTTTTCCTTTTTCTGCGTATGCTGGGTGTATTATTAGCTATGCCTAGAGCTGTCCATCAACCCGGAAGACCTGACCCACCTATTTGACCCGATCCGACCTGAAGACCTACAGGTGGATCTGAATGCCAAAACAGGTCGGGTGCAGATATGTTTATTTTAAAAATTGGTTTTGTGGGTCGAGTTCGGGTCCCTTAACTTCTAACCCATATAAACTGCCCCGACCTGATTAGAACTTTAAAAGGAAAACACCTGGGTTCTTTCTTGATTCTTCTATGCCCTTTCAAAAAAAATTCTCTCGCTCTCTCTGTGATTTCTCACTTTCTCTAATATCACTCTCTCTCTCTCTCTCTCTCACTTTCAATCTCTCTAAAATCCCTAACCCTAGCCTCCTTATTGCAGACATCGCCGAGTTGGGCTTTGTTGCCGCCCCTAGCCTTTTTACTGCCGTCGCCGCCCAGTTGGCCTTATTTCCGCTGTTCGTTCTGGGTTAGGTCTCAAACTCCACACTCTTGATGAATCCCTCCTCTGATTTACTTGAAATCTACTTTGAGACTTTGATCGATGGTGGATTAGTAAAAAAAAAGTTTTATTTTTTATTTTTTATTTAAAACTGTATTGATCTTGTGATGGATGTGGTGATGGTGGTGGTGGTGGTGGTGGTGGTGGTGGTGTGTGTTTAATATTCTCTCTTTTTCATTTCAGTCTCGTGAATCTAGTATTTTTGGTCTTTGTCTTAAAACTTTTGGGGGGGGGGGGGGGGGGAGACTTTATTTTAAAATTGAAAGAGATAAGTATCAACAAGCAAATAATATTTTGCAAAAATAGTATTTTTAATATTTATACCCATTAAATGATGTTTAAAGTAAAAAAAATAAAAAGAGTTCAAATAATTCAATTCAATAAATTGAAATAATACAAGTAAATGATCTGCACAGTATGGTTATATTTGTATATTACAACAAATAAAACAACAAACAAACAAACCAATATAGAAGCAAAAATCACTAATCACTCCCTAGCCAAGAAAAAAGAAAAAGAAAAAGAAAAAGAAGAAGGGAAACAATGAGAGAGAGTGAGTCTATCTCAGTGCTGAAGAGAACACAAGAGAGGGAGATCGCACCAGGTTCAAGCATTTTTATGTTAATTTTTGGGACATATAGTTGTGTTGTAACCGCGCTCAGGGGTTGTGTCCCCATTAAATTTTTTTTCCAGACACGTACGGAACAAGCACGCAAGCGTGTTGGCGTGGTATCTGCATGCGTTCAACATGGACACATTACCCAATTTGGTTCGTTCATGTTTCCCCAAATTATTCACGATACCCATTTATTTATTTGATGGTCTTGGGAAAGAAAGAATTAAGCGACAAGTAAAAAAAAATGAAAAGATAGCCTTATTTGATAAGGGAGGATGGGAAAGCTACATATGGATCAAGAAAAATTTCCAAGCACCAAATCAAAATGCAACACCTCCAATATATAAGGAGATATGTGGGTATAGTATCGGTCGGATGATCAGGTTTTTGAGCAAAATTTTGTTATACACATAAACCTGACTGATCACTTGAAAAAACTATATCCTCTGCACTTGATTTTGATCGACCCAACCAATTGAAACCGTTTACAACCCTTTGCGTTGGTCTGTATGTTTACCCCTATAAAGGGACTAAGCCCTTGAGCATCTCCTGCCCTCTTCCAAACAGGAGAGCACAGAGCAAACCCCTTTTAACTAAGTTTCATGCATATGATGTAAGTAATTTATGAGGGTGAAGCTTTTTAATTTCAGGAAAACGATTTTATTTCTTGTATTTAGGTACTATTTAACAATGTACATAGTTTGATTATCATTTAAATTTCAAATGTTGTGACATTAGAAATAGCTTTAGGTTTATAGTAATATTTAACTTAATCAATTAATGTAAATTATTAAAGGGGTAAGCCTAGGACCTTTTAAAGCATAAACCTGCCACATACTCAGAGGCGTTCTTCAAACGAGAGTAACCAGTCTCTAGACTTGGGGGAGTACCCATCCTCGGACCAAAAAGCTCCCATATATAGCTCGGTTACTGAGCTCCTTCAGAATTCAATATAAGCATGGAAAAACATTTTTAACCCGTCAAATGGGCATTTAATACCTTGACCAAATTCTACTTCTTTTAATTTTAATGCAAAGTGGCAGATCCCCAACTATAGCCTTGGAGTCTTGGACAAATTCCATAGGACTGATCACCACAATTCAAAAAGAGAGATGTATCCTCATAGAAGCAAATTCTTCCTATATTATTATTCCAAGCTTAGAAACACAAAAATTAATTTAATCTTTTGAATGCCTTGATCAACCCTCCTAGTTGATCAGAATCCTAAGAAGTATGTCATTTTAATCTTGCGAAATTGGATTCAAAGAGCTCAATCCACTAAAATTACTACTCGATCGGAACCCTTACTGTGGTTCCTTAGTTTCACCCCACGATTATCCTCCATTTTGGGTTGTAAGTAACACTACACGTAATTTCTAGTCCTCTCAACTCTATAGGAGTCAGATCTTACAAACTTACCCAAGATGTCAATGTCAAGAAATAAAAATCAAGAAAGCCATTGTATTTTTTTTGTGTTACCGCCAAAGGGTGAACTATTTTAGCAATAAGTTCTTCAAATTGCAACTTTGTAGCAAAAAATTAAAAATGACCTTTTGCTACAGAAGGGAGCCATAAGTGCATGACAGGCAAAGAAGATGTAAGACTAAGTGATTTTTGCAGAGGAGAAAAGTAATATGAGAAAAACAAAATATACCAATGAATCCTGGTGAAGAATTTGTTTTCTTGCTTTAGTTCTTAAATTACTGAAACATCAACATTTTACTATTGCCAAATTACTACTTGTACATTCTCAGTCTGAGTTGCTTGGTTATCCATGTATCAATTGGTTCTAGTATCTCATACATAAACCATCCGAAAGTATATCATAGTTGCTTGTGCATTGACAATATAGACAGCAATACAATGCCATAGCAATAGAAATAAAATACTTTGCCACCTAAAACAATTAAGTAAGGTCTCTTCTTTATCCTCTATACACTACATGTTGAAGACTATGGGTGCGTTTGTGTAAAGCGGCTGCATTTGCGTTTGTGTAGAGCGTGTTTTTTTTTGCTGGTCCATGGCACTGTTCATGGACCAGTCCAGTGATAAAAATGGGTGAATAGTAATTTTGGTAATAAAAAATATTTTGTTACAGTGTTTTCAGTAATAAGTTTTCAGTTTTCAACAAAATAAGTAGTATCCAAACGCACACTACATTTTATTGAAATTTGAATATTGTCTTCCTACTCTGATTTCCAATTTTTCTTCTTCTTTAGATTCATGATCTAATCTAATGGGCAACAAATGAATGAGTAAATAAACAATATTAGATGGATGTAATCATCCTCTATGAAAATATGCAGCTATATTTCATTCTATGTGACTGGATACATATATTATAAGGATAATAAAAGTGAAGATAACATGACAACATCCATAATTTTATAATTATCTGGTCGAAAATTGCTAAGAGCCAAGTAGCCCAATTATCAATGTATCAAAGAAAATTATCTTGTTGAAAATTGATGCATGTAAGTCAAGCCTGAAAACAACTGCAATCACATAACTAACAGTAAAGTATAATGTGGACATGCATGGACCAATCCCTTAAATGGTCGATAATATATAGATGAATGAGTACCCAAGCAGATAACAACTATAGTATAAATTTCAAATTTCTTGATAGTTGGATGGCAGCAGGAAAGAACATGAATATCATCTCTGAAACCAAAGCCTTCTTCTTTTTTAATACAAGAAACCTGAAGAACCTAAAGGACCATGTTTTTTGTTTAATAACATAGAAGTCTTCCATGGAAATAGCACTCGATCAGTTGTAGATAAAATTGTCAACCACTCATGTGGCGTCAGTTTTGGGTTGGAATCATATTAACAATTGTTTGGATTGGCTTTTTATTTTTTATTTTTAGATTATTAGCTTATTTGTTTGTACACAATTTTTTAAAGCCTTACTTTTTTTCTACATACAGCTACACTTTTGCCCCTTTTAGGGGATTAGCAAAACGTTAATCCAAACGCACCTAAAAAAAACTCAACTGATATAGAAAATGGGCGAACAGATGCACATAACGTTGTTTTATGTTGAGAATCTGTTACCTTGTGGGTGTGCTCATTCAGCTCATGGCTAGAGCAAACTACTCTAATTCGAAATTTTGTGCTTTTTATTTACTTTGTTTTGCCATGGGAAGTGATAATTTGTAAGAGCTTATTCTTGCACTACTCACAAAACAAAAGTACACCAAAAGAATATAAACCATCCCCAAGCCACTAGTAAAGAATTTTTTTTTTTTTTTTTAAATGCCTTAACTTCCAAGCCAACAAGAAATTTTAATGATTGGGAGATTGATAGTGGCTTCATTTTTCCATCTACTAGATTCTCGTATCTCACTGGGGAGGGGAGTGATAGGATGAGATGGAAGTTAAAGAGTAGTGAAGATTTCACTGTTCAATCATTTAATGAGGTTTTATGGGGCTCACAATCTATTTCCTTCCCTTGGAAAGCCATTGGGAGAACCAAGGCTCTTAGGAAGGTTTATTTTTTTGTGGACAACAGCTAGGGGGGAATTATTATCTGCGAGAACCTCATTAAGAGGGGTTACTCAATGGTGAGTTGGTGTTGTATGTGCCGTTGTAGTGGGGAGATCATAAATATCCTCTAGATTCATTGTAGTGTGGCCTCTGAGTTGTGAAGTTTGATATTCACAATGTTTGGGGTTTACTGGCTACTACTAGAGGAGGTTCTTGATTTAGTGTGTGAGTGGTAGAGTAAGGGAAAGAAATCAACGTACCTTTGAAGACATGGAGCGCAGATCAACACAATTGCAAGCATCCTTCGTTAGTTCTCTTTATGAAAGGTCCTTTGTGTCGGATCTTAGAGATAGTAACTCTATTCATTCTTTCATAGATTCAATCCATTTGTAATTCTTTAGGCTACTTTGTGATCATTTCCACTAGGAAGTCTCGTTTCAATAAAATTATTTTTACCTATAAAGAAAAAAAGAGCTAGCTCAAAATGGCAACTCTTCCCCTTGTGTAAGCAAAAAACTAGTTAACAGAAATTTATTCAACACATAAATTAACCAAGAAACATATAATAACCAAAGTTGGGGTATCAACTTAAATCCAACAGAATTAGAAGCTAATAATGTTATGCCAATAATGGCTGCAGGTATGAATCGAAACCAAATTCTTCCACTTATAAGACTTGGTATCTACCTGGATGGGATGCGCTTTGTAATGCCTGCTTCATGATGTCTTCCAAAACTCGTTTTAATTCTGATTTAGCTCTCTTGACAGATTGTTCATTAGGGCCTTCAATGAACAAGTAAAGCTTGCGTTCTCCAGGTCCCAGGATCATATCCAACCTGGTGCGAAATACTGGCCCCTGGTACTAATAGCAGCTCCAGTCCACTCCGAAATCGGGGCCAAAGTTTCCTTCCGGGTAAGCATCCATCGAGCATTCTGGGGGAAATCATTTATCTCCAGCTCCTCAACTCCATAACCACAATTCATGGCCAATTTAGCTTCTTCATTTTTTCTCATGAAGTATTCCAGCAACTCCTGTGCTCTCCTCCTCCGCTTTTGTATCTCCTTGCCCAATCTCCGCTGCTCCTCCTCATCCTTTAACTCGGTGTCTTCACGGGTCAGGTTATTCTCCTTTCTTATCGGAATCATTCTGGGGTTCTTTTCATCATTGTCGTCTCTCCTGCTGTGCTGCTTCTCTTCTCTCTCACGTTCCCTCTTCTCGTTTTCCCTCTCTCTTTCTTTATGCTTGCTCTCATCCATTGCTTTTCTCCTATGAATTCACAAAACAAACAAACAATATATAATAAATCAATAAAAAGAAAAGAGCTTCGAAACCCTAGCATATAAGAATTCATTCACAAACTACGTGCGTGATCAAAAGGTCGTACGACTATGAGTGACTACAAGTTCTTAAAAAACCTTACGCAATACAAATATGAGCGATCGAGTTTATAAGAGACCTGAATGAAAGAGAAAAATAAGTGCACGCAAACAATGAATAAGACGAAAACTGAAAACTAAAAATCTTTCGAAAGTGGAAAAATAGAATTACCTGATAATAGTTTTGCAGGAATTAGCGGAAAACAAATTCGTGGCGAAGATGGATGCTGGATCCAGAGACAAGTTTCGAGAGTCGAAACCCTAACCTTCTGTTTTGCCCGAATATATAAGCGCCTTATTAGGGCCGAAAATTGTGTTATGAACCGCCTAAGAGTTTCGGAAGAGCTTATTCTTATTTCTTATATTGGATTTTTTCCTTTTCCCTCCTTTTTTATTTTTATTTTTTTTATACAATACTTTCCTAACAAATTATAAGTACTAAATTGTTATTACTTCTAATTTTTTTTGAGAGCGTTATTACTCTTTTTTTTTTTTTTTTTGAGAGCGTTATTACTTCTAATTTGAATCTACTACTAAAACTATTTTTTTGCCCACTTATAACAACCAATTACAACCTATCATTTATGATTTTTTGTGAAAATGTTATGGACAATATATATATATATATATTTTTTTGGTTTCTCAAAAAGACATTTTTTGGGTTTTTTTTTTTTTTTTTTGGATGCCTTTTGTTCTATCTCCTTCTCTCATACTCACAAATTAGGTAATTTTGTAACTCATAATCTAGTTAAATGTGTGAGACATGTTAGTGGTTTTCTTGTGTGGATAGAGGATATTTCTCCATGCTTTGTTGGTGTATTTTTAGCTGACTTTGGTTGATTTCTTTTTAATGAAAGTACATGGTTTTTCTTCTTAAAAAAAGGGTTTATTAGATTTTAAAAGATAAGATAGATCAAAATTACAATGGGTGGAGTTGAAAAAAAAAAAAAAAAAAAAAAAAAGCTAAAATGCAAATTGCACATTCTAAGGTTGGGTTTGGATCACTTTTACGTTTAACGTTTGCATTTATTTTTTTATTTTTTTGCACTTGTGCAGTTGCGCCTGCTTTTAGGGACAAAATTTACTGTTTATGAACAGTGCGCGCATTGTTCATGAACACTTTATTAAAAAAAATATTAAAAATAGGTCCCACAGCACTATTCACATATTTGAAAATTATTTTGTTACAGTGTTTTCAGTTTTCAGTTTAGTTCAATTTAGTAAAATAAGTTGTATCCAAACGGACCCTAAGTCCAATTAAGTCCTCCAAGTTTTAAATTTATTCAATTTAAGTCTTTTGTCCAATTTCCTTAAAATTTTCCCATAAAAAAATATTTTCTCACAAGAAAAAAAAATTATAAAATTAAGAAAAATATTTTTAGAATTTTTATGTGAGAATTTTATTTATTTAGTTAATTGCATACTTAACTACAAATTTTTAACAAAATTGGACGAAAAGCTTGAATTGAATAAATTTAAAATTTAAAGGATTTAATTGTACAAAAAGTAAAGTTAGAAGACTAAAATAAATTTTAGTCAAATTTAGATAGTGAAATTTGCATTTTAGCCAAAAAATAAAATAAAAATTACAATGGACAGTGTTAAATTGTGACTGTAATCACATTATCAAGTTTGAAATTGTGATTAAAGGCCAAAGATTTTTGCATGTGAAACACTTCAAATGTGTGTTAATACCTATTTTTGTAACACATTCTGGTTCAATCGAGCCTGATCTCGTTGTGGGCCTAATTCATGTGTATATTATATTTTATTCTTTTAAACATGGCCTAAGCCCAAATTACATATTGAGAAAATTGAGAAAATATGGCTTGGAGGGTATGGATCGTTTTTTTCGGACCTTTTGCATGGGCCCAGCATGCGTGCTACAAAGTGGATAAGGGACACTAGTAGCACCCCAAGCTCATGGAGGAGGTCTTTTACCCAAAATTTTCACCCCAAAAGAGATCTATGCTTTAGCTGACTGTAGCCAAACTTTTCTGCTCTACACTTTTTTTGCCTAAAACACATAGCTGAACCTAAGTGGTTAACCTTGTCTATTATAGCAATCAAATGCAGACTCCAAGGACCTGCCATGTCTAGGAAACATCAGCCCATGAATTTAGGCCACTTCATTTCCCAAATTATGCAAAAGGCAAGCCAACCTTTTTACCCAATTAAAGCAAATCTCCATAACCTCTTTGATTGAGACCTTGGGGTTCAAATCCTCTTTTATTGACAAAAAACTAGTCACTTAGAGCACCTCAATCTCAATACAAAAGGCCCCAATCATATTTAAAACGGACCAACCATGTTTTACCCACATAGCTGAAATTTTAGAGCAAAAGTCCATTCAGCCAGCCAACATTCTCACAATTATGAAGTTTAGAGGTGGAAATATGGGTGCAGGGGAACATTCCCTCACTTCCTCACAACCTCTCAATTTTCTCTTCTCGCTGACTGTGAGTCAAAGTTTTGGACTTGTGTACTTTTTTTTGCATTTCTTGTATTTTAGTTATGACATTTTGATTTCTCTTTTATCAAAACAACATTAGCCTTTTGTTCATTATAAATTGGAATTTTGAGCTTGATTCTCCACAAATAAAAATTTCTAAAGAACCCAAGGGGAGAATTGGGCTAATCTTGCATTTTTTGCCCTTGTCGCAAAAACGTCCTCGACAATGTGTTAGTTGTAGTGTTCATTAATCAAGATGCATTGTTTTCCATTAATAGATTTCCAAGATGAGGTTTTTTACCCGAAATTTCCACCATAAAAGAGCCTTTATGCTCTGGTTGACTGTGGCCCAACTTTTCTGCTCTACACTTTTTTTTGCCTAAAACACATAACTGAACCTAAGTGACTAGCCTTGTCTGCTACAACAATCAAATGCAGACTCCAAGGGCCAGGGCCTGCCATGTCTAGGAAACATCAGCCCATGAATTTAGGTCACTTTATTTTCCCAAATTATGCAAAAGGCAAGCCAACCCTTTTACCCAATTAAAGCAAATCTCCATAACCTCTTTGATTGAGATCTTGGGGTTCAAAGCTTCTTTTATTGACAAAAAACCAGTCACTTAGAGCACCCAAAACTCAATACAAAAGGCCCCCATCAGATTCAAAAGGGACCAACCACATTTTACCCACATTGCTTAAACTTTAGAGCAAAAGCCATTCAACCAGCCAATATTCTCACAATTCTGAAGTTTAAGGGTGGGAATATGGGTGCAGGGGAACTTTCCCTCTCTTCCTCACAACCTTTCTCAATTTTCTCTTCTCACTGATTGTGGGTCGAAGTTTCGGACCTGTGTACTTTTTCTGCATTTTCTTGTATTTTAGTTATGACATTTTGATTTCTCTCTTGTTAAAGCACCATTAGCCTTTTGTTCATTATACATTTGGAATTTTGGGCTTGATCCTTCACAAATAAAAATTTCTAAAGAACCTAAGGGGAGATTTGGGCTAATCTTGCATTTTTTGCCCTTGTCACAAAAACATCACTGACAATGTGTTAGTTGCATTGTTCATTAATCAAGATGCATTGTTATCTATTAATAGATTTCCAAGGTCACAAGCAATTTTTTTTAGTACTACACCATTTGCCATAATTTGATGAAAATTGATGAGTGGTGGACAATTGTTGAATGATTTTCATTGGAGCATTTTAATATTAAATAATTAAAATGAATAAATGTTACAATATAAATGTAAAGATGTGGGAGTAAATATGGAAGATGAGGAATTTGTGAAAATGTTTGATCCCACATTGAAAAGGAGAGAGACTATTTTATTCCTTTTAATTGTAGTAATTAATGGGCTAATATGAATTGACTCAGATATTGGGCTAGATACGTGCGCAAGGAAGAGGTGAAGGATGGAGGTCGAATTAATACTCTATTTTTATATGGAAAATGAAGAGCCATTAACCCACTTAATGGACTATCCGTTTATGCCTTTTCATTGTTCAGAAACTCCTTATCTCACAATTAATTGTATAACTCCAGCGCATCAGACTAATATCCAACAATTAATCTTGTAACACCCACTACATCAGAATAATGGACCTAATTAATTAGATTAATTTGGGTAGTAATTTCGTGAGGCCCATTGAGCCTATAAACTCATTCAGCTCCAATCCAAGTGATTGTAAAAATACACCAAAAAAAAAAAAAAAAAATAGAGAGGTTCTTGGCAAGGAAGTGTGTTATTTCTGGTGGAGTTTTGGGCTTGAACACTTTATGCAGAGGTTGTTCTAACCATACGACTCTTGTTGAGCTGTTGTATCCTGGGGAAAACAAGTCAGAGAATATCTGCACTGATTACAAAGTTTAGCTAACCAAGGACTTGAATCTCCTTAAAGTGAGCGAGTGTCGCGCCTTAGTCTAAATAGTATTGTGTATTTTCTTTTTCTTCAAATTAATAATATTCAGAAGTATTATTCAGTTTCTCTTTGTATTTTTTCCATTATTATTGTGTTTGCATCAACAATTTTTTATTTTATTTTAAAATTGTCTTGTTTATTCAAAACTAAAGAAAATATGCTTGTATGTGTATGGAGTACGGTTATCTCTCTAGGAGTGGCAATACCTTTTACCAAAAAAAATAAAAGAGTAGTGGTGCAAAATCACTCATATACCACTTTTTTTTCACCATTCATGATGATGTTAGAATCATTTTTAATTGAATCTTTCAATTCTCTCACTTTTTTTTTTTTTTTTTTTTTATACAAGATAGAATTTCTACTCTAACATAATCTAAATGTATATGAGTGTGAAACTCCTTCCTGGATACTTGAACCTCGGCCCTTTCCTCCCACACCCCACAAATATTTATACTTGTAAAGTGACCACTGCACCAAGGGTACATAGTGATATTTATTTGATATTTAAATACCATACATCTTAACTCCACTTAAAATTGAGAGCATTTAATGGGAGGGGATGGGTTTATTATATATTCATGACACCTATTTATTTCTTTGAAGGGTAAGTTAAAAGCTAATGTCTTCCATTAGTAGTTTACCAAGGTATATGACATGGTTTTTTTGTTGTCAAACAAAACAGGAGACTTAATTGCATTTTGAAAAATTAGGGTCTGGGTTGGGACTGAGCTAACAATTATTAGTATGGTCTAATTTCTGTGTGGGCTCTGACAACGATCTATACTTTTACCAAATAATTCTTCGATGTTATTTTTAGCCCCATTTCCCATGAAATGCTATGTGCAAATCATAGATTATTGGTAGACATATTATGATTCAAGTGGTTCAAACCAATTGTAGACTTGTGAATTTGTAGAACAAACATATTAACTTTAGATTATTATATGGTTAACCTATAGTTAGTCAAGTATGCTCTTGTATATAAACCCTATGTACGTTTGGTTCATTGTAACACAAGTGCTTAATATAATATGTAATTGTCAAGGCCTCATCACATAAACCTTTGTGTGTACTCTTTCTTTCATCTTTTGCTCGTTATTCAATCATCACACACAACAACTCATACAACAACTTTCACAATTATGCTTACCTTGTTACAATTAGCCTCAAAATACTTTTGTTACAAAGGGAACATATAATTTTTATATGTTCATAAACATAAATTATTCTATCTAGCTAATTAACTAAACTTAATTATTAATTTTTAGCATATATTTGTAAGGGGTAAAGAATTTGGTTATAATGTTTACTATATATGGGAGTGAAATGAATAAGGTAATTATGTAGTTCGTGAACAAACACAAACTTGTTTGAAAAAATAAAAAAGAAAAAAGAACCAACCTTGAACATATAATCTTATTTGATATTGAACTCAAGCTTGGATCATAGTAAAATATAATTAAATGAACATTCATGAACTATTAATATTATGCATGTCTCATTTAGGGGACAGAACCAGGACTTAGAGTTAGGGGGGCAAAAGTACAAACAAAAAAAATTTATGAAACTCCAAACATTTAGGGTCCGTTTGGTAAATGTGTGTAAAAACTAAAAATTTTTGTTTAAAAATTTTTGTGAAAATACGTGTAGGTGAAAAAGTATTTGAAAATACGTAAAATATTATTTAAAAATTAAAAATTATTGTTTAGAAATACTCACCAAACACCCCCTTAGTATTAATAAACCATCAACAAAAACAAATACACACTAGCACTATGCACACAACACAAGTACTCATCAACTAACTAATAAATTTCAAAATTACAAATAATTTCTTTAATTATTTACCAAAATAAAATAAAATATCTGTAATTTTTTAAAAGAAACTAGTCACTAATGGACAAAAACAACATCACATTGGACATGGCAGAAGCCATTATCTATCCAACGGTACAAGAGTAACAAGACTCAATACTCATATTTATTATCTATTAAAAAATTATTACTTTTAGCTGTATTAAAAAGAGAAAGAGAAAGAGAAAGAGAAAGGAGGAGTCAGAAGCTCTCTTTCTCTCTCTCAGTTTCTCTGTTCCATTTTCGGAATCTCATCTCTACCTCATTGCCTCTCTTTCTATTTTCACAACTCATATCATCAAAGCAACCAAGCACCAGTCTCTAGAGATTTATATATGAGAGGGATAAAATATTATCATCCAAAAAAAGAGAGATTAAATATAAATACCAAATTTGGGTGGTTCCGCTGCCGTCTGCCCAACACCGCCCACTCCCAGGTCCTTGTATTTAGTAAGTTAGGTTTTTTTTTTCTTTTCTTTTCCTTTTATTATTTGTGTCTTGCTGCGTGTTGTGAGATTTGTGTGGGTGTTGTGCTACTCCTACTCCTACTACCTCCTATGCTAGTTAGAATCGGCTAAGGAATTTTTTTTTTTTTTTTTTTTTTTTGTCGTGTGTTTATTTTGGGTGTTATTTGGGCTTGGGCTAATATTTTTTTTATAACTTTTAAAAATATCAATAATATTATTGAGGGGTTAAAGTGTAATTTTATTGAAATAAATTGATAAATATAGTATCTTGTATATATACTAAAAAGTTTTATTTAAAAAAAATCTGAGGGTTACGGCTCGCCACGTCCAATAGCTCTGATCCATTCCTGATGTCATTCACATGGTCATTATTTGTTTTGAGGGGGACACGTAGTCATTATTGGTTATAAGCAAATCACATGTTAAGTATATTACAAATTTTTACACAAGCATAAACTTTACAAATAATTGATGTGCCACCAACCATGCACATAATGGTACTTCATGTCACTTTTATTTATTAGAGTTTTAAAATCCTCTAACAGCATTCATTGTCCAAATTTTTAAAGGTAAGATAAAATAAAATACATTAAACTTACAGTTAAAAAGCAAATTCAATGAAAGAAAAAAAAAGCGTAGTATAAATTAATTTATTGGCCCGGCGGTGGTGGTGATGATGGTGTAGATTCCTCATAAGAGGGTGTTGGCAAGGCTGACTTTTGTACTCTGAAGGAGGAGGTGGTCGCGATGATGACGATGAATTCGAAGTGAATCCAGAAGCAAGAGGTGGTGGTGGGAAATGATTAGTACGGCAATCAGATGATTTTCTAAAATCTTGATGGCGGAATCCACAACTTCTTCCTAAAGCCGCCGGGAGCGAACTAATGAGAGTAACAAAGACTATAAAAGAAGTGGCAGTGGCAATGAAGGACATGGAAGCTATACTTTCTCTTCCCATTGGTAATTACTTATCCTTCTATATGTAACTCTTGTCACCCCATAAATATATAGTTCGCGTGGTGTGGAAAAATTAACCTTTTGCGTGTGGAAATTTTGATCAATCTTCACAAATAATGCATTTTTTTTTTGGCGTGTGAGACGGTATTGTCTTTTCCTTTTTCCTAGTGTGTTAGGTCATGACGCAATTACTTCTTTGAAGAGTTGCATGGAAATGTTTCCCACTACTAGTTTACTAAGGTAGTAAACAAGTAATGGGTAAAAACTAGTAATCATATTTTCACCAAGGTCGCATTTCAGTGCAAGTGGTCAGCAGGGCAAATATTGACGTTAACCGTGTAATGCATGAAGAATTATTAAAAGTGTAACATGGAATTAACCAAATTGAAGAGTGATGTATATTTGTGCAAGAAAATATTATATTAGTCATATATCTTTGCTCATATTTATTCATAGCAACTCATCATATATATATATCAATTGATTATTTATCAACTAATAAAAAATTACCAAGGAGTTTATACAAAAACAAAGCATTATCAAGAATGATGTCGTTTAGGAAATTTCATTTTAACAACAGCAATTAAAAATTTCTTTTTGCCATTCGTTATTGCTTATCCACCTAAGCAACTCAGGTCAACCCCATAAATATTTTGAGTCTTGTGGAAAATTAATCTTGTGCGTGGAAACCTAGTCAATCTTGACAAAATATGCATCTTCGTATGTGGGACAGGATCTTGTCTTGTCCTTTTCTGAATGGAAAAATGCTATTAAAGAGCATATATTATGATATGTAAAAGTAAAATTAATTATGCTTCCAAGCTTTAAATGATGAGTAATGTTAGAAATACAAACTTTGTTTTTACAAACTGTCGATGTGGTGAGTAGTTATTAGTAAATGAAAAAGTAATGTAAATGGTTTGCTTAGATGAAAACCAATAAGAAGTAAGTCATATCATCAGTTTGTAAAAATGTTGTAAAATAGTTTGTAGTTGTACCATTACTCTTAAATGATAAACCTTGTAAAGGGCATTATGATATCTAAACAAAAGATTTAGGCTTCTAAACCTCCGGACAAAAAGCTAATAATTAATTCTCTTCATTCTTTCTAGGAAAATGTCTATTACACGAATTCACTTACACACATCGTACGCGCGCACAAATTTTTCAACTAAAATCATAACTTGAAGTCGTGATTTCTGCCCAAAATGGCGTGTGTACAATGTAAATGGGTGTGTTCTTCTTTGTAAATAAAATTAAAAATAAAGAAGTAATAATAAAGAGAACAAATAATGAGATTGGAAAAGCAAACTCTAAGTCTACATAAAAGGCATTCTACTAACTTGTACATCGGAACACTACAAAGAACACTTAAAGTTAGCTGAAAACATTTTCATTGTTTTCAAATGTTTGGTGCAATACAAAATATCGTTGTCAAATTGAAAATATTTTTAAATGCCCATTCCATTTCAAAACTCATTTATCTCCTCCTTCAAAGTATAAGATTGCCAACTTGGTAATTTGGATTGGAATATCTGTCCACAAAATCTACTTTCAGTGGCGAGTTGCAAAATACTAAGACAAATATCTCATTCGGTGAAATTGGACCCATTTTTGAACTTTAGATGTCTCAAATTAATAAAGCATCTATAAAAGTATTTGGAAAGGTGTTAAGACATTAAATAAATGCTGTTTAATAATAAGTTGTCAAGAAAAGAAGGAAAAACTTCGATAAACAAAATTTCAACAAATCAAAACAATAAAACAAAGAAGGACACAAATGATAAGAGAAAATGTTGACATACCTTGTGTGGTAAAATAGCCAGATCATTATCCACAATGGATACTGCCCTATGACCCATGGCATGCAATACCTCTTCATAACTGCAAAGATTTAAAGTGTAGACAAAGATCCATGCAAAAGTTTCTTTAGTAATATCGATACTAGAGTTTGCTATTGACTCTCTCTCTTATACATATACAAGAGAGGTACAACAAATGTTTTGTGCATGCTCTCTGATTAATTTTTTTTTTTTTGGTTTTAAGCTTTGGCCTCCCCAGGTTCGAATCTTGGTTCCGTCCCTTGTTGAAGAATTCAAAGGTTCTAAAGTGGTTGTAAGACTTCTCTTACTATATATAGTAAATTGCTTGTTTGGGAAAAGTTTACTATGCAGTGGTTTTCCTTTAGAGAAATATTTATCAGTTTTTCACTTTGTCACCATATCGTGTGTCTTGTATTTTTATTATTTTATTATTTATTTTTATAGAAGAAGTGTCTTGTATTTATTGTGATTGGTTGATTTGCAATTGGTGACTACTTATGCTTATATTTTCTTAGTGATTAAAACCTAACTAAATAATTTGGCATAATCAAACTTAATAGGTAAAATTCATTGCATAATAAAATTCAGGGCCTAAATAGCATTCTTAATTAGTGACGCCTTGTTCTTATACTTTTTTTAGTGATGATAATGCAAGGAATTTTCTACTTTGTTTTATTTTATTTTTTCCATTTTATTTTAAGTTTAAAATATAATTCTAATAAAATAGAATTCCTGAAAAAAACTGTTTTGTTTTTGCCCAAAAATTTAAGCTCACACCCAAATTGACCACCCACATCAGTGCGATTCAATGACCTAATACATTCAGTCAGTTTTGGTGCAAAGGTGAATAAAATTGAGGAACTTGATTTGGTGTCTATGTGTATTTGTTTAAAATGTATTTGTATATACTTAAAGAATTAAGATTTGAATATATAAGTTTGTAAACAAGTTTATTAGATAACAAATTATTATTTTTCATTTATTAATAATATAAATAAAGATAAACTATATATTTAGTTCCTAATCTTTACATCATTTATCAATCTGATCCCTGACATTTTAAATGTGTTAATTTGGTCCATAACTTTTTAGTTTTGTTTCAAAAGGTCTTTATCGTTAAGTGATGAATGGAAAATAATAATGTGGCTAGTGGTCAAAATAAAATAATATTTTTATGCCATGTGTATTGCCATTTTAACATAAACTTACCCAAAAAAAAAAAAAAGTTAAGGTTAATTTTCAGAATTGAAAGTATCTTTTTCATTCATTTCATTTTGCTTTGCTTTCTTGGAAATCAAATAGGGGTTAAAAACTCAGAATTGAAAGCTCAACTTCTTCTTCTACCCTTATTTTCCTAGTAACCAAAAATAAAAAAACAACTTTAAAGCACGGAAAGCCTCTCTTAACAGATATAAAAATCACAAAAACGAACAAAAACCTTGTTTCAACTAGAATATACTCCGATCCATCCTGTTTGAGGCTCAAAATTGAACTTTTACAGAAAAAATAAACAAAAAATCTCTATCAAAACAAAGAAAAGGATAAATAAGGATAAACGTGATTTCATCAAGAACAAAATTTGGCAATGGTAAAAAAAAAAAGTATAGAGAGAATAATTTGGAGTAATAGTGTAAATATGCTTTAGTTCGGATTGATTCTTTTTTTTTTTTTTTTTGATAATCGGTTTAGATTGATTCTTTGTGATAATATTAGCCGTAGTTTTGATAAAGCTAGATTTGCTTCTTTGTGAAGATTTGGACCTGCTTTGTTAGATCGTCAAGGTTTTACTTCTTCCAAAAGGTCACCTTAATTAGTTTTAATAGTAATATTTTTTTATGGGTTTAGTTATCACTGGAGCAGGGATGTAAGAGAGGCTCAAGGCCTGTTTGGTATGTAATTCCAAACAACAGTTTTCAGTGTTTAAACACTAAAAACTCTGGTTCTAAAAAAAAAAAAAAAAAGCTTCCTAACCTTCAAAATTGGTTTTTTCTTGTTTGGTTTTATTGGGAGTCATTTTTGTAAAACAAGCCCAAACCCAGCAAAGCAAGCAACAAATAGGAACGGTCAAGCATAAAATAAAACTATTAAACCCAGGCGGCAAGAGTAATAGAGCACAGGCCCATAACATAAATAAATAGGTCTTGAGAGAGCAAATGGGCCCAAAGGGCCCGGAAAGAGAGAAATGGCACCCATGGGCAGTATATGGTATGAAAAAGTGAGAATGGGCTGCGGCAGGCCCAAAGCAATGTAAACAAAGAAAGTAGGAGTTGATGACAAGCCCATGAACCCCAAGGATGAGAATGAGGAGATTGGACCAGGGAAGCCCAATCAAGTTAGTAAAAGCACATGGGAATGCAAAATTAGTAAATGGGCCGCAAGCCCAAGGGAAAAGGAAAGGGACAATGGAGCCCATGAGTAAGAACACCAGTGGTTCTGTTAAGTCATTGGGGGAAGGAATGAAACGGCAGGCTTGAAAAGAGGCCTAGTAGGAACATATCATCATGGCAGGAAATGCCAAGTAATGAAACAGGACATGAGTATAATCAAGAAATGGGCCAAGAGAAATGTAAAACTCAGTATTAAGAGAAGCCCAATCCCAAAGGAAACAGTGAAATATTGGCCCACATAAGAAAGCAAAGAAGCATGACAGACGATGCAAATAAAGCTCTAAACCGCGGCAAACACATGAGCCGCAGGCAGATTTTGAATGTACATAACAGGAAAGCACGCGCAAGGCCCAGACACCACTAGCCTATACCCAGCCAATATAGGACGTGGTGGGGCCATGGGTTAGAGGTAAGAGGTAAGGGGGGTGTGGTTTGGTGGTGGGGAGAGGGGAAAAGATCTATTTTACGTTCCTTGTCCAAGCCCTTTTGGGAGGTACGTCCTGCTGGGATGACAGACCGCCCAAAAGAGGCAAGGTTGAGGGGGAACGTTGGGTGCATGCCATAGGGAGAGAGAGAGAGAGCATTTATGCCGCGGCAGGAGAAAGTGCCACGGCGGACTAAGAAACAACGCAAACCTGTCTTTGTCTGGCGAGGGTAAGCAGTACACAAACGGTGGTCGGCAAGTACGCCCGGACCAGACAAAGGCCGTTGGAGGGTAAAGTGGTAAAAACCAATCACGGCAGGCCCTATAAAAGAATCCTAGCCATGCCCTGTAAAGGGGACCGAAAAAAAGAGGAAGGAAAAAATAGAGGAAAAACAAAAAGAAAAAAAAAAAAAAAAGAAAGGAAAGAAGAAAAGATAAGAAAACAAAGAGCAAGGGTAATGGGCATGCACCAATAGATCGGTTCTCTTCTTTTCCCCTCAAAATCCCACTCTCTAAAAAACAATTAAGTAATAGGAAGTCCTTCAGGCATTTATCACTCAGTCCCGATTCCCTTAAAGTCACTAATCCCCACAACAGGATATTCTCCTGGGAGATTAGTTTTATTGAGAGGAAGCGTTCTTCCTCCTTGATTCTTTGTCGCTGCAGACTCAAACTTGACTTGACGTTTATTTTTTGATTAGTTTCCATCATCGTTCAATCAGTTATTCTTTTCTATAAAAGCTGTTATTATTATTACCATTGTTATTACTGTGATTGCCATAGAAATATTCGGTCTTTGTTATTAAGAAAAAACCGTTGTACTCTGTTTTTTCTTTATTGTTATTATATCTACTTGCCGTAACCTTTTTGTAATAGTTCTGCTTGCCGTGAGAACGTTCCTGGCAAACAAGGCTCAGTTTGTGCACAAATCGGCCCAAAGTGAGGTACAGTTGGGCCAGTCTCAACTCTCCTACTCAGAAAGATATTCGGGCCCATCATCGCAGGAGGCAGCCCAACCCAATCCAAAACACAAAAAAAGGCCCCCATAGGTTTCAAGGAAAATAAGGGAAGAAAAGGAAGTTGAGCTTTCAATTCTGGGTTTTAACCCCTATTTGGTTCCTAAGAAAAAAAAAATGAAATGAATGAAAAATATAATTTCAATTTCAAAAATTAACCTTAACTTTTTATATTTATAAAAAAAAATTATACTAACGTGGCAAAACATGTGGCATAAAAAAATTATTTTATTTTAACCGTTAGGCACATCATCATTTTCCATTCATCACTTAATGGTATTGGGACCCCCTTTTACATAATGCCAAAAGGTTAGGAACCAAATTGACATGTTTGAAAGGTCATGGACCAAATTGACAAACGATGTAAATGTTAGAGATCAAATACGTAGTTTACTCTATAAATAATCCTTTTTATAGTAAAATAATATATAAGGATTCATTAAAAAAAAAAAAAAAAAAAAAAGAAGAAGAAGAAGAAGATAATATAGGAATAATTACAAATTACTTATTAGCAGTTTGGTTCAATTTCACTTTGCCTACTTTTGGTTTAAAAATTGTCATTCTACCTATTTGAGTTTAACTTTGAAGTGAAGTCGGATGCCAAAAAAAAGTCATTTTTTCAATGTCTCATAGGATGTCTAAAGTTGTTCAACTAGCAAATCATTTTCTACCTGGGACTACTAATAAAGTGATTGTGGAGACTATGGAGGTGGCTAAGTTACAGTCTCTTCATACTTAGGACCTGTTTGGGATCCGTTTATTTTGCTGAAACTGAAAAATTTTTGTTAGAAGTACTGTAGATAAAGGTAAAAATTAGTTGAAATAGTATAGTGAGATCTATAAATAGTACCAAAAAGTACAGTGAGGCCTATGAATAGTAGCAAAAATTAGCTGAATAGTTTAATAAGTTGGTTTTTTAAGCTGGAGCCAAATGCACACTCAATGAGACTAAAGCTTTCCCAAAAATTAAAAAAATTAAAAAATTAGGCAAACTTCTTTTCACTGTATTTGCAATTCTTGTATTCTTGTTTGTTTAAACACTTAAAGCTTTGCCAAAGAGAAAGAGGTATTCGTTTTAAACAAATGTTTATGTTTTATATTCCCCATTGTATTGTTAATTTTATTCAATAAAATCTACTGTCGATTCATTTAAAAAAAAAAAAAAAAAAAAAAACTTTGCTTAACAATTTTCCACTTTTTAACATAAAAAAATCAAGGTTTTCAAATCTGGACCGTTCATTGAACCGTAAAAGGGAGAGGTTCAAGGTTTTTGAGGTTGAACCGAGGTCGAACCGGGGTCGAACCGTGATGACATCACAATTAATATAATAATTATTTTAAAGCCTAAATATAGATATTAAATTTATAAAACTAGCAAAATTGACTAATATATCTATATATGCAAGGGAAATTTAATGATTTTCAAGCATATATTTAATAATTACATAAGAAAGTTAACAAAATAAAATAATAACCATCAAAATATTAAAATTTATGATTAATTTTTAAAGTAAAGTTGAATATCTTTAAAGGATTTTAATTATAATTTTTTTTATTCCTTTTAAGAGATGGATAATTTAATTAAGTAGAATAAAATTGTGTTAAGTTGTTTTTATAAAAAAAAAAAAAAAAAAAAATTGCTAAGGGGTTGGACCGCACGGTTCTCACCGGTTCGTACGGTCCAACCCCGGTTTTAGGGGTTCACGGAATTAACAAAAAATCCGGTTCTTTAGGCTTAAAAAACCGGTTTTCATCCCGGTTCCCGGTTCTCACGGTCCGACCTCCCGGTCCGGTCCGGTTCTGAGAACCATGAAAAAAATATGACAAAAATAATTAGATAAATCAAGATTGAAAAGGGCATCTGTAAAAAGTAAAAACAAATAAATAAAGTGGAATTTGCTTAGAATTTTACGCTTTTTAACATAAAAAATATGAAAAAATAATTAGATAAATCAAGATTGAAAAGGGCATTTGTAAAAAAAGAAAAAAAAAAGTGGAATTTGTTTATACTCGACTAAAGAACACGGCATGGAAATGAAAATAAAGAGTTTGATATCAACTAAAATTTTAGACAACAAAACACAACTAATAAAGAATACACAAATCTTGCAAAAACAATTACAAAGATAATTATTGTTGTTCTTCCTATTATTTGATTTGACAAAATTTGGTTATAAATTTAGTTGTACCATTGTAACCTTAGGCTACTAGGTTTGTAGTCAAATTTTATCCAATTAGATTAGACTCAATTTAATTAGTTTATAAAGAAATAAATCAAGAATATCAATAAAATAAAATAACATAAAGAAAGAAAATTGTTGATTGATGCGGCTAAAGCCATGAGACTAGTTCAACCCCGGCAGCTCCAATCCATTCAAGCCACAGCCAAGAGCTCTCCCTCTCTCCTCAAATCAAATCCCTCCTCCACGTAATCAAGTTACTCCAATGACAAAGCCAACAATGCATGCTTCGTGTCATTTGCTACACTGGGCCGATCCAAAGCAGAAGGGATGCCATTGCATTACACTGCTACGTCCGTGTCTTCACCAAAGGCCGTAGTGAAAAGGAGAAGAGGGCGAAGAGAGAAATAGGAGAAATATGAGTTTTTTTTTTTTTTTTTTTTGAGAACCTGGAGAAATATGAGTTTTTTTTTTTTTTTTTTTTTTGAGAACCTGGAGAAATATGAGTTAAAAGACAGTTGTAAACTTGATTTTAAGCGTGAAAATTTAAGATGGGTTATGACTGCTTAATGAAATTAATTTTAGATGGATAAAGTGATAATTTTCAAATAACTAATACGAAAAATGAAATTAGAACAGGTCAAAATGAGTAATTTGTTTTTAACAATGTAAGGTTGGTGGATCTTATTTTTATATGTTCATAAACCAAAAAATATTCTATCTAATTAAATATGTATGTTGTAGCATTTTCATATTAAATAATTAAAATAAATAAAACTTAGCAATTTAGATGTAAAAATGTAGGAGTTAATACGAAAGATAAAGAGTTAGTTAAATGTGTAATTCTATGTTGATAAAAAGAGAGACCCATTTATTATTTATAAGTGTTGTGATTAATAGGTTAAAATGTATTAGAGCGAATAATAGGCCAGATATGTGCACAGATATTGAATTCTCTTAAAGAGAATAAGTGTCGTACTGTTGAAGATAGACTTGTATAGAGGCCATGACAGAGGTTGAAGATGAAGGTTTCTAAGGATCAAAACGACAGTGTTTAGAATTAAGCTAAACACTTCGTTTCATTAAAAGGAAAGGTATTGTGCTAAATGCTTCATTTCATTAAAAGGGGCATTAGTAGTGAAACGGGTCGTTTTACTCGGTTCAAAGAGCAGTTGGTTGGCGCGAAATTCAGTTAAAGCCACTGAACATAATTCCCGAGATTTATGGATTTAGATCTGTATAATGTGGAAGATTAGTTAAGTAGTTATGATTATTGTGTTCTATAAATACAGAGAATCAAGCTCAGTTGTAATTATGAGAAGAATTTCAGATAGTTAGTACAAGTTTTTCTCTCTCAATCTTTCTCTCTTCGTTTCTCTCCTTTCCTCTCTTTTCTCTTACTTTCTCTCACTTTCCCACACTTTCCCACACTTTCCACCTTAAGTTTCTCCAATACAATCCTGCCTTTACTGCTAGTAACGTTTTCTTGACTTGTTAAATTAGTTTTGTTATTGAAAATTTCTTCATGTACCTTAGTCCAAATAATGTTGTATAATTTCTTCCAAATAAATATTACCCAATATATTTTTATTTAGTTTCTCTTGTACTATCTTCATTTTTCTTGTGTTTTCACCAACAACTTAATTATTAACTTCAAGCATATATTTTAAGGGTTAAAGAATTTTGGTCATAATATTTACTATATATCAAAAGGAAATGAATAAGTTAACTATGGAATTCGTGAACAAGTGTACAAGCTTGTTTGACCAAAAAAATAAAATAAATAAAACTTGAATATTTAATATTGTTTGAAATTGAGCTTGAGCTCAGCTAACGATAAAAAATAATTAAATGAACATTTATGATCTATTAATATTATGCATGACATCCACGTTTGTTTTTGTTTTTTGTTTTTTTTTTTTTGAGAATGCATGACATCCACGTGTTCATTATTATTTATAAGCAAACATGTGATGCTAAGGATATTAGAAATTTATATATGAGTTTTACAAACTGACGTGCCACCAGCCCCATGGTAGTACTTAAGATCACTTTGATTTATTAGGTTTTTAAAATCTGTTAATCACATTCATTGTTACGCAAATTTGTAAGATTTAATAGTAGTTTAACCATTTCGGTAAGCTTATATATATATATATATATATATATATATATATTACACTTTCAGTTAAAAAGCCAATTCAAGGAAAGTAAAAAAAAAGGTGTAGTATATATTTATTGGCCTACCAGTGGTGTAGATTCCTCATATGAATGTGTTGATGAGGCTGACTTGTTCTTTGAAGGAGGTCGAGCCGATGATGACTTTGGATTCGAAGTGAATTCAGAAGCAGGTGGTGATGGTGGTGGGAAATGATTAATATGGCAATCAAATAAGTTAATACCTTCACGATAGTGGAATCCACGGCCTATATTGGGAGATGGCGGTAATGGTAGAAATCTTTTTCCTAAGGCCTCCTCCGGCTCCGGATGCGAACAAATGAGAGTAAGAAAGACTAGAAAAGAAATAGCAGTGGCTATGAAAGTCATGAAAGTTATACTATCTCTTTAGTGGCAGCTCCAAAAAAAATTTTTAGGGTCACTAAGACACTTAAATTATACAAAATTAATAAAGAGATAATTTGAATGTATCAATGTTACCTTCTCAAAAAAGAAAAAAAGAAAAGAAAAAGATAAACGATAAAATGGACTAATAAGAGAAAAAATAGACTAATAAAAAATAAAGTGAAAATTAAAAATGCTGATATGAGAATAATAAAAGTGACCACAACAATTTCATAACAAATCTTATACAATAAGTTGTTAGCTTGTTATTGGTGGGTAATGTAGGAAAAATACATGTTTGTATCGCATACAAAACATACGCAGGAAAAATTAATGGATCTACTTCATTTGCAATTGATAACATGAATTATGTAAATTTCAAAATTTAAGAACAAGAGAGCATAACTTGGTGCGGTGAAATTCAAAAACAAAGATAAGAAGTACTTGAGAACACTTTTAATCTTCACTCCAATTCTACTAACACCCATGATTAAGTCATACATAATGTCATACATTACATCATACAATGAGATTTAGAGGCATACATTATAACAAGTAAAACATGTCAATATTGAATCCGAATTAAAATTAGTAACAGCTTACCAAATAAGATTTATTGTGAAAATGTTGTAAATATAGCATTATTCTTATATTTATTAAACTTAAATTTTTATGATTCTCAAGTAAAAGTGTTCAACATTTTTATTAGGATAGTCAAAATAGGTTAATTTAGTATATAATATATTTTTTAAAAGTATATATATACATTTTTTTTTAAGTTAGGGTAGATATGGAATATATTAATTTAAAATAATTTTTTATATAATTTTTTTTTTTTTTTTTTTTTGACAAGTGAGGGTTGTCCTAGGACCATCCTCACATATAAATAGAGCCGCCAGTGTATCTCTTGCCACTGCTAATTACTAATTGCTTATCCTTCCATGTAACTCTTGTCACCCCCATAAATATATAGTTCGCATGGTGTGGAAAATTTACCTTTTGCGTGTGGAAACTTTGATCAATCTTCGCAAATCATGCTTTTTTTTTGGGCGTGTGAGACGGTATTGGATCTTTTTCTTTTTCCGACTGTGTCAGGTCATGAGTCATGAGTCACTCGTGAGTCATGACACAATTACTTCTTTGAAGACTTACATGGAAACTTTCATCGCACTTTAGGGCAAGTGGGCTGATATTTTCCACTATGCATTTCCGTGCAAGTGGTTCATGAGTAGGACAAATATATAATAATAATAATAATAATAATAATAATAATAATAATAGTAGGTGAAACTAAAAAAAATTTAAATTACAATTCCAAATTAGAATTTTAATTTTGTGTCATATATCCTAAATTATTTATTCTTAAAGAGTTTTATTTTTTAATTTTAGAATCAAATGTGAGATAACACTATAAATATTCATCTAAGTGAGTTATTAAGTACAAAAACCAAAGAGTCTAGAATAAATGAATCATAAAACAAAAAGTGTTTCACAATAATTTAAAAGAAAATGGACAATTTACATTTTATACCTACTAATATCTTTACAAAATTTTTAAAGACTTAACAAAATATAAAAATTATTATCAATAGCATTTAAATTATATATATAAGAATTATATTATGCATTTTATTATTTATCTTTAAGTATATCTATGCATATGCATGGGGTTACAAGCTAATATTGGATAAAGTTTAGCTACAAACTTGGTTTTTAATTGGTAGTTACAATTCTAACTAAAAATGTTAACTTGACTATGTATTTTGAAAATCTAATTGTTATCTAACCATTTGATTGTATTCTTTTTATGTTCTTTACATGTATGTTAAATTTTGCGCTAATCAAAATTTATTTACTGTTGATTCATAAACTTATTTTTTTAAGCATAATTTTAGATTATAAATATTTAAAATTTAAAGATTTGATTGATAACATAATTATTGATCTTTGATTTTTAAAAATTTTGCAAGCACGAAAGATATAAGGAGAAAATGTTATTTTATGATGGATTTTTCAAAATTCACATCCAATGAAAAGATATTGAATGAAGTTGAGCCATTGACTACAACCAAGTTTATAGCAAAACTTTATTCGTAAATATATAATGTTTTTTTTTTAATTTTTAATAGTTAATTAGACGTTAACCATATGATGCAAGAAAAATGATTAAAAGTGTAACATGAAATTAATCAAATTGAAGAGTGATGTATATTTGTGCAATCTAAATGGTATAAAAAAAAATCTATATTACTCGTATAGCTTTGCTAATGTTTATTCATAGGAAGTCATCATAAAATTGATAGTTTATGGACTAATTAAAACATTATCAAGAAGTTTATATATATATATATATATATATATATATATAACATTATAAAGAAAGAATGATGTCATTAAGGAAATTTTATGTTAACAGCACAAATTAAAAATTTCTTTTTTGCCATTCGTTATTGCCGTTCGTTATTGCTTAATGACATCATTAAGCAATAACGAACGGCATAAATATTTCTTAACAACAATTTTTTTTTTTTTGCTAGGTAATTAGAGGGGATAGAACCCCCGAACTCAGGTCAACCCCATAAATATTTTGAGTCGAGTGGAAAATTAATCACGTGCATTGAAACCTAGTCAATCTTGACAAAACGTGCATCTTCTTGTGTGGTACAGGGATACTGCCTTGTCCTTTTTCTGAGTGTGTTAGGTATACATATACTATTTATGTTTTTTTTTTCTTTTTTTCTTTTTTACTTTTTTCCCATCAAGTGATGGATACATGTCTAAAATGGTGTAATGCATTTACAAATTGACACTTATGCAAGTTAGAGCATCTATATTGGTGTTGCTAAAAATAAAGCATCCACATTGGTGGTGCTAAAAAATTATTTTTAGCACCACCATATACAAAAAGGGTCCTACATTAGTGGTAGTATAGGTAAAATTTTTACCTACACATTTATAGTGCACAACTATATATGACTGTGCACTGTAGCTGAAAGCTAAACTCACAATTGATTTTTAATTCCCACCTCCTATTAATATATTATTTCTTTCTCTCTTGTTTTTCTTTTTCTTTATCCTCTACCCGATTCAGTTCAGATCAAACTCTCAACTGTCACCTCTCTGATCTCAACTCTCAACTCTCACAACTCTCACATCTCTCTCTCTCAACTCTCAACTCTGCCGAGATTCATCATCCTCTAATCGCCGTCAGCTCGCCACTGAAGCTCAACTCTCATCCTTTTTTTTTTTTTTTCCCTTCCACTCCTTACTGGCCCACTCTCCTTCCCTATGCTGTCGACCATCTCGCCTTTGCCACTGACCTTCGGTGGGCTGTGGTGTGGTTGGTTTAGTGGTTGGGTGCCTTGCTTGGTTGCTTCTTCTTCTTCTTCTTCTTCTTCTTCTTCTTTTTTTTTTGCTGTAGGCTGTGGTGTGGTGGTGGTTGTATGGGTAGGTCGGGCGGCTTGGTTTTGTTTTTTTGTTTTTTGTTTTTTGTTTTTTTTTGGTGGGCTGTTGTTGTTGTTGTTGTGGTGGTGGTGGTGGTAGTGGTTGTGGGCAGGGGCGGAGGGAGGGGGGGGGGGGGGGGCGAGGGGGGGCACCTGCCCCCCCTGAACTTTCAATTTTTTTTGACTAATAATGACTTGAAATACCTTATTTGCCCCCCCCCACACAAAAAAAAAAAAAAAAAAAAAAAAAAATCTCTGAACACAAAAACAATTCACCTTACCTTTCCAGCTCCTAGTAGTAGTAGACTTCTACTCTTAGTACAATTCTATATATAAAATCAATGGGTCCATTTAGTAATGATTAAAAAAAAAAAAAAAAACTCTACATTGATTCATTGAATAGAAGTCTGGACACAAAAACTTGATAGACTAGAAAAAAACGTACTACAAGTTTATAACTATAATATAAAACTGTGGGTCCCACTTAGTAATGATTAAAAAAATAAAAAATAACAACTTTGTTACACCTACACAGAATAGAAATAATACAATAGAAATCAGTACTAGAATAGAACTTTGAAAAAAGAAAGAAAAAGAAAAAAGGTATATATAATGCAAACAAAGCACGCCTCCAATTAAAAAGAAAAAGAAAAAATCTTTTCATACTGGTCTCTTTCTTTGATCTCAGAGTTTTTATGGAGTTTTTAAAAGCATTCAAGTTAGGTTTTTAAGTCAAATATTCAAATATTCACAAGTATGCATACTCTTAATACTTTTGCTTTGATTTATTTATTATTTAATTTTTTAAAGAATCAAATTATATGTTTAAATTGTTTATATTTAGATAGATCTCTTGATTTGACTATTCTTAACCATAAATTTATAGTTCAAACTATATGTTTAAACTATTTGTATTTATAATGATCTCTTAATTTGATTATTCTTAACCATAAATTTATAATTCAAATTATATGTTTAAACTATTTGTATTTATAATGATCTCTTAATTTGATTATTCTTAATCATAAATTGTATTTATTTTGTTATTAATATTGATTAATTTTTTTAGATTAATTTTTACTGCTAATCTTGTCTTTTAATCTTGCCCCCCCTGACCTAAATTCCTAGCTCCGCCACTGGTTGTGGGTGTGGTTATGGTTGATGGTGGAGGTAGTTGTGGTTGGTTACTGAAGTTTGTGGTGGATGTTTTTATTATTGTTCTAATGAGTTATTTGTATTATTTTAATCAAATAGCTAAAAATATAGACCCATTGATATTGGGTGTATTGTAAAGTGAAGAGATAAAATAGATAAAGTGACTTTTGTAGGTGCCAAATAGCTAAATTTTTAGTTCCACCAATGTGGATGCTCTAAGAGCATCCACAATCCGAAATCTCATCATATCCTATTTTACCATTTTAAAAAACTACTTTATTAACTATATCATATCATTTTACAATACACCCAACACCCCCAAAACTCTATTTTTTTCTCATTTTATTTAAATATTCTTTTTTAATCTTTTTTTACTATTTCTCTTTTTCTCATCCTTTTCTTCTCTTTCTCCCTCGACCTCTAGCACCGGCCTCAACCTCTAGCAAGCCCATACCCAGCAAAATCACAAGAAGCAAATCACAACAAAAAATCACCCAAATCAAACAAGCACCATAAATCCACCTGCCACCTTAGCAAAACCACAACAAAAAATCACAACAAATCTACAAATCCATACCAAAATCACAACAAAAAATCACCACCTGCCACCCCCGCAAAATCACTACAAAAAATCCATACCAAAATAACCCAAATCAAATAAGAAAATCACAAAAAATCTAAAACCCAAACCCAAACTCCACACCACCACCATAGAAACCACCACCAAAAATGAGTCATTGTGCAAGGACTGACCCAAAACCCACTCCCACCATGCCGTCGCCACTCATTGACCCAAAACCACTACCACCGTCATGCCATATCACAAATCAACCCACAACCCAGATCAACCCACACCACAAACCCACTCCACCACCATAGACCACCAACCCAGACCTACTCCACCACCACTGCCACACAACCCAGGCCGCTGCTACAGGGAAGACGACGTCGTATTAGAGGATCCACGTCTACCTCTGCTGCTACCACCACTACATGGGGTTTTGGGTTTGAGAAAAATGGAGTTTTGGGTTTGAGGAGAAGAGAGAACAACTATAAAACAAAAGCAAGAGAGAGAAGAGAAGATAGAGAAATGAAAGAGAGAGTGTTGAGAGGAGAGCTTCAGTTAGAGAATAAAATAACCTTTTTTGTTTTACAATTGAGCTACAGTGCGATTTTACATTTAGAATCGCACTGTAGCACAATTGCAATTTTTTTTGCAATAGGATGCATTTGCAAGGCGGGCTACTGGGGGAAATTGGGCTGTGAATGCTAAAATGTTGTTACATATGCAGTGGCAACTCTAAGAATTTTTCCCAAGGTGTTCCTATAAGTTCCCAAGAATTTTTCCCAGGGTAGCAAAAGAATAAACAATAAACTATAAGTTCATTTGAAATATTAATAAAATGATTAATTATTGTTGTTTAGTTGTTTCATTAATTTGTTGTTTTTTATAAACTATAATTTTTTATATTATTATTTCATTAATTATAAAATTATTAATTGTTGTTTAGCCTAACATAATTTAATTTGTTTGTCTTTTATAATGTATTGATTAATTAAATTATTAGTTATTGTTTATTAGTTGCTTTCCCCAATTAATTATTGTTTATTAGTTGCACTAGCACACATCTCATGTGCATTTACTTTCCCCAATTCAAATATCCCACTCAACAAACAAGCCTCATGCCTGATACCCCCAATCACAAGAGCCAGCTGCCAATCAGAAAATTTCATAATCACAAATCACAATACACATTACACTAAAAAACAATTAATATCATACCAACACCAACAAATAAGATAAAGCCAAATTCAAAAAGTCAAAAACCAAGCAAAATATTAATAAAGTTAAAGTTTCAGCCAATCACAGATAAAAGTTAGTCTTAAAGAACAAAGAGAGAGAGACTCTCATTCATTTCATTTCATTTCAATGATTTCACATAAAAGAGAGAGGGAGACTGAGAGAGAGGTAGAGAGAAAAGTTAGAAAAATGAAATACCTCATAGTTTCTCCAACTCACTTTCACAGCGCCCCCATAGCTATCTCATACAAGCTCCTCAAACCCTAAGCTCCACCACTCGAGACCCAAAAGATGCCTCCAAAGCTCGATCCCTCACAGGTGGTGGACGTGTACGTCCGAGTCATCGGAGGTGAGGTCGGAGTGGCGAGTTCACTCGTTTCGAAGATCGATCCATTGGGTCTCTCCCCGAAGAAGATCGGAGAAGACATAGCCAAGGAAACCGCCAAGGATTGGAAGGGCCTCCGCGTAACGGTCAAGCTAACGGTCCAGAACCGTCAGGCCAAGGTGTCCGTGGTGCTCTCCGTCGCCGCGCTAGTCATCAAGGCGTTGAAGGAGCCGGAGCGCGACCGAAAGAAGACAAAGAACATCAAGCACAACGGTAACATCTCACTTGACGACGTCATCGAGATTGCTAAAGTGATGAAGCCTAGGTCTATGGCGAAGGATCTTAGTGTGACTGTGATAGAGATTCTGGGAGCTTAAGGTTTGCTTTAGCCTTTAGTGATTTGCTTTGTATTGGGGTTTGGTTTTTTATTTTATTTTATTTTATATTTTTGAGAATCCATGGGTTTGCTACTGTTGGGCTTGCCGTTTGCTTTGTTACAATTTTTTTTTTCCAGATTTTAGTCCAATTTTTTTTTGCTTGAAAGTAGAACTAATAAATTTTTTTTTTTTTTTAATTTAAGGGTGTTCCTAATTTTTTTTAAGGGTAAACAAATAAATTTTTTTTAATTATTATATATATATATATATATTTTTTTTTTTTTTCAAGTTAGGGTGTTCTTGGGAATACCCTGACCATAACATGACGTCACCACTATACATATGCCATTTGCAAGTTGGGCTGTGGATGCTCTTATAACCCAAAATGTGTAGCTAAGTGTGCGGTCCTAAAAGCACTCTATTAATTTACAAAAGTACGAGATGGTAGAACCTACTTGGTCCAGCTCTTTGTCCATTGCATCTAATTCTTGTGTGCACATGGTTTTATGAAGTCCAGCAAAATAAGAGACTTATTTATATTTGGGCAATTTCAAATAATATTTAAAAAAAAGGTCTTATTTAGTGCACAAAATTTTCACTTTTGTGGGATTAAGAAATAAGGCATTCTAACCAAATTTTTATTGGTGATGTTGATTCTCGAACTCAAACCTACCACTTGTCACTTTTTGTAGAAGACTCCTGTTATTGCTCTAAATCCAACCTCTTGATTCATAGGAACCTATCTTATCTATTGATTGTTTATCAACTAATGGAAACATTATCCAGAAAGCATGATGCATGGAAATCCAAAATGTTAATAAAAACAATAATAAAAAATTTAAATGGATAAATTGTCATGCAATAGCTACGATAATTTAAAAAATATTTGTATCTATCTCACTTAGGAATGTCCATGGGTGGAATCGAGTCAAGTTTGTGCTCATCTATAGGTGTACCCAACCCAACTAGGCTATAATAACCCCTCTTGAAGAGCTCAGCTGGACCCTTGGGGGAAATAGAGGATTATGTCTTAGGTTGAGCCCACCTCCACCATTGCCACTTGAGCCTCTCTTCACCATAGCCTCCACTGACCGTGCTCTTCAAGAACACAGCCAACTTCAATTACGCATGCTCTTCAAGAACCATCAGTTGGGAATGAACTTGAGTCTGATATCAGTAAGTGTTGGTCATTTGATTGTCTTATTCTTGGATAATAAGAAGCTTACTTGGAACTGGGATAGCTAGCTGGCCATTTGTGTGTATAGTTATGCATACATGGGTGTGTGAAATAAACACCACCAATCCAAAAAAAAAAAGGAGACTCAGTCGTATTTTGGAAAATTAGGGCCTGGGTAACAGTTCTTGGTTTGATCTAATTTCAGTGTGGGCTCCAACATCGATCTCTACTTTTATCAGATAATTCTTCTACTAAACAGTTGCTCCATGTCTGATACAATGATTTATCTTTATGTTTTCAATATATTCAATCTGTATTTGAAAGAAATTACCCACCCCTTTTTTAATCTCATTGCCCATGTAACACTATGCGCAAATCATTGATTGTGCTTGCCTTGTTACAGTCAACCTCAAAATACTTTCATTACAAAGTGAACATATAATCAGGACACTTTAGTCTGTGACTTCATGAATATTTTAGCCATTGTTACTGTGTAGAACATGTTGCCTTGAGGATTTTGTAATTGCAATGTACAGAGATTTACTTAACTGAATTTTGTGTCTGATAACATATTTCTATAGCAATTTTTATTTCCCCTGTAACTTGTTTCACATGCTCAAGGTAACGATTTTACTCTTGTATGAGCAACTGTATCAGCTTATGCAAACTTTCCGTCTATTTTGCACACAAAAAACTACTTTTTTTATTTTACATACCTATTTTTACAAACACCCATATCAGTCTATCTATTCTACACATCTATTTAATAAAATATTCATTCTTTTACAATTTTTTATTATTTTTTCACTCACTACACCTCTCTCTCACAGACCCAACACTACCAAAAAATACTAAAATATTAAACGCATGAGCTACTACCAAAAAATACTAAAATATTAAATGTATGAGTTACAGTTTTTTTTGAGTTTTTATGCACAATTTTACACTCACTGATTTGAGTGTTTTTTTGCTCAAAATGTGTAAAATGGACTATTTTTTGCATTTTGTAAGATTTTGCATGATTTAATGCAGTTGCTTTAAATATAATATATTATATATATATATATATATATATATATATATTTATAGCAGGGCACAATAGCAGAGGCATGAAACGGCTTTTGTTATACTCAACATATCTTTGATTTTCCAATTGAAAAGCCAAACATTTATAACTGATCATAAAAGATTTTCCTTACTCTAAAAGAAGCGTAAAAAACTACAGAGAAAACTTGAACTAGAAAATCATTGAAATCACATTACTACAACAGAAGTTATACATAATTTCCTTTCTTCTCTCGTAATACTTTTGATTACATCATTCCATTGCCATGTAGCTCTTGATAGACTTAGCAGATGAGTACTCGCTCTTCTTATTCATGCATATGGGCTTATATTCCTGCATTGAAGTAGATTATGAGCAAACAGTGTAGTAAAATATGTATTAATTGTGGCATTTGATAATTTGTGTTTGATTATATAAACGGTTGGAGGAATATATTTGATTTATTTGTCAAAAGCTAAAGAGTCAAGAGTTTTGTGACTCAAAAATACTGAATTGCTCATGAAAGAGAACCTGACCTTAAGTTCCTATTTCTTTTATAAGCAAAATATATAATAGACTTATTATAGTTTCATTTAAAGCCATATTTTTTAAGAAATTAATTTATAGCCAATTGAATGAAGTGAAAGGGAAATATAGATTTATTGGCCTAGGGGTGATGTGGATTTCTCATAAGAATGTCTAGTCGCCAAGATCTTAGTATTTTAAACAAACACGTTTAGTGTTAAAATCCCCACACCCCCAATTATCAAATTACACACACACACACATATATATATATAGAATGTGTTGTCGAGGATGACTTCTACTTGGAAGAAGGTAGTGGGAATGATGACGTTGATGTTATTATGTGAATTTAGAAGCAGGAGGTGGAGTATGCAAAACCCAAGTTCAAGAGTTGGAAAACTTTAGACAGGCCTTAAAACATGGGGTCGACAGTGGAGTTGGAGGTCATTGTGAAGCTCTACAAGAGGCAAAAAGGGCATCAATTGATACCTTTTCAATTCAACACATAAGTGGCGAAATACATATATGTCCATTCGAAACCTGTCATAACACCACGCTAGATTCCAAAGTGAAATTCATTCATATAATCACTCCTAGACAAAATACTGGGCCGCATTAACCTTTTATCATAGTGACTATATACAATAAAGTGAAGCATACAAATATCTCAAAAGGCTTCAACTTTCAAATACTCCCCCATCAGAAATTGCAGCCAAATCATAATAGTTAGCTATGACACATAAATGAAAGGACAACCACAAGTCGATCAGATTCCTTTTGCAATAAACTCCATCCATGCTTTCTTCCTCTTATCTGCCATGGTAAGGAAGACAATTCTACTATTCAAATTACAGAGTTTATTGAGTACCTTAAAATAGGTATCATGATCCAGGTCTGTGTACTCATTGAGCATCCCCATAGCTTTCTCAAGAGAGAATTTATCATCAATGGTGACAGATTTACTAAATTTCTTAGCGCTTGCCTTAGCCTGACTAGCTTGAAACCTTGCCCTACATAGTTCAGTATAGTCCCGGAGTCCCTGTGCGAACTCACTAAGTTCATCCGTTTTCTTAGCAGCCTTCTTCCCCTTAGACCATTCTTGTTGTATTGGACGCTTCTCACCACGTGTGGTGTGCTCATGACCCCTTGGGACATTGTTTGTGTTGTCATCACTATCATCATCCAGGTCAGCATGTAATCCAGCATTGTGAAACTTCTTATCTAGCTCACGCTCTTCATCACTATTTGGAGCTGCTTGGTTGGAGGAAATTTGGAGGATACCGGTGGCAGTAACTTTGTTGAACAGTTTTCTTAGCAAATGATAGTGTTCACATCTTTTTTTCCAAAAGTCCTTGGCTTTAGGATTTGCCTACCAACAAGCAACATAAACAAGTGAAACACATATACCATAGTATATGACACAAACCAAGAAAAGACTGCCAATATAATTGAACAAATAAAACACTTACCGCAAGTACATCCGCCCAAACTTCATCACTGGCAATAACTGTGTTTGTCTTAAAATCCCAACCCATTCCAGAATTTCGTAAATCTTGAAAAATGATCTCGTGTTTTGTTCTGAGCCTATTAAATTTTGTCTCAAGTTGTTGAATGCCAAAGCACCGATTAGCTTGTGCATTGAGTTCATTTCGAATTTTCGTCCAAGTTCTCTTCTTAAAAACACCAGTTTTCATGTTCCCTTTCACTTGTTCTTCGATCATAATATCTAAAAACAACTTTTCAATTGCAGGAGGCCATAGTTTGAGGTCTTCCGCCTCATTCAATTCATGTGCCATCTATTGAAGATCATTCACATTAGCCTCAAATGAACAATATGCAATATAAATAATAAGATGGTGACCACATTGTTGCATGCATATGACCTGAAACCTATACATAAGCATGAACCAATAACATTCAGCATTTATCCCATGCATACACACGCTTCATCGACCATACCAAAGTTATCCAACCCATATGCACCAGAAAAAGTTATAAGTTATAGCTGATACAACATCGTCCTTTACTTGCCATTATAAATCTATTTCTTCCTTCAGCTGAGCATCAATAGCATTACTAAAATGTAAAAATTCCCTTTGAACTTGAGATTCAATAACACCACCCAATCTACAACTGCAATTCCAAGTCAAGCTTAATCCCATCCACCATAATACAAATTTAATGTGGCTGTTTCAATTGTGCTTGTTCTCTTGAAACCCATAAATAAATATTTGTGAATCTCTTATTTCAGTTTGGTGCATGCATTGACATACATTTCAGGTTTCACAATGTGATCTAAGATCATCATAATTTCAGGTTTCATAACAGAACAAATAAACTAACTATGAAAGTCTTCAAATATTTTCACACAATGGGTTGTTAACTTTGCCTCTGTCCTGTAGCCCTTAAAGCCTCACTTTGTGTTAATGCTCAAAAATTAAGAAAGTTTCAAACTTTATCTTTGTATAAACATTTCTTGAGCATTTCTGACACTTTCTGTCTCATGGAGATAAGTTACATAATTAAATATATCAGTGAAAATTGCATCAAAATTATGAGCATATAAAATTAACATTGAGAGTTAAGTTAACCAATAGTTAACATAAAGAAACATATCCCAGAAACCCATGCACCCCAATGTCTCAAATATAACCACAAAATAATTTATCTAAAAGAAAAATAATGATAAACCCAGATGGGGATTCATGTCTGTTTACCCTGTTTCTATGTATATGAGGAAATGAAACCTATAATGTCAGATTTAGGACAAAGCAACCAAAAAACCCAGAAAACCCAATACCTACGGCTTGAAGTTCAGAAATCACTTCAGATCTACCAATGACCCTACTATATCATAAAAAGAAAAACAAAAGAAAAAATAAAACCACCAATAATTTTATCAAAATTTGTGGCGTATTTGTGAGAGAGAGAGAGAGAGAGAGAGAGAGCGAGAAGCTATAAACCTTTTTGACAACTGAGTAAGCTTCGACACCAAGTGAATAGGGTTTCCTTTGCTTTATGGGTGATTTATAAGGAGTAAAACTGAACTGAAAACAGAAAACAGGTGCCAAACAAGTGATGGGTTACATTTTTCTTTTTCAAAATTCAAAAACAGAAAACAGTTTTCAACTACTGCGGCCTGTTTGGTAAGTGTTTTTCAGTTTGTGTTTGCAGTTTTTGCTTTCTAGTTTGTGTTGGGTGAAGAAGAGATAGAGAAATAGGACTACTTTCATCGTACTTTTACCATAAATTTTAAAATAAATTTTAAGTGGTAGTCTATTATAGGATGTTATATAGAGTTAAAAAAATAATTTAAGTACTTAACCAAAAAAAAAAAAATTTAAGTTGTTGATTTTTTTTTTTTTTTTGGGTGAGAAGTAGCACTGAAATATTAATTAAATGAAAGTCAAATCAGCTTGAATTACAGTAATGAGGGAGGGAGGAACATTCTTCATTCAAACCAAAAACTCGCTAACATATTTTGTATGTCTAGCACGGTTGATTTTTAATTAAAACTAATAACAAAGTTTACCTTTTATAATTTGTTGTAAAAGTCCACATTGTGGACGTAGGATTCTGTATATCTTGTACCCGGCATATATGCCGAGTACCTCACAATGAGGTGGCCCCCACAGTGTGTGGGTTTTGCCTCTTTGTGAGGTACCCGGCATATATGTCGGGTACAAGATATACTATCTTGTGGACGTAGATGGATGCGTGAGATATTTGTAAAATAAAAGTTCACAATTTAGATAAAACCTTCCGCTAATCCTACGTTCTCAACAGTTTCCAATCACCTTATTTCTTATCTTTCTTGAAGTTTAAATAGACACAACTTTTTTTATTCCTTGCTTCTTCTATGTTCTCTTTTATTTTGAACAGAAAAATTCTAGGTATTTAATAAACTCAAATTCATCATAAATTTTTAGTGCAAAAAAAAAAAATGAATAAATGAAAATTTATGATACTAAAACTAAAAAAAAAAAATGATTGTTATTAACTATACAATGATTATGTTGTTTTCTTTATTTTAATGATAATAAAAAAAATATATATATGTAGTTAATTGAGATTATGAAAAAATAAATTAGTAATTTAAATTTATTTGCTTGTTACATGTATGACAAATATACTGACATATACTAATTGTTTATTTATTTTATTATTAAAATAATTTTACTCTCAATTTTTTTAAATTTAATTTTAAGCTTGTCTTTTGGACTGAAATCTTGACTCCATTTGATTATTTCAACGAATATGTGTCGTTCTAGGCAACTCTGGTCAACCCAACTTTGTGCATGGCCATGGACTGATGTTTTCACAAAGATCGCGTTTCAGAGCAAATGGTCAAATATTTTCACAAGAATTGGCTGCTTATTTCACTATAGTTAACTAGATTTGGACTTTTCTAAGAAAAAGAAAAACCACATATTGATGACAACATCAAATCAACCAAAGAATTGTGTATATTTGTGCAAAAAGTAATATAAAACAAATCTTACTGATATAGATTTGCTCATGTTTTAATCAAAGGAATCCATCTTAATTATCTATCGATTGTTTATCAACTAATTGAAGCATTATCTTAAAAGAATGATATAAGGAAATCCTACATGTTAATAAAAAAAACTCAGAAATTTGAACTGATATAAATTATTATGTAATATGTACTACGATAATCACTATTAAAGCAAAAATTTGAGAGCCTATAGAACTAATTACTAGCCACTACGTACTACCTGAAAAAGGAAATAGGTTAAGCAAAACTTTTTTCTCCTAAATATAGACGAGAGAGTAAGGTAATAAAGCAAAGTTTGCTCCATTTGTTTTGTAAGAAAAACGTTTTTCGCATAATGAGTCGTTTGATATGGTGGAAAACGCATGTCAACAACGTAACCATGCATTTTCTTCTTTTTCAAGAGTGGAAAGCATATGACAGGTTGCAATAAAGTCTTGATGTTTGAGACAAGGTTAGTGTTGGGTCATGGGTGCAAAGCACCGTGTGGGTCCAGCCCACATGCCTTGTCAAGAGCTCATTGAATGAGCATGTCACTCTTGTCTTCCAAGACTTGTGAGAAGTCTAACTTCTCTTAAAGAGAAGTGATCCAAAGTGTGTTGGACACGCGGAACAAAAAAGAAAAGAAAGAAGCAAAGGCCATTCGGCCTAAGGGAGAGCTGAAAGAAAAAAGAAACTGGCTGAAGCAAGGTCAAGGCAAGTAAATTGCATTCATTGTGATTTGATGTCAAGAGTGTGAGAGGAAGAAAAGAATGAAAAGATGAAGAAATAAAAGGAGATGCCATTAGGCCAATGAGTAAAAAAAGAGTGAAGAGAAGTCCCCGTAAGTGAGACTGAGGACAATGCAATTTTGGAAGAACTGTGTGAGTAAAAGAGTAAGCAAAAGAGAAGAGAAAATTACAGAGGGTAAGAGAAAATTGTGAGAGATATACGGTGATGAAGAGAGCAATGAAAGAAAAGAAAAAAATGTTTTTTTTTACTCAAGTTGTATATTTAAGTGTTGTAATATTTATTTAATATAGTGAATTTATTCGGATTTTGTCCCATAGTTTTTCCCTTCAAGAAGAAAGGGTTTTCACGCAAATTTTTGTATTCTTGTGTGGTTGTGATTCTGTTATGCATGTTGAAATTTATTCACAGTTATATAAAATTTTTCCCAACAGGTGGTGTCAAAGCGTAGGCTTGATTGGGAGCAATGGCCGGAGAAGAAGGAAAGACGTTAGGAATCGAGAAGTTTGACAGCACAGACTTTGGCTATTAGAAGATGCAGATCGAAGATTATCTGTATGGGAAGAAATTACATCTTCCTTTTTTGGGGAAAAAACCAGATAGTATGGAAGAAGAAGAATGGAGTCTTCTTGATAGACAGGTGCTAGGAGTTATACGATTAACTCTGACAAGATTAGTTGCACACTATGTTGTAAAGGAGAAGACCACAGTGGATCTGATGAAGACTTTGTCTAGTATGTATGAAAAGCCTTCAGCTAACAATAAAGTGCGTCTGATGAAGAAGTTGTTTAATCTGAAGATGGTGAAAGGTACTCTTGTGGCTTAGCATTTGAATGAGTTTAACACCATCACAAATCAATTGTTCTCTGTGGAGATTGATTTTGATGATGAGATTCGTGCATTAATTGTTTTGGCTTCTTTACCAAACAGTTGGGAGGCCATAAGAATGGCAGTGAGCAATTCTGCAGGGAAGAGTAAACTCAAATATGATGATAATCGAGATTTGATTTTAAGCGAGGAGGTTTGTAGAAGAGATGTAGGTATAAACAATGCACAAGATCAAGCTCTTGTCATGGAGAACAGGGACAGAAATAGAAGCAGAGGGCTTGATGATCGGGTCAAATCCAATGATAGGTCACAATCAAAAGGTAGATCTAAATTTAAAGAGATAAGAGAATGATTCCATTGTAGGAAAAAGGGTCACATAAAAAGAAACTGTTGGCATTGGAATAAAGAACAAACTGAATATAAAGATGAAAAGGATAATAATAAGAAGAATATTGCAGTAGTTGTGCTTAATGAGGATGTTTTGATGCTCTCTCTTGAAGAGCAAAAGTGTGAGCATGTAGCTAAGAATGATGTTGAGTGGGTTGTTGATTCAGTAGCCTCCCACCTTGTTATCCCCACAAAAGGGTTGTTCACCACATGCAAAGCAGACGACTTTGGTGTTGTGAAGATGGGTAACTCCAGTTATTCAAAAATTGTGGGAATTGGTGATGTGTGCATCAAGACCAATGTTGGTTGCACAGTGATATTAAAGGATGTGCGGCATGTTCCAGATTTAAGGATGAATGTGTTGTCTACATTGGCTATGGATCATGCTGGTTATTGTAACCATCTTGGAAATGGAAGATGAAACCTTTCTAAAATTTCATTGGTTATTGCAAGAGAACGTGCTTATTGTGGCATGTATAGGACTCATGTGAGGGCTTATAAGAAAAAGTCCAATGCAGTCAAAGTTCTCCACGGTTGAGAGTTGATAGTAAAGGTGTTGCAGCCAAGAGAGTAAAATTCTCTCTACTTGATAGTGATATAAATGAGGAAGTGATATTTGATGAAAAATATCATGATGTTAGGAAGAATGATGAAGTGAAAGATCGTGAAGGTCTTGAGCAGGGGGAGCTATATCCTCCACTAGAGATTGTTGAACCTTTTGAAAGGAGGTGTACTGAAGAACATCAAGCAGTTAGCTTCGAGAATATTTGTGTTTCTGATAAGGGGGAGTCAATAAATTGGATTAAGGATATCCAAGGTGAAATACACTATTTGAGAATGAAATGTATTAATTTTGATGAAATTTCTTAGTGTTAGGAAAGATAATGAAGAAGGTTGAGTTTGGTATTGACTTGACCGGTATGAATTCTAACTGAAGAGTTGAGTTGAAGATCTCCTCCATAAGTGGACTAGAGGGAGAGATTGTTGGGTGCAAAGTATCATGTGGGTCCAGCCCATATGCCTTGTCAAGAGCTCATTTAATGAGCATGTCACTCTTGTCTTTCGTGACTTGTGAGAAGTCTAACTTCTCTTAATGAGAAGTGATCCAAAGTGTGTTGGACAAGCTGAGGAAAAAAGAAAAGAAAGAAGCAAAGGCCATTCAGCCTAAGGGAAAGCTGAAGAAAAAAGAAACTGGCTGAAGCAAAGTCAGGGCAAGTAAGTTGCATTTATTGTGATTTGATGTCAAGAGTAAAGAAGGAAAAGATGAAGAAATAAAAGGAGAGGCCATTCGGTCAGTGAGTAAAAGAAGAGTGAAGAGAAGTCCCAGTAAGTGAGACTGAGGATAGTGCAGTCTTAGAGAATTGCGTGAGTAAGAGCAAGCAAAAGAGAAGAGAAAAATATAGAGAGCAAGAGAAAATTGTGAGAGATACACAGTGAGGAAGAGAGCAGTGAGTGAAAAAAAAAAAAGAGAGTTTTTTTTTTTTTTACTCAAGTTGTATCTCTAAGGGTTGTAATCTCTATTTAATATAGTGAAATTATTCGGAGTTTGTACCGTGATTTTTCCCTTCAAGGAGAAAGGGTTTTCATGTAAATCTTTGTGTTTTTGTGTGGTTGTGCTTCCATTGTGCTTGCTGAAATTTATTTGCGATTATATAGAATTTTTCCCAACATTTGGATGTGTTTATATTTATTTCTAGGTTTTCTAGTGATGGCCAAAATTTTCAACTTGATAGATTCTACAGAAATTGTATTAGTAGGTGCAATAGGGAAACTGATCAAGAACAGGGCTGTAATTAAGTTGGAGTATGGGGAAGATAGTAGGTGAATCTTAATGCCATATGCCCAGGTTAGGGTAATGAGAGAAGGATAAGGTTTTCTTGGAGTTAAAGCTGGTTAAAGATGAAAGAATCAGATTTATGTGGATATGCAGGTCAGAAAATCTACTATGGCCGAGTAGAAATTCATGGTGCTCGTTTGGGATTTGTGAAGGAAGGTTATGAACTTTTGGTTTCTTGATTGGCCTAATGATAAAGGAGGAGTATTATGTGGATGATTGAAGCTACCCAAATGATGCAAAAAATAAATTCTTGTTGTGCCGAATTTGGTTAGATTTTCTTGGTGAAAAAATCTGGTGTGGACACCACATGATAGCACATCTATGGAGATTATCTTTATCATTTATGTTATTTTATTTGAGTTTATCTTTAGTATTGGATTAGTATTTGAGATTGTTAGGATTATCATATTAGTATTTGAGGTTGTTTAGAATTTGTTTAGGAGAGTTTATCTTTATTTTTGTGATTCCTGGAAGCTGTATATAAAGCTCCAGATGGTTTCTTTTGTACTTTACAAATAATTATTATTATTGACATTATTTTCATTGAATTGTTTGGTGATGATTCCAAACACCTTAGGTGGGAAGCGTATGGTTCTTTGGTAGGACTAATCTAGGTGGGAAGCCTAGGTTGTCCTGCATCAACTTGGTATCAGAGCCCAACCTGATCACCCCTTTCAGTAACCCAAAATCACGAATGACAACCCATAGCCACACTCACCATCAGAAAACAACTCAACTACCAGGCATGCCATTACTCAAATACTTACCCCACGAGATTTGCAAACCAACACAGCCTAATTTCTTACCTCACGAAATCTGTAAACCAGAACCTGAACCAATCCGTACCATATACCCTTTTTACCCACACGAATTCTTCATCCCAAAACCAACTGAAAAGCCCACTACTTCCCCAAAACCTGTGACCCTAATCCGTGCCTGACTCTGAGGACTACCACCAAATCAGAAACAGAGAACATATTAAAAAAAAAAAAAAAAAAAAATAGATCCACAACTTCAAATCGCCAGATCGAGAACAAGAGAGTTGAAATCCACCACCAAGCCGCCGATCCCACCAACGGAATGACATCTTCACACAACCCGCCGCCGAAATCATCTCCAATAACCGCCGCTGACACGCCGTCACCATCACTCCCACCATGCCGCTTCATGGGTTCTGAGATCTGACTCACCAACTCCAATCTCCACCTTCGAAGTGCCGTTGATAGTCATCGCCGACGAGCCCAGCCGCCTCTTCGCCGTCGACTCCAAAGATTTCATGCCACCGCTTCTTCTCTTTTAGTTTTCCTTTGTTTTTAGTTTCTTTGGTTTCGTTGTTTAGTTTTTGAATTTGGCAGATAAGACTTTAGTTTTATATTTTAGTTCTTTTTTTTATTGTATTAAAAAAAAAAAAAAAGTCAGGTTAAGCAGAAACCTCAAGAAGGTTCTAGTGCACTACACGTGAGGACCAACAAGCCAGATTTCCCCTTCCACTACACTACACGTGAGGCCCAATTTCCCCATTGTTAGTAGCATGACCCACTGTTTAGTGAGGCCCAGGTTGTTCAGTCAACCCAACCAAGGTGTGGACTTTCCTAACTTAATGAATTGGAATGCACTTTCAGATGTAATATCAATATATCTACTATGTGCCTCAACTTTACCTTCAGTAACATGCTACTGCCTTTATCCTTTGTTCTACTTAAACTTTCACATGAATTTAATATTTTAGCTGCTGGTTTATTTTCTTTCAGCCTTTTCTTTTAGTAAAAAAAAAATATAAAATACAAAATAAATAAATAAATAAATAATCCTTTAAAGTAATTAATTCTCAGTATTAGTAATTGAACTAGCCTAATCACATTGCAACAATTAGGTCCTTTTAATTTAATTATTGTTGAAGCTAGTACTACTTGAATGCAACAACCTGTGGAATTCATGACTGCTCTTCACATATAATTTAACTTGAGTTTATCCTTACTATTCACTTGCTAGAATTAGTTTGTTGATCTCTTTGCATGCATTTGCGTAGTGGTCGTCTAGTAACTAGTTCTGAAGAATAGTCTAATTCCAAATTTAAGTCTAGTTCTGAATCCCAGTCTAGTCCCTAATCCCGCCTAAACATGGATCCTCCTCCCCAAGATGAATTAAGACAAGCCATTGCAGAGCTTACTGCCCATCTAGGCCACTTAGAGGCTAGGTATGACGAGGATAATGCTCATAATGGAAGAAATAATAATAGACATGGCCCTCACCCTATGCAAGACCATAGAGACAATGAAGACAACTCAGCTAAGCAAATCAAAGTAGAGGCCTCTACCTTCGATGGTGTTAGGAACCCCCAGGTCTACAATGATTGGGTGCGAGAGATGGAGCATTTCTTTGAGTGGTATGACCTGTTTGAGGATAGAAAGGTTAGGTTTGCCAAAATGAAACTTGTAGGAAGAGCAAAACTCCATTGAGATAGTGTTGTCAACCACCTCCGTAAGACCCGCCAACCACCCATAACTCTTTGGGAAGAAATGAAGGCCAAGTTCAATGAAAAGTACTTCCCAGTCTCTTATCTAGGTAACTTGTTGGATCAATGGCATGATTTGAGACAAGACAATAGGTCTGCTACTGAGTACGTAGAACAATTTGAAGAGTACAGGATACGTAGCAATGCAAATGAAGATGAGCCAATAACCTTGAGTAAATTTAGGAAAGGTCTCAATTATGATCTTCAAAGAGAATTGGTGGCTCGACAGATCTCAACTCTTGATGATGTTTATACCTTAGTGCAAGATTTAAAGTTGATCCCTAGGCCCCAAGGTGGAAGGAGATTAGACAATCACATGTTGCCTCAGCAAGGTAGAATAAGCCTTACCCTAACAACAGACCCTTACACATAGAAGAGATCCCTCAGGGTAGATACTAACAAGGTCCTCAACCTAGACCCAATCCCAACAATAGGCCCTTGCACCCAGAAGACAAAGGGAAGAGTGTGGTTAGAGAGACATTTAGGCCCAATTCTAGAATCCAGTGCTTTAAGTGTCAAGGCTTTGGTTATATGGCTACCCAATGTCTTAATAAGACATTGTTGATTGAAGAATTGGATGGAGAGGAAGAGGTAAAAGAAGTAGTCTATGAGCCTAACATTGAAGACATTGTAGAAATATAAGAGGATGACTCCACCCAATTAGCTTGCATTAGAGCTCTACCATCTTTTGATAATTTCAGTGAGGGTAGTCTTGATACTCCTATAATGAGTGTTGTTAGGTGTACTCTAACACAGTCCAAAGAAAGTGATGATTGGAAAAGAAATACTATTTTCCAAACCTTTATCAAGTGTGGAACCACAAATTGCAAGGTTATCATTGATAGTGGAAGTTGCATTAATGCAGTTTCTTCTAAACTTGTCTCCCTTCTAGGTTTGAAGTTAGTTGCCCATCCTAAGCCCTATAAAGTTTCTTGGGTAGATGATTCATCTATCACCATTAAGGATAGGTGTCTTGTTCCTATTCATATCCTCTCTTATAAGGCCCAGATTTCATGTGATGTGATTCCAATGGATGTAGGACACATAATTTTGGGACGACCATGGCTTTATGATTTAGATGTCACTCTTTATAGTCGCTCAAATTCTTGTTCCTTCATGCACAATGGACAAATGATTAAGCTTAACTCAGTCAAAACTAAGTTTGTTAGTGCAAGTAAGGCTAGAGAAGAGCCCAAAAAGCAAAGTATGAACCTCATTAGTCCAAAAGAACTTGAAAGAGCTGTCAATCAAGACTCCATCATCTTTGCTTAGGTTGTTAAGGAAGTTGCACTAGATACCTTTGAAGAACAAAGAAAAGAAGTACGATCAGTGCTTCAAGAGTTCCAAGATGTTTTCCCTAAGGAGTTTCCAAATCAGTTGCCTCCTATGCGTGATATTCAACACGCCATAGATCTTCTCTCGGGAGCTGCGCTCCCAAATTTGCCCCACTATAGAATGAGCCCTCCTTAACATGATGAGATGGTTAGACAAGTGGATGAGCTCTTGCACAAAGTATTTGTGCGTGAAAGCTTAAGCCCATGTGCAGTCCCTGAACTATTGACCCCAAAGAAAGATGGATCTTGGAGAATGAGCGTGGATAGTCGCGCAATCAATAAGATTACTGTGAAGTATCGTTTTCCTATCCCTAGGTTAGATGATATGTTTAATATGATGTCAGGAGCCACAATCTTTTTGAAGACTGATTTGAAAAGTGGATACCATCAAATTAGGATCTGCCTAGGTGATGAATGGAAGACTGCTTTTAAGACAAAGGATGGTCTATATGAGTGGCTTGTGATGCCCTTTGGATTATCAAATGCTCCTAATACTTTTATGAGAATGATGACAGAAGTGCTAAGGCCTTTCATGGGCAAATTTGTGGTAGTGTACTTTGATGACATCCTTATTTATAGCAAATCAAAGGAGCAACATTTGGACCATCTTAAACTAGTTTGTTCCACTTTGAGGAGAGAAAAGTTGTATGCCAACCTAAAGAAATGCTCTTTCTTTACTGATAGTGTCATTTTCTTAGGTTTTGTAGTTTCATCTAAAGGCGTTTCTACTGACCCATAAAAGGTTAAGGCCATAGTGGATTGGCCCGAACCCAAGAACATTCATGAGGTTCACAGTTTTCATGGGCTTGCAACTTTCTATCACCGCTTCATACGTGGATTTAGCACAATCATGGCACCAATCACTGATTGTATGAAGCAAGGCAAATTCCAATTGTCAAATGCTGCTAGTAAAGCATTTCAAGAAATCAAGAAGAAGATGACAGAAGCACTGGTGATGCGCCTACCAGACTTTGATAAGGTTTTTGAAGTGGAATGTGATGCGTCTGGTGTAGGCATAGGAGGAGTTCTTAGCCAAGATTGTCACCCTATAGCTTACTTTAGTGAGAAATTAAATGAGGCTAAGAAGAAGTATTCAACATATGACAAAGAACTCTATGTTGTGGTACAAGCTTTAAGATATTGGAACCATTATTTGACACCCCATGAGTTTGTCATTTATTCTGATCATGATGTGCTCCGCCACATCAATTCCCCAAAGAAATTAAATGCTCGACATGTCCCTTGGGTTGAGTTTTTGCAAAAAATCTCTTTTGTTTTGAGACATAAATCTGGTGTTGAGAATAAGGTAGTTGACGCTTTGAGTCCTCGAGTCACCTTACTTTCTGTGATGAGCACAAAAGTCATAGGGTTTGAAAAGTTGCAAGAGGAGTATGAATCTTGCCCAGATTTTGGAGAAGTGTACACCACACTTAAGACTGAGCATTTTCAGGTTGTTAATGATTTTATCCTCTGAGATGGCTACTTGTTTAAAGCCAATAAGCTTTGTATCCCCCACACATCAGTTAGAGACTTTTTGGTTTGGGAAGTGCACGCGAGAGGACTTTCAAGACATTTTGGACGTGAGAAGACAATTGAAGAGGTAGAGAGGCAGTTCTATTGGCCAAGTCTTAAGAGGGATGTTGCTAAGATAATTGGTCAATGTTGTCAGTGTCAACTAGCTAAGCATTGTAAGCAAAATACTGGCCTTTACACTCCTCTACCAGTTCCATACCATCCTTGGGAGGATATTAGCATGGACTTTATACTAGGTCTTCCTCGTACCCTTAGGAAGTTTGATTCCATCCTTGTAGTGGTAGATCGGTTCTCTAAGATGGCTCACTTTCTTCCATGCTCTAAGACTTCTGATGCATCTAATGTAGCGAAGATTTTCTTTGATAAGATTGTTAAGTTGTATTGGTTACCTAAAACAATTGTGTTAGATGGGGATGTTAAATTCATGAGCTATTTTTGAAAGACCCTTTGGCACAGGATGGGAGCATAGTTGAAATTCTCCACAGCATACCATCCTCAAATTGATGGTCAAACTGAGGTTGTCAATAGGAGTCTAGGAAATCTTTTGAGATGTCTCATAGGTGAGAATAGTAAGACTTGGGAATCTATACTCCCTGTAGCCCAATTTGCATACAATAACTCAGTCAATAGGTCCATAGGTATGAGCCCATTTAAAGTTGTTCAAGGTTATACACCTAGGAGACCTTTAGACCTTCTCCCAATGTCCTCACATGATAGGGTTTCTGTGTATGCAGTAGAGTTTGCTAGTCACATGCATGAGCTGCATAAAGAGATCAACAAATGAATTCATGCTAGTAATCTTAAGTATAAGACTCAGGCTGATTTACATTTATGTCATTTAGACTTTGATGTAGGAGATTATATTATGATTTGTATCAAGCCTGAACGGTATCCTTCAGGAACCGTTAAGAAACTGTAGGCCTGCAGTGCTAGCCCATTCAAGGTATTTAAAAAACTTGGACCTAATGCTTATGTGATTGATATACCTTCAGATTATGGTATTAGTTCTACTTTTAATATTACTGATTTAATTGCTTTTAAAGGTCCAGCAGTTATTCCCTATGACCCTTTTGATGCTCCACCCTCTCCTTCTTTGACTAACCATGTCCCTAGCCCTACACAATCTTGTTTCCAAAAGGCACATAAAGATATTATTGATGTTATTTTGGATGAGCAGTCTCTTTTCACTAGGGATGGAACAGTTCAGCACTTCTTGGTTCGCTGGCGAGGACGGCCTGATTCTGACTGTACTTGGATCACCAGAAAGGAGTTGCAGTAGCTTGATCTTGCTCTTTTGGAGGCTTACTTGGATTTACTTTCTACCACTTCATCTCTACTTCCTATCACCCACACATATGAGTGTCGACGAAGGCGCCATGCTGACCCAGTGAGCTTGTGGTTTGATGGAGTTTATTCTGATGTCATTTAATCCTAATGAGCTTTACTCGACGGGGTCGAGTTTCTCCCACCTCAGGGGAGTTGGTGCAGACACCACATGATAGCACATCTGTGGAGATTATTTTTATCATTTATGTTATTTTATTTGAGTTTATCTTTAGTATTGTATTAGTATTTGAGATTTTTTGGATTATCATATTAGTATTTGAGGTTGTTTAGAATTTGTTTAGGAGAGTTTATCTTTATCTTTGTGATTCCTGGAAGCTGTATATAAAGCTCCAGATGGTTTCTTTTGTACTTTACAGATTTTTATTATTATTGAGATTATTTTCATTGAATTGTTTGGTGGTGATTCCAAACACCTTAGGTGGGAAGCCTAAGGTTCTTCGGTAGGACTAATCTAGGTGGGAAGCCTAGGTTGTCCTGCATCAAAATCCCTTCAACTCAATGGATCTTAGATCAAAATTTTATGCTTTGATACCAAATGATCGATGAAAGAGAAAGAATTCCCATGCATTAAATAAGTAGAAAATCTAAACCTCTATTTGAATCTCAAGGAGAAATCTGAATTTTTCTGTCACAATGAATGAATTACAAACATAATCTATCTTAGACTCAAAACTATTAAGCCTACAGTTACACATTAACACGTGCCAAAATTTAAGCAAATGGCTTACAAAAATGAACTTCCTAAAATTTAGCACACCTATAACTATTTTTCCCAGCAAAATTTGACGGTTGCACACCTATAAACTATTTTTCAACCACTTTTTTTTTTTTTTTTTCCCTACTAAGGGTTCTTTTTGTTATTATTGATTTAATTGTCATATTTGTTTTTATTTTTGGTAAATTTATATAGACTTTTATGCATATTTAGTTATTTTGGTATTTCAATTCCCGATCACAAGTTCTTTTTATTTATCCCGTCGGTTTGATTTGATTTGGGTTAATTATTAGTTGTTTTGCAAGTTAGAATTTGGTTTTTTATAGTGATCATTTCAGATGTTAAACTATGAGACTTTACTAAGTTTTGTTTATTTTTTTAATCCTTTCGAGTGGGCAAAGTACTCTTAATAATTGGATGGGTGATACTTATTCAGAAAAAAAGTAAAGGTTAGCCAAACGAAAATAATCATATGGGTGGCATATTTTAGCTTTTGCAATTGAATTTTCGTTATTATTATTTTATAAAAGCATATATAGAAACTTAATTATGAGATTTTGCTAATAATTGTTTATTTGATAATTTTTTTGGGTAGACAAATTGTTTTCCTAATTGGTCCAATTAATCATTGTTAAGTTTTATTAATTTTTTAATTATGTTTTTTAATGTTTTGGATCACAGGAAAGAAAAAATAGGGTTTGATAAAATTTGCTTAAAATTTAAATAATAATTTCCAAATTTTATATTCTTTTTAACGATTCACAAAATGTATAAATAAAATTATTAAAAAATGAATATTTTTCTAACTTGCCTTTTGAATTCCTGTGAAAAATTGCATTATTTTATTTTGGTACGACAAAAATTATATATATATATATATATATATTATATTTGTGATTGTTCCCACAATAAATAAATATATTATTATGAAATACATTACTCTTTATTAAATTAGTCCGAATTGTAAAAAATAAATTTAATGAGACCACACTAAAAAACAATTATCATGTGCAATGCGTGGATCTGCAGATAGTTATAAATAAAGAACTTGTCGCAGACTCGCGCATTGCGCGTGATAATTTTTTTAGAGCTATCTCATAAATATATTATTATTATTATTATTACTACTACTACTATTGTCTATGTAACTTATGTAAAATTCTTATATGGTAAAATTATCTAAATCATGTTATATAATAGAATAATATTATATTCTTTATAATGCAATAGGATATCATTTAACAATCAGAGAGAACAAAAAAGAAAAAAGAAGAAATTTAAAGCATAAACCTAAATTGCATCAACTCAAAGTAGAATTATTAAAAATACAAAAAATTAATAACCTAAAGCAGAGATGCAAGAAAAATAAAAAAATCCACTAAAAATTGAGAGAGAGAAATAACCTTTTTTGTGAGGGAAAATTATGCATAGAAATATAGAATAGAAAATATAATGAAAAAATTATAATAAGAGGATAAGAATAAGAAAAAATAAAATAAATGAAGATAAAGGGAAAAATGAAGAGTGATATTAAGGTAGAGGGTAGTGGAGAGATGAAAATGTGAAAGGAATAAGAAATGTTGGAGAAAGTGTAAATGTTATAAAAAAAATGAGTACAATTTTATAAGGAAATTTTTATTTATTTGTATTTAATTAAAAAATTATATGCTTAATTTTTAAAAATTAAAAAAATGAGAGAAAATATTAATAATTTAATGATATGGAGAATATGACTGAATTTAAGTGGTCAATTGTAGTAGTGCTATTGATTTTAGCTTGAATATATATATATATATATATATATATATATATTGCAACATGAAAAATGATAAACCCTATCCATATAACTAAATTATAGTTATTATGTTGAGTTAGCTAAACGAATTGGTGGTTACCAGAAAGTTAAGCATTTGTTTTTAAAAAAAGAATAAATTTGAAAGTTAAACATGAATTATCTTGTTTTATTGCTTTTCATTTCGGTGAGATTGAAGCCTTGCATAAATTAATGGAACCTCATTAGACCTATCAACCATTATAGCTCTAAAGAATACCAATATAAAAAACTTAGTATAAATCAGTACTTACCCTTTGCAAGTCAATAGGTTACACATACAATCTAATGTACATCATTACTCAACAATGTTTCAACTCACCACACAGCAAAATAATCATGCAAATGAATTTTGAAATATCCATTTAGTGTTATGATTGATGGTATGTAGCTTTCAGGAAAAAATATGTAGTAGTGATAAATTAAACAACAATACTATTCAACTACTCAGATTTGTCATGATATAAGGAGAACATGAATGCATTATAGACCCCTTTGTTCCTTATGGCCCATAAAAAATTTATACGGTTGGAATTAAGAAGAAATAGATTTCTAAATATATAAATAAAATAGCTTTTAGAAGTCAATCACAGCACACGAGGAGAGAAAAAAAAATCAAATGAAAAGATAATGTATCAAGTCTAAAAGGAATTTCATAGAACAAATGTCATGTTGTACAAAAATAACATATATAGAACAACTAAATAGGTGAATTCAAAGTAACCCAAGCTAAGAATTTAAAGAAAAACGCATGTAACAAAATTAACAATTAAAGAGAGAAAAAAAATTAAATCACAATAGTTCAATATAAAGTTCTAAAGAACACAACAATTTACCAACCTAAAGTGGAGATGCAAGAAAAATAAAAAATCAATCAAAAAATTGAGAGAGAGAGAGAGAGTGAGAGAGGGAGAGAGAGAGAACCTTTTTTGTGAGGGAAAAGTATGTAAATAATGGAAGAGAGAATGACAAATTTATAGTAAGAGAATGTGAATAAGAATGACAAAAAAAGGAAGATGAAGGGGAAAATGACGAGTGATATTAAGGTAGAGAGTATCGGAGAGATGAAAAGGTAAAGAATAGAGAAAGGTTGGAGAAAGTGTAAATATTTAAAAAATGAGAAAATGTTAAAAAATATTATAGCAAAATTGGAAAGAAAAATGATAATGATGTGGACGCTGATGTAGCTCAAGTAGAGTGTAGAAACAATAAATGCTATGCTTCAGTTTTTAAATATAAATGATGTCATTAAGGCTCCGCTTGGGATGAGGGAATGGAATGGAATGGAATGGAAAGGAATAAAAAGAATAATTTTAGAATATTCTTCCTTTCTCTTGTTTGGGAGTTTTAATGGAGAGAATGGAAAGTTCATTCCCTTATTTGGGAGTTTAAGTGGGAGGGAATGGAATAGGTAGGAGGGAACACTCATTTCTTTCTATTCCCTTAAAACCTCAAATTTTCATTCCCCCCGAAATTGGGAGGAATGGGAGGGAATGAAATTAGATTTAATGATTTTTTTACTAAAACTCCCAAAATACCCCTATATATTCAACCCTTTATTTTAAAATAGGGGTCCAATAGTAATATTGTCATAAAATGATTCCATTCCATTCCCTCCATGTTGCTCCCAAACAGGATTACTTACATTCTATTCATTTTCATTCATTTCTGTTAGGTTCTAAAGGTTTAGGAATTTATGTATTTAGAACTCTAATTTGTAATGTTGGCAAACCATGATCAAAACAATGTACTTAGTCTTGTTTAGGCTTGCTCAAAGTTGATAAAATATTGTAAAGTTAGAATCGAGTGACTGCAGATGCATTGGGGCATTTCGGCCTGGCTCGATCGATCGAGGAATAGATTCGATCGATCGAAAATCGGCCCAGATGCGTTTTCTGCAGAATTTCCAACTCAGCCCTAACTCTTTAAACGTTTAGGGTTTTATGTTTTTGCCCTAGGTATATAAGGCAAACCCTAGCCACGTTTTTAAGAGTTGCACAAGTTGTATTGTTGCTCATACATTGCGGTTTTGTGTAAATCTCTTATGAGATCTAGAGGAGCTTTCCTTTACACAAAGCTTAGGGTTTTCAAGATTGAGATTACTTCAACATCTTGATGATCAACTTGGTTGCTGCCTTTGAAGTTTAAAGAATATCAAGCGTGGGTGCTTGTAGCTGATTGAGGGATTCAAAGAAAGAAGTAGTCCGTGGACTCGGAGTTTGCACGTGGTCGTGTCAGTAAGTTCTACTGGTGGGTAGCATTAGGAAGTCAAGCGGGGAGCTTGTAGTCCTTTTGTATGAACTTCGATTCTTTCATAGTGGATTCAGGTTTGCCTTGAGGATCGGTGGGTCAAATCCTCCTCAGGTTTTTTACCGGTTTGGTTTTCCTGGGTGATCATATCATTGTGTCTTTTATTATTCCGCTGCTTTATATGCTTTATATGCTTGATATGATTACTTGATTGTTTTAACCTAGAATTGCTTAATTTGACTAAGTAACAACTTGGCTAATTAATTTAGGCTACGCAATCTGGTTGTTTTTAAGGGGTCTAAAACTGTAACAAGTGGAGTTTTTGTAAAGGAGTTTTTGTAGTTAGGGGGAGATATTTTGTGTTAGCATGAGATATTATTTTTTTTAGTTTGTGGAGTTTATTAGATTGTATCTAGGTGCTTCACTTTGTATATCATTTTTGGGGATATTCATGTTAGGGGGAGTAACATTGATTGATATATTGATATACATGTTTTTTTATTTGATTCTTGTTGTCTTATGATTCACTGCTTATTGATTTATATTTATGAGTTGATTCATTGATATATATCTTTATTTTGTATTGTGTGAATCTTACAAGAATGTTATACCTGTTTATATACTATTTTCTGTCACACATGCGTTTATGCGTTTGTTGAGTATTTCAGGAATATACAGGTTGATTCAACAAAACTGCTGTCTACACTTGCAACCGATGGATTGTAGTTATGGTTGAATTTTAGTTTATGAGCATTATTTTGTAAAGGGCTTTTTACTTGTAAACTTTGAGTTTTTAATTTGTGTTTTGTCACGGATTGTCAAAGGGGGAGTTTGTTAGGTTCTAAAGGTTTAGGAATTTATGTATTTAGAACTCTAATTTGTAATGTTGGCAAACCATGATCAAAACAATGTACTTAGTCTTGTTTAGGTTTGCTCAAAATTGATAAAATATTGTAAAGTTGGAATCGAGTGACTGCAGATGCATTGGGGCATTTCGACCTGGCTCGATCGATCAAGGAATAGATTCGATCGATCGAAAATCGGCCCAGATGCGTTTTCTGCAGAATTTCCAACTCAGCCCTAACTCTTTAAACGTTTAGAGTTGTATGTTTTTGCCCTAGGTATATAAGGCAAACCCTAGCCACGTTTTTAAGAGTTGCACAAGTTGTATTGTTGCTCATACATTGCGGTTTTATGTAGATCTCTTGTGAGATCTAGAAGAGCTTTCCTTTACACAAAGCTTAGGGTTTTCAAGATTGAGATTACTTCAACATCTTGATGATCAACTTGGTTGCTGCCTTTGAAGCTTAAAGAATATCAAGCGTGGGTACTTGTAGCTGATTGAGGGATTCAAAGAAAGAAGTAGTCCGTGGACTCGGAGTTTGCACGTGGTCGTGTCAGTAAGTTCTACTGGTGGGTAGCATTAGGAAATCAAGCGGGAAGCTTGTAGTCCTTTTGTATGAACTTCGATTCTTTCATAGTGAATTTAGGTTTGCCTTGAGGATCAGTGGGTCAAATCCTCCCCTAGTTTTTTACCTGTTTGGTTTTCCTGGGTGATCATATTATTGTGTCTTTTATTATTCCGCTGCTTTATATGCTTTATATGCTTGATATGATTATTTGATTGTTTTAACCTAGAATTGCTTAATTTGACTAAGTAACAACTTGGCTAATTAATCTAGGCTACGCAATCTGGTTGTTTTTAAGGGGTCTAAAATTGTAACAATTTCCATTCCTTTATTTTAAAACATCCAATCAAGGTTACTTAATTTCATTCAATTCCATTCTTTTCCATTCTTTTCCCTTACTTAAATACATTCCATTCTATTCCATTCATTTCCATTCCTTTATGATCATCTCATTTCATTCCATTCTATTCCCTTATAAACTCCCAAGCGGAGCCTAAGGAAATTTCATGTTAACAACAGCAATTAAAAATTTCTTTTTGCCATTCGTTATTGCTCATCCTCCTAAGCAACTCAGGTCAACCCCAAGAATATTTTCTGTCGTGTTGAAAATTAACCTTGTGCGAAAAAACCTAGTCAATCTCAATCTTGACAAAGCATGCATTTTCGCGTGTGGCAGAGGGATACTTCATTCTCCATTTTCTGAGTGTGTTATAGGTATGCAATTCATGATTCCCTCCCCCCTCCTTGGGCTCCTCCTTCTTCTTCTTATTTTTTTAAAATTTTTTATGAAAATATTTCTTGTTACTAGTTTCAAAAAGTTTTGTGACATACATTTTGTCACAACTTAGGCACGTGACAAGTGGTCATTAAATTACTTTTCATCAAGATCCAGTTATAGATTCATGTATAAATGATGTAATTCAATCACAAACTCATACTTATGCATTTTATTCACAAAAAAGAAAAAAGAAAAAAAAAAGAGCCCATACTTATGCAAGTTAGGACAAAAATGTGCGGCTAAGGCTGTGTTTGTTTTGACTTCAAACTACTTCCGGAAAACCATTTCCGTAAAATTTGGGTGTTTGGCTGATTAGGAAAATTCGGTCAACGGAAAATAATTTCACCTTTGACCGTAAAATACCCCTCCCCAGGCGGAAATCCGTTTCACCTTCTATTTTCACTTCAAATGCCCATTTTCCGGAAAATTGAGAAACAGAGAGCACGAAGAGAGAGAGGGAGAAAGAAAGAACGACGAACCCAGACCCAGACCCACGAGCACGACGAACCCAGACCCACGAGCACGAGCACGAGCACGACGAACCCATCGCCTTCACCCAGACCCATCGCCTCCTCGAGCTCGCCGATCCACGAACCAGACCCATCGCCTCCACGCTCTCTCTTCCTCGATCTCTCAATTTGTTTTTTTTTTTTTTTAATTTGATTGTTGTTGTTTTTTTATTTTGGATGAACTGATTGTTGTTGCCGGAATTTATGGTTGTTGTTGTTGTTGTTGTGTTGTGTTTTTGTTGTCGGAATTTGTTGTTGAATTGACTGTGATGTTGAAATTTTTTGTAATAAAATTTGTTTGGATGTTGAGAAAATGTGAAAATTTTCCGGAAAATAGCATTTTTAGAATACATCCAAACACATGAAAATATTTTCCACATCAATTTTCATAATTCAACCAAACACTTAAAAATATTTTCCTTTTCCGGAAAATAACGTTTCCGGAAAATATGTATTTTCCGGAAAACGTTTTACACGAAACAAACACACCCTAACTGTGCTGTCCTAATAGAACTCTACCAGTTTGCTAAGGTGGGACATGATGGAACTGACTTAGCTCAGTGCTCTGTCCACTAGATTTAATCCTTGCCCGGACATGATTTTGTGAAGTCCTACAAAATAGGAGAATCGCATTTTAGAGCAAAGCGTGGCCTGATATTTTCACAAAGGTCGCCTTTTGGAGCAACTAGTCAAATATTTTCTTAAGAATTGGTTGCTTTCATTAGTTTTCTAGGCGCTGACACGTGGGAGGCACAAAAAATTATGAAGTGTAACATGAAATTAACCAATCAAAGAGTTATAATAAGTTATTATGTATATTTGGGCAATCTGAAATAATATATAAAAAAAATATTGTATCAACGAAATTTCCACTTTTGTGAAGATTTAAGAGAAGTAATTGGTAGACATTTTTATTTCTAAATTTTATTGATAAGGCTATTTTTTGGACTAAAACCTACAACTTATCTCTTGGTGGAAAGCACTTGTCATTGCACCAAGACTCGACCTCTTTATTAATTGGAACCATCTTAAAAACTGATTATTTATCAACTTATTGAAATGTCAAGAAAGCATGATGTAAGGAAATCCAACATTGTAATAACAACAATAAAAAAAATTAAAAATGACTAAATTTTAATGCAATAGCTATGATAATTTAATATATTTGTATCTCTCTCAACTAGGAGTGTCCACGGGTCGTATCAAGTCGAGTTTGTGCTCAACCCATACCCGAGCAGATCCCATGGGGTGGAGGAGAACCAAACCTGTTGTCGACCCATAAGGAACAATAGATCAAATTCTTCACAAGTCGTAGTTGGATTAGGCAAAACTAGTAATAGCGGTGATGAAGCAGAAAAGTGACAGGGAAAGAAGAGATAGGACCAAATGTGGCAAGGATTGCTTGGATCTCATCAAATTCGACTGGATCTTGTCGAATTTAATTGAGATCTCACTAGATATAGGCGAGATATCTCTAGATATGGCTGGATTTCACTGGATCTAACTAGATCTTGACAAATCTTATGGCTTGTTTGGAAGTTTAGAGAGGAAGGAGAGTAGAGGGGAGTAGAGGGGAAGAGAGTAGTAGGGAGGAGAGTAGAGGGAAATGGTTATCATCTACCTTGTTTGGATATTTTTAAAATTAGTAAGGGGAAATAGATTAATTAGCCCTTACTCTTATTTGAATGTTTTAAAAATTAGGAAGGAGAGGAGAGGAAATGATTTAAATAGACAAATTTACCCATATTTAAAAATAGACTTGCAACATTGGTCTATAATTAATTTATTCTAAGTTTTTTTTTTCAATCTTAGAATATATTAGTGAATTTTTTTCATTACAATTTCAAAATGTTAAGAACCCTAAAAATTATTCATAGCTTTTATTTCTAAATAAGGTTCTTGGTCTTTCTAAAAAAAAAACTTCTAGCCCGGACTGGACAGACCAAAAATAGAATTGACCCATTTTTTTAATATATATAATTTAATATATTTTTTTATGGGAAATAAATTTTTTTTTTTTTAAAGAGTAAAAATTTGATATTTGACCCTTCTAGCACGTCGCTTTTATTTATTTTTGGTTTACAAATATTTGGATCTCCCGAGGGCCAGGGGCGGCGTTATGTTAAAGCCAGGGGGTTCAAATGAACCCCCTGACTTGTCATTTTATATATATATATATATATATATATAATTTTTTTTGACTTTTGTTTTGACCCCTTAAAATAAAAAAATTTGAACACCCTGACCTTAAATTTTATTTAAAGCCAAATAAAATAAATTTAAATATGATTATCTTAATGCTACTTTCACAATATTTTTACAATAAATGTTATATGACAAGTTTTAATTGGTTTTTATTTGGGCTCATAATTAACATCACTTTTTACCTACCATTAATAACTTGTCACCTAGATTTTTGTTATAAAATTTTTGTGAACGTGTTGTGTATTGAATATTATTAAAAAATAGTTTCATTTTTGCTCCTTTGTTAAAAATATATATGCATATTCTTTGTAGAACTCTGGCTTACTTTACTGTCAATGGCAAAATAAAGCTGTTTTTTCATGCACTTTTTTTCTCCATAAGCAAATTACACTACTATTACAACAAATATATCTCTATCTACATTGGTGATTCTTTCCCATTCTCTTTATCTCTCTTTCTTTCTTATGTATTTTTTTACTCTTTATTTGATTAAATTGTTTGATAAATACTCTATAGATTATCAAGTCCAAGAAGTTTTTTAGTGCTTGTTCAAATTCCAAGAGAGCGATCACATGTATGACTAAAAAGCCATACATGATTAAAAAAAAAAAAAAACAAAAAACATACACTTCAAAAGTAAAAACTTATATTAGTTATTATTATTTTTTCTTTGTTTCACATTACTCCTAGTTCTACTCTTAGGTGTGTTAGTATTCTTCTTTATCATATTTTTTTATTTAATTGATAATACATATAAATATAATAAGTTATTATTAATTTGATAAAAATGTATGATTAATTATTTAATTATATTTGTTGTATTACTGATCTTTAAGTTATTAATAATTTTTTTTATATTATTGTACAATATAGTTGTATTATTTACTGAATTGTATTTAGAATACTATTTTAGATTATTGTATATAATATGGAAGTTGTATGTACAAGAAAAAAAATTATTTTATTTTTTATTTACTCCCATGACAAATTTCTTGCTCTATCATTGTTGAACCCCCTAGAAAACAAATCTGGAGTCGCCACTGCCGAGGGCACGATCACAGAAGGAAATTGGAGTTGTTACTTACAGTTATAGGATAAGATTAGACTCCTCACTTCCCAATTTCTCAGCAAAATCTTTACGTCATCTTCATTCTTATTATTATTATTTTAAAAAATATTTATTTCAATAGTACATTTATACATTAAAAGGTCTCCGACACTTGTTGACACCTTATTTCATCAGAAATACAAGTTTGTTCGACTACCATTTCTTCAGATGTGAAACAACGCCTTGCAAGAATCTCAGCTATGTATCTTGTTCTAAGTGAAAGCTTCTTATCAGTGGACAAAACTGAAGAAGAACCAAAAAAAAAAAAAAAAATTCCTCTATTTTCTCAGCAACGAAACAGAGGCCAAGTAACGAGAAACGGCATGTAAAAAAATTTATCTACTCATTTGGCTTTGAATTTGTAGGCTCTGACGCCGTGGCTTTTTCCCTAGCTAGTGAGATTTTTTTTTTTTTTTTTTTTTTCATTCACCGTAATTTTCTCAGAAAAAAAACAAAGATTATTTATATAATAGTTTGTAATTTTGTTAATTTAGAAAGGATAAATTGGAGAATTCATTTGTTTAATAATTTATTTACTTTATTCTTCCTCCAAATCTCTCAAATTTGGGAAATTAAAAATAAAATGTTAAAGGTAGTTGAAACCCCTTCAAACCCTTCCCCTTCCTACCTTAGAAAACTTCAAAACAAGGTAATTAAATTACTCTTCCTCCCTTTACTCTACTCTCCCACTTTTTTTAAACATCCAAACAGGCCATTAGAGAGGTAGAGAATAACAACAATTCAGACGAGTTCAATTCATCGGATTTTGAAGAAGGGAACCTGCCACTCAATCCATAGTTGTTAGATTTGGGGGGAGAAAACCTTTTGTCAACTGCCTTAGTCACCAATCAGTTTTCAATTCGGGTCCTATTAGATCTGCTAGGTGGGTCAATGGACAACCCTACTCCCAACTAAGTTGCTATGAAAGAAAAAGTTTGAAACCCATAGAACGAATGAGCAGCCAACTACTTCTTGAAAAAGTGGGTTGTGTAGAACTTTTTTCAGAAAGCCATAGAACTAATTAGCTAAATTATAATGACTACAGTATCAATGCATAAGTAATGCCCTGGTGTTTGGGCATACCTATAGAAGTATATGGTGGCTGAATGAAAGGCTCTTCAAGGGGATTTGGTGGCGGTGGTGGTCATCATCGACATTTTGCTAAGTCCTCTGGGAGCAAATTAATAAGAACAAACAATGACTATAATAAAATTACTAGCCATGGCAAAAAAAATTCATGATTGCTATACTTTCTTTTGCCATTGGTTATAGCTTATGCTTCTAAGCAACTCTTGTCAACCTCATAAATGGTTCTTGTGTTGTGGAAAATTAACCTATAATCTTGACAAAATATGCATTTTTGCGTGTGGGATACTGCCTTAAATTTTTCTGAGTGTGTTAGGTTTATTGTTCATGACACAATTATTTTTTTGATGAGTTAATTTGGAAATATTTCCTGTTACCTGTTTACCAAGGCAAAGAAAGGATGGTTTAGGTTTCCAAAACTTCAAGCTGTTCAATTAAGCCTTGCTAGCAAAGCAATGTTGTTGGCACTTGTTGAATGTATTTGCTTATGTGAAGGAATTAATTGATTTCTCAGTGGACTGTGGAAAACAGATACCAATGATAAAATTTTTATTTTTTGAATTCAACAATATATAAAGGGACACATTTAAATGAGATGACGTTGAATACACTTTTAAATTTGTAATATTTAATCTGAACTATGAAATCAATTTTAAATACAGAGAATCCTAATACAAACAAAAAGCAATAGGTGGAGGGGGCGACTTTGGGGTCCAAACTAAATTTTAACTATCGGTCTGCTTAAATCTTTATGGGGTTCAAAGCTCATGTTAAACATCAAAGTCTTCTTATGTAAAAGTTACCATGGTGTTGTTCCCACAAACACTACTTTTTTTAACAGGAAATTTCTATTTCTTCAACAACTTTCCAGTCTTGCTCGACTCAGTTTGCTTAAGATCTGGGACTAAGCAATGTTGTTTTTGGAAGTCATAGCAAATCTTTTATGGATACTGTTAGATAACACGAATCAGATTAGTGTGGTTCAACCGCGTCCAGCTTCTCTGTACAAAATTAGAACTTGTGTAACTCTCCTGCTCGTGTCCTAGTAGAGAGAAAGGAAAAGTGAGAAGATAGTATAGACATAGGAAATTGAGCCTTATAAATAGATACTGCTTCAAAGAATTTGATGGCTTGTTCTATTTCCCCTGTACCTTGTTCCACATGCTCAGGTAACAATTCTCCTCTTTTAAATGTAAAAAAATATAGCTAGGCACAATGGCAGAGGCATGAAACGCAGAAACTGCTTTGCTTATTCTCAGCATATCTTTGATTTTCCACTTGAAAAGCCAAACATTTATAACTAATCATAAAAGATTTTCCTTACTCAAACGTAAAGAACTACAGAGAAAAATTGAACCAGCAAATCATTGAAATCACATCACTACAACAGAAATTACACATAATTTCCTTTCTTCTCTAGTGATACTTAATTTTGATTACATCATTGCATTGCCTTGTAGTGATGTAGCTCTTAGAGGATGAGTACTCACTCTTCTTATTCATGCATATGGGCTCATATTCCAGCATTGAAGTAGATTATGAGCCAACAGTGCAGTAAAATATATGTTAATTGTGGCATTTGATAATTTTTGTTTGATTATAAAAACGGTTGGAGGAATATATCAGATTTACATGCCAAAAGCTAACAAGTCAAGAGTTTTGTGACTCAAAAATACTGATTCTCTCATAAAAGAAACCTCCACTTAAATCCCTATCCCTGTTTTAAGAAAAATATATATTAGACTTATAGTTTCATTTAAAGCCATATTTTTTTAACAAAAGCCAATTGAATGAAGTGAGAAAGGGAAATATAGATTTATTGGCACAGGGTTGGTGAGGATTTCCTATAAGAATGTCTAGTTGCCAAAATTCTGGAATTTTTAACAAAGACATTTAGTGTTCACAGTAATCCGTGAACAGTAATTGTGAACAGTAATTTTTTCACTTTTTGTCTTGAAATCTCCAGCAATTTTGGCATAGTCAAAAGAAGAATTTCTGACTTGGAGAGAACAAAAAGCAAAAGGAATATATAATGGCACTTGTAGGACTTGAACCTTTGTACGTAGATTCCACAATTTCTTTTGTCATCTTGTACACTATCATTTGAGAACCTCATAAGCATGGCATGACTTGACAAAAGATTTCTTTTTCTTTTCAATAACTTCAACTTTGTTAGACGCATGGATTTGCACAGGAATATCACAATACATCGGTGCATGGGCTTGTCAGGCGTAGGTACTTCATTATTTGAATATTGCAACATTTTTAGCCATTGTGCAGGCTAGACAAATAGAAAATCAATCATCAGTGATCTGCAAGACGTCAGTAGAATCTTGACTAAAACAGTTCCTGGGAGTAACATGAAAATGACTTTATCAGTGAGAACAAGAATTCCAAGAATTTCAAAATAGTAGTGTCATGAACTTAATCAATAGAAGGAGCATTGGATGGGTATCCATCAAATGGATCAAAAGGACCTTGCGGAGAATTACATGGATGGTCATGGTAAATAGCATATCTATTGCAGAATCCGCAATATAAAATTGGCTCAAACACTAGTCTTTTCCCCGGGAGGAGTAGAGTTCTCGAATTACAGTGATTAGTTATTCGTAAATGAGCAATGGCATCAGAGAATGTGTTGTCGAGAATGACTTCTACTGGGAAGAAGGTGGTGGTAATGGTGACATTGATGATATTATGTGAATTTAGATGCAGGAGGTGGAAGTTTGCAAAACCTAAGTTAAAGAGTTGGAAAACCTTAGACAGGCCTTAAAAACATGGGGTCGACAATGGAGTTGGAGGCGATTGTGAAGGTCTGCAAGAGGCAGAAAGAGCATCAATTGATACCTTTTCAATTCAACACGAATACATATATTTACATTCGAAACATGTCATAACACCACGCTAGACTTCCAAAGAGTACTTCATTCATATAATCACTCCTAGACAAAATACTAGTACGCATTAACTTTTTGTTATAGTGACTCTATACATAACAAAGTGAAGCATACAAATATCTCAAAAGGTTTCAACTATCAAGTACTTCCTCACTTTCGCCAGATATTGTAGCCAAATCATAATAGTTAGCTATGACACATAAATGAAAGGACAACCTTTGGTCAATCAGATTCTTTTTGCAATAAACTCCATCCATGTTTTTTTCCTTTTATCTGGCATTGTAATGAAGACAATTCTACTATTCAAATTACAGAGTTCCTCTTGTACCTTAAAATAGGTATCATCATCCAGGTCTGTGTACTCATTGAGCATCCCAAAAGCTTTCTCAAGAGAGAACTTATCATCAGTGGTGATAGATTTACTAGATTTCTTAGCGCTAGCCTTAGCCTGCCTAGCTTGTAACCTTGCCCTACATAGTTCAGTATAGTCCCGGAGTCCCTGTGTAAGTTCATCCATTTTCTTAGCAGTCTTCTTCCCCTTAGACCATTTTTGTTGCATTGGACGCTTCTTACCAAGTGTGGTGTGCTCATGACCCCTTGGGACATTGTTTGTGTCATCATCACTATCATCATCCAGGTCAGCATGTAATCCAGCATTGCGAAACTTCTTATCTAGCTCACGCTCTTCATCACTATTTGGAGCTGCTTGGTTTGAGGAAATTTGGAAGAAACCGGTGGCAGTAATTTTGTTGAACAGTATTCTTAGCAAATGATAGTGTTCACATCTGTTTTTCCAAAAGTCCTTGGCCTTGGGATTTGCCTACCAACAAGCAACACAAATATGTGAAACACATGTAGCATGGTATATGGCAAACACCAAGAAAAGACTGCTAATGCAATTGTACAAATAAAACACTAACCGCAAGTACATCCGCCCAAACTTCATCACTGGCAATAACTGAGTTTGTCTTAAAATCCCAACCCATTCCAGTATTTCGTAAATCCTGATAAATGGTCTCGTGTTTTGTTCTGAGCCTATTAAATTTTGTCTCAAGTTGTTGCATGACAAAGCACCGATTAGCTCGTGCATTGAGTTCATTTCGAATTTTTGTCCAAGTTCTCTTCTTAAAAACACCAGTTTTCATGTTCCCTTTCGCTTGTTCTTCGACCATAATATCTATAAACAACTTTTCAATTGCAGGAGGCCATAGTTTGAGGTCTTCTGCCTCATTCAATTCATGTGCCATCTATCGAAGATCTTTCACATTAGCCTCAACTGAACAATATGCAAAATAGAACCCAAGATATATAGAATGGCAAAATAATAAGATGGTGATCACATTGTTGCATGCATATGACCTGAAACCATACATAAGCATGAACCAATTATATTCAGCATTTATTCCAAGCATACACACACTTCATGGACCATACTACAAGTTATCCAACCCATATGCACCGGAAAAAGTTATAAGTTATAGCTGATACAACATCGTCCTTTACTTGCCATTATAAATCTATTTCTTCCTTCATTCAAGCATCAATAGCATTACTAAATTGTAAAAATTCCCATTGAACAAGAGATTCAATCACACTACCCAATCTACAACTTCAATTGCAAGTCAAGCTTTATCCCATCCACCATAATACAAAATTTAATGTGGCTGTTTCAATTGTGTTTGCTCTCTTGGAACCCACAACTAAATATTTGTGAATCTCTTATTTCAGTTTGGTGCATGCATTGACAAACATTTCAGGTTTCACAATGTGATCTAAGATCATCATAATTTCAGGTTTCACAACAGAACAAACAAATTAACAATGAAATTCTTCAAATATTTTCAACCCATCCTGTAGCCCTTAAAGAACACTTTGTGTTAATGCTCAAAAATTAAGAATGATTCAAACTTTCTCTATCTTGTATAAACTCTTCATGAGTATTTCTTACACTTTCTTTCACATGGAGATAAGTTACATTTTTTTTTTTTTTTTGCTAAACAGGAGATAAGTTACATAATTAAATATATCATTGGAAATTACATCAAAATTATGAGCATATAAAATTAACATTGCGAGTTAAGTTAAACATATCCCAGAAACTCATGCACCCCAAAATCTCAAATATAACCACAAAATAATTTATCCACAAGCAAAACAATGTTAAACCCAGACGGGGATTCATGTCTGTTTACCCTGTTTCTATGCATATGAGGAAATTAAACCTATAAATATAATGTCAGATTTAAGACAGAAAACCCGGAAACCCAATACCCAGTATCACCTTGTACGACTTGAAGTTCAGAAATCACTGCAGAGCCACCAATGACCCTGCTATATCTTACAAAGAAAAACAAAAGAAAAAAAATCAAACCACCAATAATTTTATCAAATTTTATGGCGTGTTTGAGAGAGAGAGAGAGAAGGGCTAAAGACCTTTTTGGCGACTGAGTGAGCTTCGACACCAACTAGGGTTTCCTTTGCTTTGATTTGGGTGATTTATAAGGAGTAAAACTGAAAATTGAACTGCGCGCCAAACAAGTGATGGGTTCCATTTTATTTTTTCAAAATTCAAAAACATAAAACAGTATTCAACTGCGCGCCTGTTTGGTAAGTGCCTTTCACTTCAGTTTTATGTTTTCTAGCGTGTGTTGGGTGAAGAAATAGAGAAATGCTATGTTGTATAATATTTTTACAATAGTCTTGTAACAAATTTTAAATGGTAATTTTTTATTAGTTAGTAAAAAAGTAATTTAAATTGTTGATTTTTAATTAGAATCAACTTACCACTTATAATTTATACTACTATTTAATGGGATTCTTCTGTTGAGACCAAAAAAAATTTTTTTGTTCTAAAAAATTCCTATTTTCCTAAATTTAAATAATCACAACTAAAAAATAATTCGGTAAAACTACGTCTTTTAATTCTTGCAAAAACATTACTTATAAAATAGGATTGAAACACCCCAACAACCCATTGTTCCCATAAAAAAAAAAAACCTTCCCACAATCCCAATTCCGACTACCCTATCTTCTGAAGAGGAAAAAAAAAAAAAACCCACATATAATTCGAAACATTCAGCCAACCAGTTATTCAATCTTACCACCTTTACCTCTCTTAAAAAATAAAAACTCAGTGTTACCCACAAATGGGGTACGTAATAAATTTGAAACTTTTATATATGAAAATTTTGATGGGCATGGTGCATATGGTTTTTTTTTTCTTTTTTTATTAATTGGATTAGAATTTGATGGATAAATTTTGCCAATTGGAAATGGATAAACTTGCAGTAACTTATTAGAAAATAATTATAAAAAGTTTAAATTTAGAGTATTAGTTTTCTTTGTTGGGCCAAAGAGGTGGGTTAAAACTTTAAACGTTGCTTAATCTTAAGGTAGCGGGGTTGTGTTTTAGTAATTAGAGGAAGAGTTTTTTCAAAAAAGTAGGTAATTCTGTAACTGTAGAGTTTGTGGAAGATAGTTTTTTTTTACTCTTTTTTAGGAAGTGGGGATAGTTCCTAAAAACACTACATTTAAGACCATGTTAATTCTACTGCTTACCAAAAACACAAACCATTCTTATCAAAAAAAGAAAAGAAAAAAAAAGACATATCTATTCTTCAGTGCCGGCTGAACAGTGGAGCAAAAAATGCAGTCGCCTAAGGCCCCAAGTAAAAAAAAGGCCCCCAAATTTTAACCAATAGGGTTATTTATAATCAATAAATAAAATAATATTTTTTTACCAGATGAAAAACAAATAAAAAATAAAGAAAAATGCAACGTTCACAATATTTTTTATAACACTTTTACAATTATGCTAAGTAGCAGGTTGTTACAACAAGAAGTATGAAAAAATTTGTTAAATTTTTTCTGTTTATAAAATTTCTAAATAAAGAAAAAATTCTATGTAGTTTATGTTAATTAGTAGTAATTTTGCATCTAAAATAAAATAATCAATTTTCGCCTTAGGCCCCCAAATACATCAAGCCGCCCCTGCTATTCTTCTGCATCTACATCTCTTTCAGTGACAATTGAGACAAAATGTGTGTGGTGTTTTGTATCAGAAATAAGAATGGTTGGTGAAAAAGAGGGTCCTACAATCGATATTGATCTTGGGACGAGGTACTCATGCGTGGTAGTGTGGCAACGTGATCATGTGGAGATAATAACTAATGAGCAAGGCAAGAGAATGATGCCTTCCCATGTTGCCTTCACTGACAATGAGTGCTTGATAGGTGATGCTGTCAAGAACCAAGTTGCTAGGAGTTCTACCAACTCCATCTTTGGTACTCTACTTCTCCATACATTTTATTTTGTTTTTTTTGTTTTTTATTTATTTTATTTTACTTTATTATTTTGAAACAGAAGTAACATACATGTGGATGAATTAAAGAAGCAAATTGAAAATATGACTTCAAATATAAAAGACTACGTATTACTAACCCTAACTAATTTATTAAGAATTCATGTTGTTGTTACTTTTTCCATTGCATCCAACTCATCAACTTGACAAAACTGACTTAAATCGTTTATTTATTTATTTATTTTTTATGTTGGGTTGATTTTTGTTTTTTGTTTTTAGCTTGACATATACTACTACTGCAAATGATATGTGTTTTGATTGCAAGAAGAAATAACAATGAAATCAACTTGACAAAATTTACTAAAGTAAATTTTTTTGTGGATTGATGAGTTAGGTTGGGTTGAATTTTTTGTTTGTTTGTTTTATTTTTAGCCTTGACATATACTACTTCTGCATATGATATGTGTTTTGACTGCATGAGAAAAGAATAATGAAATCAACTTGACAAAATTTACTGAACTCAATATTTTTTTGGATTAATAATGGGTTAAGTTGGGTTGATATTTTTTTTTTTAGCCTTGACATATACTACTTTGTGTTTTGACCGCATGATAGAAGAAAAATGAAACATTGGTAAATTTTTTATTCTTATCCACCAATATAAGAATATATTTATAAACACTTTTTACATTTTTCATTATGATGCATTTGTGAGTGAAATAATTTTCTCATCACACCCCTAGATTTTTTGTGATTGAAAAATGTAATGATCCTAAATTATAATTAATACAAATTATTAAATTTTGCCCAAAAAATAGAAGAGCTTCTGAGTGCGCGTGCTCAGAGACTAGTTTGTTGTAAAAGTGTTATGGACAGAACACTTCTCAAAGAACTATGGATGGATGTATGAGATATTTGTAAAATATAAGTTCACAATTTAGATAAAATCTCTCACTAAACCTACATTCTTAGCAATTTACCATCTCCTTATTTCTTATCTTTTTTAAAATTTAAATAGATGCATCATATTTTTCTACTCATCTCTTATAATTTTTAAAATATAAATAGACAAACTTTATTTTCATTTTCTTGTAATCACCTTATCTCTTATTAATTTTGAAATTTAAACAGAAAGACCATATTTCCCTCCTTATCTCTTATCATTTTTAAATTTAAATAGACACTTTTTTTCTTGCTTCTTCTATGTTCTCTTTTATTTTAAACGGAAAAATCTCTAGGTATTTAGTAAACTCAAATTCATTATAAATTTTTAGTGCACAAAAAAAGATGAATGAATGAAAAATTATGATACTAAAAGCAAAAAATAAAAAATAAAAAAAATTTAATTGTTATTAACTATACAATGATTATTTTGTTTTCTTTATTTTAAGCATAAATTGTTATAAACTCAAATTCATCATAAATTTTTAGTGCACAAAAAAGATGAATGAATGAAAAATTATGATACTAAAAAAAAATGATTGTTATTAACTATACAATGATTATTTTGTTTTCTTTATTTTAATGATAATATATATATATATATATATATATATATATATGAGATTAAATTCTATAAGAATGTGGTGTAAAACCCATGTTTTACCCCTCCAATCTCAACATGCCACATCATCTTGTCACATATTTAAAAATAAACACAATCACACTCAATCAATTCTAATACCCATATATAAATTCAACCAAATTGGAAATTTATTGAGATGTTATTAGGTGTAGTAGGATATATTAAATTTTAAGTAAAATACTGATGTGGCAATCACTTATTGGATGGTATAAAACATGAGTTTTACACCCCATCCTTATAGAATTTAATCTCTCTCTCTCTCTCTCTCTCTCTCTCTCTCTCTCTCTCTCTCTATATATATATATATATATATATGCATGTATGTATTTAATTGATATAATGAAAAAATACATTAGTAAAATTTACATTTGTTAGTTTGTTACATGTATGACAAATATACTGACATGTACTAATTGTTTATTTATATTATTATTGATGGTGAGTTGAATCAAACTCATTTCGTCCATGACTAGACCACGCCCAAGTCAATTCACGAGTAAAGAAATCAAGTAAAAAGTTATCACTGGAAGTGAATAAGCTTCGTCCAGAGGTTTTGGTGAATGTCCAAACTAGCTCGGTCATCCATGTCAAAAGAGAGCATGGACGACCACTCCACACTTAGTAAATTTCAGAAGGATTTTCTACAAACGCCCAATAATCGAATCACATTCTACCATTTCTTGAAATTCGTGGAAAGGTTTTCTTGAAATTCGCTCCATTTTCTCCACTAATCCTACACATCTCCCATGATGATAGTAGATCCAAACATGTACTCACTAAAAGCTCTCTATAAAAGGAACCTAACTCCATCAGCCCAAGGTACGTTTTCAATATTCCAACACTTAGAATACCTGAGATAGAGAGAGAACCGACTTAACCGTTGGAGGGTCCTTGGGCGGTTCACCCTAGTTACCTTCGATAGTTAATTTCTTCCTTTCCAGGTCATCCAACCACCGTTGAAGCCTAGAGCATTCAGCCTATTAATTTTTCAAACATCATCAACTATTAAAATAATTTTACTCTCAATCTTTTTTTTTTTTTGTTTAAATATTGTCTCTTGGCCATGGTCTGATGTTTTCACAAAGATCGTGTTTCAGAGTAAATGGTCAAATATTTTCACAAGAATTGGCTGCTTATTTCACTATAGTTAACTAGACGTGGATTTTAATTTCTAAGAAAAAGAAAAACCACATATATTAATGACAACATGAAATCAACCAAATTGAAGAAATTATGTATATTTGTGCAAAAGTAATATAAAACAAATCCAAATGATATAGATTTGGTCATGTTTTATTCAAAGGAATCCATCTTATCAATTGATTGTTTATCAACTAATTGAAGCATTATCTAAAAAGAATGACGTAAGGAAATCCGACATGTTAAATTTGAACTGATATAAATTATTGTGCAATGGGTACTACGATAATCTAAGAGATTTGTGTCTCTCCCAACTAAAGTCACTATGAAAGCAAAAATTTGAGAGCCTATATATAGAACTAATTACTAGCCACTACGTACTACCTGAAAAAGGAAATAGGTTAAGCAAAACTTTTTTCTCCAAAATATAGATGAGGGAGTGAGGTAATAAATAAAATTTTATACTCCATTTGTTTTGAAGGAAAAACGTTTTCCGCATATTGAGAGTGTTTGGTACGGTGGAAAACACGTCAACTAAAAATGTTCTTTATGGTCGACAAAAAAAATAAAAAAAACTAATAGAGCAAGTGAGCAACAACCATGCATTTTCTTCTTTTTCAAGAGTGGAAAGCATATGACAGATTGAAATAAAGTCTTGATGTTTGAGACAAGGTTGGATGTGTTTATATTTATGTCTAGGTTTTCTAGTGATGGCGGAAATTTTCTACTTGACAGATTCTGCAGAAATTGTATTGGTAGATTCTGCAGTAGGACACTGATCAAGAACATTGTTGTATTTTGAAGTATGGAGAAGAAATTGGTGAATTTTAATGCTGTGGGTGAGGGTATATAATGAGCGAAGAAAGGTTTTCTCGGAGTTGAGGCTGGTTGAAGATGAAAGAATCAGATTTATGTGAATATGCAGATCAGAAAATCTACTATGGCTAATTGGAAATTTGTGGTGTTTGTTTGAAACTTGTGAAGGAAGGTTATGGTTGAATGATATAGGATGAAAATTATTTTCTTGAATGAAGGATCATGGTACTTGAAATGGAACTACCAGAATGATGGGGAAAAGAAATTCATGTTTAGGCCGAATCTGGTTAGATTTTCTTGAAGAAAAAATTCCCGTGCATTAAATAAAGAGAAAATCTAAATCTAATCTCAATTATACAGAAATCTGTATTTTTCTGTCACAAACACAATGAATGAGTTACAAGCATTCGTCTCTCTAATTAATTAAGCCTATAGTTTCACATTTAACGCATGACAAAACTTAAGCAAATGGCATACTAACAAAGAACTTCCTAAAATTTAGGGCACCTATAACTATTTTCAAAGCAAAATTTAAAAGACGCACATTGCACAATTATTATCCATCGCAAACATATTCTGCCACTCTTGCTTCACCTATGAAACTTCAAACACTGGGATGCGCCGCGTGCCGCATCATATGCTGCCATGTCACTTTGTGCATTCATGAATTCATTAATTACTTGATATAAGCAAAGATATATTAAACTTATGGCCTGTTTGGAAGTTAAAAAAAGGAGGGAAAGTAGAGTAAAGGGAGGGAGAGTAATTCAATTACCTTATTTGGAAGTTTTTTAAGAAATGAGGGGGAGGGGTTTAAAGGGGTTTGGAGGAGGTTCAACTACCTCTAACCCTCATTTTTAATTCCCCCAAATTTGAGAGATTTGGAGGGAGAGTAGAGTAGATAAATTATTGATCAAATGAATTCTTCAATTTACACTTTTTAAATTAACAAAATTACAAATTAATTATAAAAATAATCTTTGTTTGTTTTTGAGAAAATTTAAGGTGAATGAAAATCACTATTTCACTGACACTGAAGCTAAACAACCTCCTGATCTAACAACATTTACACTACACTCCGTTTGTTTCCTAAGAAAAATACCAAAAAGAAAAGAAGGCAGGACAGGTCGCTGTTCCCGATAGATCCGAGCGCGCAGGACAGGTCGGGCCTGCCGTGGGCGTGACGATGATGCCATTTGCGAAGAAGGACGAGAACGCAAGGTCCCGAGTATGGATCGGAGGGAGACCTATTGCCGAGGTTCGAGAACTGCTGGCGCTACTTCAACACCTACTGCGAGCTCAAGCAATGGTCGTACTTCAATACCTCGCTCCACGTTGAGATGGAATAGAGAGTGGGCGAGCTTGGAGACTTGGAGTTTGAGCTGGCAGAAGATTAGGGTTTCGTCGAAATCGGTGTCGATGAGAGCGAGGCTGTGTGGGGAAGAAGAGGAGTTTTGGAAGAGGAAAGAGGTGAGAGAGAGGCTGGGATTGGTGGGAAGGTGAATCGGTGGTCTTGGGGATGTGTAGGTTTGGGTTTTGGGGTTGAAGGTGGTTGCTGCCATGGGTGTTTGGGGAGTGAGAAACTGTGGGAATTGTTTGTTTCTCGGGAAAGTTGAGGAAATTTGAGGAAGTGTTTGATTTTTTATTATAATTTTTTTTAGGTAATAAAAATTATTTTATAATAGTTAATAGTAGTTTTATACTTTTATTAGTGGTATTTGATGGAATGAGAATGTTGAGTAAATAATTATTTAATTTAACAAATTAATTATAGACCAATGTTGCAAATTCATTTTTAAAAATGGGTAAATTTGTCTATTTAAATCATTTTCTCTCATTTTCCTCCTAATTTTTAAAACATCCAAACAAGAGGAATGACTAATCAATCACTTCCCCCTTACTAATTTTAAAAACATCCAAACAAGGTGGAAGATAATCATTCCTCTTTACTCTCCTCTCCACTACTCTCCTCCCCTTTACTCCACTCTACTCCACTCCCTCTTTAAGTTTTCAAATAGGCCATTATAGTTTTATTTAAGGCCAATTAAATGAAAGGAATTGGCCTGCTGGTGGTGGTGGTGGTGTAGATTTCTTATAAGATGTTTGGCTAGGCTGACTTTTTTTTTTTTTTTTTTCCTTCTTTTTGCTAGGTTACTTGAAGTTAGGAGGTCGTAGTGATGTTGAATTGAGAGAATAATTCAAGTCACGATTTCCAATAGCAGTAATAAACACTACTCTTGTCTCTTGAATAAATATACGTTTTATAGCATTCGATTTGATTATATATATGGTTTGAGATATACATTAGGTTTACAAACTAAAGTAATAAATTCAAGAGTTTTGTAACTCCGTTACACTGTCAGGTTCTTCCATGAAGGAGATTTTTATTCAAATCTCTTCTCCCTGCTTATTATAAATTTCAGGCCAATTCAACGAAGCAAAAAAGGTGTAGTATAAATTTATTGGCTCAGTTGTGGTGAATCTGGTGATGTAGATTTCTCATAACAAGGCGTTGGCGAGGCCGAGTATTACTGAGAAGGAGGCAGTGGTGGCCAAAGTTAATGAATAAGATCTTGGTCGACCTGTTTACTTGACGAAGTACTATGGTGACCACACTGGTGATAGGGAGTGCCAATCTTAGGCGTTGGTGGCTTTGATGCTGAATTTCTCGCTGGCGGTGGATTCACCGATTGTGGAACTATACCAGAGTACGCACTGGAATATGGTGGCGGTGTTACTGTATGTTTTATCTGGGAGCGAACTAATGAGACTAACAATCACTATAAAAGAAGTGGCAATGACAATGAAAGTAATGGAAGCTATTCTGTCTTTCGCCATTGGTAATAGCTTATCCATTTAAGCAACTCTTGTCACCCCATAAATATATTTCGTGGTGTGTGGAAAATTTTCCTTTTGCGTGTGGAAACTTCGATCAATCTTCACACTCAGCTCCTTTTTCTGAGTGTGTTAGGTTTCACAATTACTTCTTTGAAGAGATACATAGAAATGCTTCCCATTAACAGTTTAATAAGGTAGAAATGGTTCTGTCCTATAAGACGAGTCTTTCATTGCACTTTAGAGTAAGTGGTCTGATATTTTTCACTAATTAAGGTCACATTTCAGTGCAAGTGGTCAACAGGGCAAATATTTAATGTTTTTTATTTTATTTTTTATTTTTTTATAAATAAAATTTAAAATTTCTGCTTGTAATAGTTAATTACTAATTAGATGTTAACCATGTGATGCATGAAAAATTATTAAAAATGTAACATGTAATTGATCAAATTGAAGAGTGATATATATTTGTGCAATCTGATATGCAGGGGCGGCGCTATGCTTTGTTCAGGGGGTTCAAATGAACCCCCTGACTTCAAATTATTTTTTTTTTTTTATATATATTATATTTTTTTTGTTAGTTTAATACTTAGATTTTTTCTTAAAAATATTATTTTTGCACACCCTAACTTAAATTTTATACACTCTTATTACAAATATTTCCAACTCTAAGAGTAAGAATAAGTAGTGTTTGTAGATTGTAAGCATCACTCTGTCAAATTTATATTAGAGTAATGTTACAACCACAAACTATTTTACAATTTTTACAAAATGTTGATGTGGTCATCTTTTTATTGGTTTTTATTTAGGCTTACCATTAATATCCACTTTTTCATTTACCAATAATCACTCACCACATCATCAATTTGTAAAAATTTTTGTAAAATAGTTTGTATCTCTAGCATTATTCTTTATATTATATGTGTATGAGTGTATCTAATATTAATTGTGTGCATTATTTTTTGTTATAATGTTATTTGTATAAGTAATAATGTGTGTGAAAGTTTGTGTGTACAGTATAAATATAAGAGAAATGTTTTGTCACTACTATCATAGGAAATATAAATATTGCCCTAAGGTATCCGTTAACATGACTCTAAATATAATATAACTTTATATGATTTAGAAATTAGGAAATAGAGAAGGTTTGTTGCATGTGTGTGTATTTTTATCATGTTATAATAATTTTTTGTTATAAAGTCAGAAAAATTCAAGAAAAAAAATTGTAAAGTTAGTGATTGTTCAAGTATTTTATTGGTTAAGTAGACACGTAGTGTATTATTTATGTATGAATGAATGTGGGTGTGTGCGTCAATAATTAATACAAAACCAATGAGTTGAGTTTATCCATTTAATTTAAAATATTTTTATAAAAACAAAGACAAATAAATAATAACAACTGCATAAAAATAAAAATGTTAGACAAACTTAACAAAATAAAATGGTCATAGCTACCCACAATGACAATTAATACTCATAATGAACTATCATATAACAATTCAAAATTTGAAAACTTGTAGAAAGAAATTGTAAAATTTCAATTTTTTTTTTTTGTCAATAACTCGATATATTCAAGTTCTCTTTCTATTAATTTTTTTTTATATAAGTTTTTTAATGACCCCCCTAAACAAAATTCCTGGAGTCGCCACTGCTGATATGGTATAAAAATATATATAACTTACATAGCTTTGCTCATATTTTATTCCTAGGAATCATCACATCTATTTTTGTTTTTTTGAGAAGGAACTCATCACATCAATTGAATGTTTATCAACTAATTCAAACATCATCAAGAAAGTATGTGTCATTAAGGAAATTTCATAATAAAAGCAGCAGTTAAAAATTTCATTTTGCCATTCGTTAGTGCTTATCCTCCGAAGCGACTAAGGTCAACCCCATAATTTTTTTGAGTCGTGTGGAAAATTAATCTTGTGCATGGAAAATCAATCTTAAGTGTGTTAGTTATGCTATTCACGGTTTTTTTTTTTTTTTTCTCCATAAGTATCAACGGTGGATCCATGTCTAATTGGTGTAATCTAATCACAAGCCAACACTTACGCAAGTTGATTATGACACAAAATGTGTGATTAAGGGTCCGTTTGGATACAGCTTATTGTTGCTGAAAGTTGCTGAAAGTTGCTTAAAACACTGTAGCAAAATAATTTTTAAATGTGAATAGTATAGCGGGACCCATTTTTAATGAAAAAGTTGATAAAAAGTAAAATTTGTGGGTCCCATTTACTGTTCATGGACCCACAAAACTGATAAAGAAAGCTTAAAAGTGCAGCGGCAGCAGAAGAAAAAAAAAAAAAAAAAAAAAAAGAGAAAAACGTAACTTTGGATAACGCAGGAAACGCGTTATCCAAACAAAGACTAAGTGTGTTCCCAAAAGAAATCTAATAGTTAACTAAGGTAGGACATGGTAGAACCGACTTGGTCCAATGATCTGTCCACTGGATCTAATTCTTGCCCGGAAATGGTTTTATGAAGTCTCCAGTGTTCTAATATGAATTTTCATGATTGCATATGAAAACACTAGGTAAAATTTTCATGTAGTTAAAGCTTGTAGGCTGCAATCCATTTTGAAGCCCCTATTGAAATCGATCGGATGAAGAGGTTGCAAACTTGCAATAGGTTACGCAACCTGAAAAAGGAAAAAGGAAAAAACAGGATACGCAAAACATTTTTCTCCAAAATATAGATAAGAGAGTAAGGTAATAAAAAAAAATTTATACCCCATTTGTTTTGAAGGAAAAAATGTTTTCTGCATATTGAGTGCTTGGTGGTGGAAAACATGCCAACTAAAAATGTTTTCTATAGTCAACAACAACAAAAAAGAAAAGAAGAAAAAAAAGCCTAATCAAGGAAAAACCGGTTTTCTTCTTTTTCCAGAGTGCATGGAAAGCGTATGAAATATTGAAATAAATTCTAGATGGTTGAGATGTGTTATGTTTAAGATGTCTAGAAAATTTCTACTTGACAGATTCTGCAGAAATTGTATTGGCTGATTCTGAAGTAGGAAACTGATCAAGAACAGAGTTGTAGGTTCCTTTATGGAGAAGAAATAGGTGAATCTTAATGCTGTGGGTTAGGGGATTGAGTGAAGAAAGGTTTTCTTGGAGTTAAGGTTGGTTGAAGATTAATGAATCAGATTCATGTGGATATATGTAGATCAGCAAATCTGTTATGGCCAAATGGAAATTTTTGAGTCCATATGTGAGGGGGAGTGTTAGAATTATGTGATTAAATGATTATATTTACCATCTCTTAATAACTTAAACATTTGGAAAAGTTGGTAATTTTACAAATTTTTGGAGCTTGTTTGGTATTTTTGAAGGAAGGTTATCGTTTCTTGATTGGCCTAATGATAAAGGAGGAGGAAAATTATGCGGATGATTGAAGGATCATGGCGCTTGAAATGAAGCTACCTGGCCGAATGATGCAAAAAACAAATTCATGTCGAGGCCAAGTTTGGATAGATTTTCTTGGTGAAAAAATCCCTTCAACTCAATGGATCTAAGATCAAAATTCTATGCTTTGATATATACCAAATGAAGCAAGAGAAAGAATTACCATGCATTTAATAAAGAGAAAATCTAGACCACTATTTGAATCTCAAGAAGAAATCTGTTTTTTTTTTTTTTTTTGGTCACAATGAATGAATTAAAAGCATCATCTCTCTCACAATTAAGCCTATAGTTATACATTAACATATGCCAAAATTTAAGCATATGGCTTACTAACAATGAAATTCCTAAAATTTTGCACACCTATAGAACTTTTTTTCCCTGCAAAAATTGACAGATGCACATTGCACAATTATCCATCGTAAGCATATTCTGCCACTCTTGGCTTCACCATGCTACTCGGCCACCCTATGAGACTTCAAAAACAGGCGTGCCACATCACACGCCGCCATGTCAGTACGTGTATCCATGAATTCATTACTTGCTATAAGCAAAGATGTATAGTTTTATTTAAGGCCAAGTTAAAGAAGGGGATTGGCCTGGTGGTGGTGGTGGTGTAGGCGAGGCCGACTTTTTTTTCTTTTTGCTAGGTAACTTGAAGTTAGGAGGTCGAACTGACGTTGAATTGAGGTCAGGAGTAGGAGGTACTAGTGAGACAGTATTATTTCCAAAATGATTAGTCATTTCCTGGTGCTTTTTAGGGTTTACAATCGGACATGGTGGTGATGATGGCGGACGTCTTGCTAAAGAGAGTAACAAAGACTACGAAAGAAGTGGCAGTGGCAATGAAAGTCATGGAAACTATGCTTTCTCTTGCCATTGATAAATTGCTTATCCGTCTAAATAACTCTTGTTACTATAAATATATTTTGTGTGGTGTGGAAAATTTACCTTTGGCGTGTGGAAACTTTGATAAATCATGCATTTTAATTTTGCGTGGTGAGACACCGTCTCTGTACTTTCCTTTTTATGAGTGTGTTAGGTGTATTGCTAAACTAGTAATGGTTTTGAACTGTCCAATAAAACTGAGACTTTCATTGCACTTAAGATACTCTCAAATTATTGCTCCTCCCTCAAACATGGGGCCACCTGCCATTTGAGAGCAGGAGCACCGGTTCTGGAGTATGTAATAATTTTTCCTAGTATTCTCACTAAGGTCGCATTTCTGTGATCATCGGAGCAAATATTTAATATTTAAAAAAATTAATAATTAATTTGCTGCTCTTATTGGTTAATTAGACGTTAACCATGTGATGCAGGAAAAATGATTAAAAGTGTAACATGAAATTAACCAAATTGAAGAGTGATGTATATTTTGCAATCTGAAATGGTATAAAAACATGTATAACTCAAATAGCTTTGCTCATTTTTATTTTTAGGAAATCATCATATCACATCAATTGATTGTTTAACAGCTAATTAAAACATTCTCAAGGAAGTAAAATGTTTTTAAGGAAATTACATGTCAACAGCATGTTTGAAAATTTTCTTTTTGCCATTTCTTATTTCTTATCCTCCTAATCAACTCAGGTCAACCCAAGAATATTTTGTGTCGTGTGGAAAATTAACCTTGCGCGTGGAAACGTAGTCAATCCTGACAAAGCATGCATTTTCGTGTGTGGGACAGGAACACAGCTTTGTCCTTTTTCTCAGTGTATTATAGGTGTTAACGTGTATTAGGGTACGTGGGCATTAGGCCCACTTTGCTTACTTGTATAGTACACTTATTTGTCATGCATACTTTGCTTTTTATATAAAGACACTCATGTATATTCTATTATTTTGAGAAATACAATACTACTGAATTCAGTATTTTTAACATGGTATCAGAGCCATTACTTTGACATTTTCTTAGCAGTTTTGTCTTTATTGGTGTTACTCCATTCTTAACATCGCTTCCGCCATCACAGTAGCCGCCGTAGCCTCTTGCTGTTGAACCTCCAACGTCTTTTAGCTATCATTCTTGGATTCTGAACCTGTAGCTGCCGCTGTTAAGGAGTTTCACACCGCAAAGACCACTGCTCTTTGCATCACCGCCACGAATATTGCTCCGATTAATTTTTTGCAGGTACTACTGAGATCGTCTTGCGCTGATCTACACACTCATGGAAGCCTCGAAGCCATCAAAGATTGCACGCACCTCCATGCGCCACTCAAAGGTTTTGCACCGCAGCTCACGCGCCCCACTCGCCTCCACACGCCACTGCACATCTGGGTTGTATCTCCATGCACCGCGTCTTCAGGTCACGCGCCTCAACACTCCTGTTAACATCATTGATAACGTCATTTTGCCACGTCAGCCCTAGTTGCATCATCTCTGACGTCACTTTCTAACGTCACTTGCTTGGGTCAGCCGTTGACATCATCGTTTTACTAGAGTTGACTTTTTGTAGTCTAGGTGCTACTTACCCAGTTTTTCGCGTAGATTTTATTTTTGCATATTTTGCTTCTAAATGAAAAATAAAGACTAGTGTTCTTTTTTTTGCAATAATCATCACCGACAATCCAACAAATGTTTTTGCAATTTTTGCAAACGTTTTGGCCATAATATTGAGACTTGCTATTAATGCAACAAATAAGCTATTTCCATTTCTATTGCTACGGTTGCTAACATTGAGAGTGTCTAACCTATGGATTCTGTCTCTGCACCATCTCAATCTTCTGGATCCACTTTCACCATTTCTAGAGATGACCTTATAAACATCATCGCTAATGTCATTCGTATGGTTGGTAATGTATCTTATTCCTCTCCTCTCTCAGCTTTATCCGGTATGTCTCCTACCTCTTGGCTTATGGATTCTACTTGTTGCAATCTCATGACACTTCACTCGTCCTTATTTTCTGACCTTAAACCTGCGCCACACCCTCTTAATATTCGCACAACAAATGGTTCCACAATATTTGGTCATAATATAGGTTCCATTTCGACCTCCAACATCTTGGTTCCTGGGGTCTTTAATATTTCTGAATTTTCTTACAATTTATTTTCTGTGGGACAATTAGCTGAGTTGGGTTATTGCATTATATTTGATTATTTTGGGTGTATTGTGCAAGATCCAAAGACGGGACAAGAGCTTGGGATCGGTCCTAGAGTTGGGCGTATGTTTCCCGTGAACAACTTTCGTCTTCCACTTGTTGCTCTTGTTTCTGTTGCTGCAGTTGCTGCAGTTTCTTCTATTCCTTCCCTTACACTTGGGCATGCCTGACTTGGTTACGCATCTTCCTCTCGGGTACAACACTTGGCTTCTAGAGGTTTGTTAGGTTCTATGTCCAAAAAAATTTTTGATTGTGTTTCATGTCAGTTAGGAAAACATCTAGCTTTGCCTTTCAATACTAGTGAATCAATGTCCACTGATATCTTTGACCTAATTCATTCGGATGTCTGGGGGCCTTCCTCTGTCTCTAGTATTGGTGGATCTCGATATTTTGTTGTCTTTGTTGATGATTATTCCCGCTATAGCTGGATTTTTCATATGAAACATCATTCTAAATTATTGCAAGTATATTCTAATTTTGCAAAAATGGTTGATAATAGCTTAATTTTGCACATTTATATCATTATTAGAAAGCATTATCATACTTATTTTGAGTTAATTCATGCATTTTATAATTAGTTTTGGAATAATGCTGAATAATCAATTTTGTACTTAATTGAATCTTAATGCATGAATTTGTCCTTTATAGGATAATGAAATAAATTAGTGGATTTGTGCAAAGAAGAAAGCTAATGGACTTTAATTTTACAAGGGCCATGACGAAGTCAAAGAAGGCCAACCCAATTAAATTCAAGTCCAATTGGAGCAAGGAATCAAAGAAAATTTGCATCTAATCCAAGTCCAATTCGGATTAGGATTCCAACCTGTGCATTAGTTAGTATTTGGAGCATAACGTTCAGCTCAGATGTCCAATCGGGACGATTCAAGTTGGGCTAGAAAGCTAACTTAAAGGGCTACAACACTATTTTACCAAAAGTTCAAATTCTAAAGTTAAATGGGCCAAAAACGTCAGTTATGTGAAGCCTAAAAACCTAAGATTTCCTCCACACGGGAATTCAACTTGTAATAGGATTCCTTAACCTATTTAAAGGCTCTTTAGGGCAAAATTCAGAGGGGAGCTGCTGTAGAACATAAATTTAAGTTTTCTTAAAGTTTCTTTACAGTTTTTAGAGTTCTATTTGTGTTATGGCTTGCTAGAAGCCTTGCTAAGGCAAGGGGTGAAACCTAACTGTTTATTGGTATATTCTTAACAATTATTTATTGGTTTTAATGCTTATGTTTTTATGTTTTTGATTGTTAAGACTACCAATAGATGTGTTGTGTGTAGATCCCTAAACCTTAGCGCCTTAATATATTGTTATTTTCTCTTAATTTAAATTGCCTTTACTAAACTATCAAAAATCTCTTTAGTTAAACTTTATTATTTTAGTTTTATTCTCTTGTGGTTTTCTAATAAATTCCCTTTTCCCTGTGGATTCGATCTCAGAATTTTTGAGTTATTACTTCATGACAATCCTGCACTTGGTAGCATTATTTAAGTTGCAACAATGGTTCAAACTCAATTTTCCAAACGTATCAAAAATTTTCGATCTGATAATGCTTTTGAGTACACTTAACAATTATTTATTGGTTTTAATGCTTATGTTTTTATGTTTTTGATTGTTAAGACTACCAATAGATGTGTTGTGTGTGGATCCCTAAACCTTAGCGCCTTAATATATTGTTATTTTCTCTTAATTTAAATTGCCTTTACTAAACTATCAAAAATCTCTTTAGTTAAACTTTATTATTTTAGTTTTATTCTCTTGTGGTTTTCTAATAAATTCCCTTTTCCCTGTGGATTCGATCTCAGACTTTTGGAGTTATTACTTCATGACAATCCTGCACTTGGTAGCATTATTTAGGTCGCAACAATGGTTCAAACTCAATTTTCCAAACGTATCAAAAATTTTCAATCTGATAATGCTTTTGAGTACACTTAATATGCTTTCTAAGCTGTTTTGCATTCCCATGGCACTGTTCATCAACTAACTTGTTCAGGTACCTCTTAGCAAAATGGTAGAGCCAAATGAAAACTTTGTCATATTCTTGACATTGTTCGTGCTCTCCTTCTTTCTACCAAAGTTCCTACCCTTTTTTAGGGCGAAGCTGCACTTCATGTTGTTCATGTTATTAATCTCATTTCCAGTCCTTTCATCCAAAATAAAACTCCATATGAGCTCCTTTTTGGGTTACCTCCAGATAATCATCACCTTCGCTCCTTCGGTTTTGCTTGTTTTGTTCTTCTTCAGCCACATGAGCATAACAAACTTGAGCCTCGGTCAAGGCTTTGTTGTTTTCTTGGCTATGGTGAAACTCAAAAGAGGTATCAGTGTTCTGATCCTGTCTCTCATCGTTTTCGTATCTCCTGCAATGTTGTCTTTTGGGAACATCACTCCTTTGTTGAGCTCTCTCACTTCCGTGCCTTCCCATCTTCCTCCTCTGTCTTAGAACTTTTTCCAAATGAGGCAATTTTCCTTCTATAGCTGCTCTTAATCCTTCTGTAGTTGCTCTTGATTCTTCTATAGACTTCTCTGTCTAATCACTAGATATATTTGATCACTTTCCTAGTTCACCCTTTGATGAACAAATGGAAGATGAACAGGTTGAAGACGAGCTACCCAACCTTAAGCTTGGGTCCCTTGCTCTCTCTCCGCCTAAAGATCTTGCACAAGACATTCCAACTCGTCACTCAACTCAGGTAAGATCCATTTCCACCTTGTCACTCAACTCAGGTAAGATCTATTCCTGCACATTTACTTGACTATCATTGTTAAACTACCCTTGCTACACTACATGAGTCTCACATCTATCATAAGGCTTCCACTAACCCTTTATGACAGATTCCAATAAAAGAGGAATTTGATGCATTATATAAAAATCATACTTGGGATTTGGTGACTTTCCCTCCTGGGAAATCTATGGTTGGCTGTAAGTGGATCTACAAAATTAAGACTCGCTCTGATGGGTCCATTGAGTACTACAAAACTCATCTTGTTGCAAAAGGTTTTATACAGGAGTATGGGATTGATTATGAAGAGACCTTTGCTCCAGTTGCTTGTATCTCATCTATTCGTGCCCTCTTAGCTGTTGCTGCTGCCAGTAAATCGGACTTTTTTCAATGGATGTCAAAAATGCATTCCTTAATGGGTATTTAAGTGAGGAAGTTTATATGCAACCTCCTCCTGGTCTCTCTGTTGAATCAAGCAAGGTTTGTTACCTTCAACGTGCACTTTTGGTTTGCCAAATTCAGCTCTACCATCTCTCGCTTGGATTACATGGGTAGTTATTATGATTTTGCCTTATTTCTTCGTCGCACTGACAAATGCATTATTTTACTTTTCTTGTATGTGGATAATATGATCATAATTTGTGATAGCCTCAGTGACATTCAAGAACTCAAGGATTTTCTCAGTCAGCAATTTGAGATGAAAGATCTTGGATATCTCAGCTACTTCTTGGGTCTTGAAATCACTCATTCTACAGATGGACTTTATATTACTCAAGCTAAGTATGCCTCTGAACTCTTGTCTCGAGCTGGACTCACTGATAGCATGACTGTTGACACTCTAGTTGAGCTTAATGTGCATTTGACTCCCTCAGGGGGAAAACTATTGTCTAATCCCCCTCTTTATTGAGACTTGGTTGGCAGCCTAGTTTATTTCACTGTCACTCGTCTAGACATTTCCTATGCTGTTCACCAGGTGAGCTAGTATCTATTTGCTCCATGATTGACTCACTATGCTACTGTTCTACACATTCTTCGATACCTAAAATGCACTCTCTTCCTTCGTCTTTTTTACTCTGCTCAGTCTCCTCTTGTTCTCCGTGCATTTTCTTGCTGATTGGGCAGGAGATCCCACTGATTGTAAGTCCACCACTGGTTATTACTTTCTTCTTGGTTCTTCTCTGATTTCTGGGTGAAGCAAGAAACAAACTCATGTAGCCCGCTCCAATATTGAAGCAGAATATCGTGCCCTTGTTGATACCACATCTGAGCTTCTTTGGCGACGATGGATTCTCAAAAATTTAGGTGTGTCCACATCCTCTGCTACTCCTCTTTATTGTGACAACCAAAGTGCCATTCATTTTGCTCACAATGATATCCTCCATGAATGAACTAAACACATCGAGATCGATTGTCATTTTATCTATTATCATCTTGTCCATGGTGTTTTTAAGCTTATCTCAATCTCCTCTAAAGATCAACTTGTAGATATCTTCACCAAGTCACATCCTAAGGGACACCTTCATACTTTGGTTGATAACCTCAAGTTGGTCTTACATCCACCTTGAGTTTGAGGGGGGGCTGCTAACGTGTATTAGGGTATGTGGACTTTAGGCCTACCTTGCTTACTTGTATAGCACACTTACTTGTATTGCACACTCTACCTTCTATATAAAGGCACTTATGTATATTATATTATTTTGAGAAATACAATACTATTGAATTCAATATTTTTAACTATAGGTATGCTATTCTTGATTATCATTATTATTTTTGCTCAAGTTATATGAAAATGTTTCTTGTTACCAATTTCTAAAAGTGAGATACACTTTATCATACATTTTGCCATAACTTAGACATGCATGCGACTAGTGGTTATTGGATTACTTTTCATCAAATATTAGTGATAAATTCATGTGTAAGTAATGCTATTCAATCATAAGCTAACATTTATGTAAGTTATGACACAAAATCTGTGGCTAAGTTTGTGGTTCAAAAGTACCCTACCAATTGATTGTTTACAACTTATTGAAACGTTATTAAGAAAGCATGATGTAAGGAAATACAACATGCTAATAACAATAGTAAAAAATTTAAAATGACTAAATATCATGCAATAGTTATGATAATTTAAAAATATTTGTCTCTCTCAATTAGGGGTGTCCATGCATGGGTTAGATCTAGTTAGGTTTATGCTAAACTTGTACTTAACCCGATCACATTGGATATAGGAGAACCAAACCTATTGTCGACCCATAAGGAATGATGGATTGGATTCTTTACAAACGCTAGTTGGATTTGAGTGAAATTGATAATAATGGTGATGAAACAAAAAAGTGATAGGGAAAGTAGAGAGTAGATCAGGCCTGGCAGGGATCGCTCGGATCTCATCAAATTTGATTAAAATCTCATCAAATTTGACTAGATCTCACTGGATCTAGTCAAGATCTCACTAGAATTGCTTTGGATCTCACTGAATTTCGCTAGATCTTAACAGATTTGAGAGAGAGAGAGAGTAACAAGGGTTCGGACGGGTTTGGTTCATTGGATTTTGAAGGAGGTAACCCACCACTCAATCCACAGTTGTTAAATTTTGGGGGAGGAAACTTACCATTGATTGCTTTAGTCTTCGGATTAGTCTGTTCTCTATATAGATCTTGACCAGTTTCTTGGGTCTATGAATTTCCCTACTCCCAACTAAGTTGCTATAAAAGCAAAAGTTTGAAAGCCATACAATGATGAATTAGCAGCCAACTACTAATTGAAAAAGTAGGTTGTGCAAAACACTTTTTTTTAGAAAGCCATTGAACTAATTAGTTAAACTATAATGTCCATAATATCAATACATAAGTAATGTCCACTTTTTGTTATTTCTAAAAGAAACGTTTGGGGTTTAAATTTATATATCCTCAAATATCAAATTATCCAAAAAAAAAAAAAAAAATGCCCCAGCTATAGAAGTTGTACATTCTCGTACAATACACTGATCAGGTATGCAAAAGGTTTCCTCCTCCAATAGATGTAGTCAAACTTAATATGTTGACGTTGCTGTCACAAATACCTACGCTAAACTGTCCATATATAGTAGCTTGAAATGCTAGTGGTGAGGTCATTAAGGTTTGGACAGATTGCCCAGACTAAAATGCTAAGTATCATTCCATGCACAATACACCGAACACACTAGACCTGAGAAAATGAGTGAGAAATCAGCTGTTAGAGTGCACTGGACAATACTGCAATACATACATATATATATATATATATATATATATATGTGTGTGTGTGTGCGCGCGCGCGAGCGAAGCAACTGGGCTGAGATTCGCTTGAGCTCACAATCTATTTGTGTAGTGGGCTTGGATTTCCTACACTGGGTCGTTCCTTGTGCAGAGACCTAACGAAATCACTCCTCTCTTTTTCCATTGATCATATTCCCTCTCTTTTTCCTCACCAAAGTTTCAACAACCCTCTCCTTCCCTCAGCTCTTTGTATTTATAGCTAGATGTTAGTGGAATAGTGATGATAGCCTCTGGCGCTAGTGCGTCCAGAGGTCCAATGCTGTTAGTTGTAAGTGGGCGTTTAGGTGGAGGTGACTTTGGAATTGGTTCCCACTTGGGAATGCTCGGCAGTAGCACTCCATGATCGCGGGTTGTTTGGACGACAAAACCCCGGGTGAAGCCTTACTGCCCCGGGGAGGGCTCGCTGGGGTGCGAGAGTATGCCGTCTTCAGAGCATGTCACGGCTTAGGCCAAGAGAAGGAAAAAAGGGGGGGGGGGGGGCCAATGCACCGTCTAGGTATATAAGGCCCTAATGGGCCTGGATGTTTCAATCGGCCCAGGGGCCGGATGTGCCAGGGAACTTCAGTGCCGTACATTAGCCCCCCCTTGATTCGTCCCCTGTTCTTGAGGGTGAATCAAGGAACTCAAGGGACCGACGGCCCGGCAAGTGAGTATTTGTTGGTCCAGTGATGCGCTTCTCAAAAGACGCATTAAGTCTGATAGGCCGTCATTATTGTCTGTAGTTTCATGAACCGAGACGTTGCGCGTGTGGCAGTTGACATGACATCCCATTGGGTTTTCCGCCAACGATTTATTTAATGCCATTTATTCTTCCCTCTTCTCCCTATAAATATCCGCTTCTGGCTCTTTCTTTCATTTTCGCATCCTCCATTCTCCCAACCTTCGCTTTGCTGAGCATTCCTCCTAGTGCATTCATCTCCTAGTTCAGGACTACTCCCCCTCTTAGAGCTCAAAGTAAGTTCTCTCTCCTCTCCTCTCTGATTGCTCTGCTTCACTTTGTTCAATTTGTAGATCGTAGTTTTCCTTTTGAAAATCTTAGTTTAGAGGATGGGTTATTCTTACCTCCTTTCGTCTGAAGCCACTTTGGCTAATTTTAGGGCTGCCTACGATGTCCCCGGGGATGTCGATATCGCCTTCTGCCCCGAGGGCGATAACAACATTCAACGGTGCCGTGGCATCAACACAGTCTTTTTTCCCTTAATGGCTATTCTAGAGGGTGGGGTTCGATTCCCGGTCGACCCCCTAATCTTAGGTACCCTTAGGTTTTACGGTTTTTGCCCCAACTAACTCCCTCCCAATTTTTACCGGGTGGTGAGCTGTGTCAGTAGGATGAATCGGTTGTTTGGGTTGCAATTGAACCCCCACGACATTAACTTTACGTACAGTTTGTGCGGTAATATCAAATCAAACTATTATTTGAAAACTAGGGACATGAGGATACGACTTATCTCATGCCTGCCCGATTCGAATAGAAATTTAGCGAGGGAATTTGTACAGGTGAGCGGCAATTGGTTTGCCAAGGAGCTTCCTTGTGCATTCTCACCGCGCGACGTAGGTCAGTACCGAACGTCCTTTATCTGACCTTTTATTCAATTTTGATTCAAATGAGTAAACTCTGACCGGTTTTGTGTGTGTCTTCCGTGCAGAAAGCAGAAGGTTCAAGCCGGACCTTAGAGTGGTGTACATCCGTGACCTGAACTTCGTGCTTAAGTCGGAGATTTTTGTTCACTCAGACGGACAACTCCGTGCATCGCATCTGATCCTCAGCGTTGACCCCGTATACTCCACCTAGTAAGCATTCAGCCAGGCCTTGATAGTCGACAGTCCCCTCCTTTCCTATATAGACGTGCATCACGCGAACTTTCTTCCCCTAAAGTTCACGGTAGGCGAGGCACGTGACCGCGGCCCCCGGTACACTTGTTCGGACGAGCGCCAACCCCTTCGTGACGAGTCGACTGAAAGAGTGTCACGAGCGCTCTGAGAAAGGGCACACGAGCTAATTCAGCCCCAAGCTCCCGTTCAACCTGAGGCTCCCGTAGAACCAGAGGCTCCTGTTTAGGAAGCCAAAGGAGCGGTAGCCGAGCCTGTCAGTTCTTCGGAAACAGAATTAGATCACAGTCACGAGATGGTGACTAGGAGAACGATGACGATAAGTCGTTTCGTGCCCGGCGCCCGGCCAGCAACTCAGCAACAAGGAGATCCAAGCCAAGCCCCTCCGCCTCCTTCAGTTCCAGCGGCCTGATCACGCAAAAGCCAGAGTAATGTTGAACAGACATAAACAAGCCTGGGAAATGTGCCTGTCCATTTGCCACCCCGTCCGTCCTCGAGGATTGTTATTCGCGAACCGGTGACTCATACTGGGCCGAACGTGGCGTCCACTTCCCGATCTCTTGCGAGTTGGCAACCCTCCTTCCAGCTGGACGGTCAACCTCTCCCAGAGTTCGCCAGCATTAGAGTCTGGGACAAGGGTCAGGGGGGCCGTGTTGCCCAGAGTTTGGTGCGCGGCCTGCTTTTACCCGAGGACGTGCACGCCTTCACGAAGGGGACAGACGAGTCGTTAGGGACGGCTAATATGGCACACTGTAGCGGTATGGTTTTCTAAAAATTCTACTCATAGCTCTTCCATTAGTTTGGTTTTTGCATTAACATGTGCATGGAAAGCCTTACGTTTCAAAAGGTTCTTTCACATACCCCCTTTATTGTCGTTTATCCAGGCTGCACAATTATCACACATAGTCGATGGGAGGATGAAAGAACTTTCCGAGGACGCTGGCCGGGAAAAGGCATTGAAGGATGTTGCCAATGCCAATGCTGCGGAGAAGTTGAAGGCAGCCGAAGATGCGGAGAAGAGGGTCTCTTCGGCCGAGGAGGCTAGGATCCGGGCAGAGGGAAAGTCCGCCGAGTTGAAGGTGCAACTGGGGAGCACCGAGTTGAAACTGGCTAAGGCTCAGAGTTTGAATATTGCTCTAGGGGAAAAGTTGGCCGATTTGAAGGCTGCGCTGGAAGCTTGTGAGGGCAAGTGGTACAACGAGGGGTTCGTCGATGCTGAGAATTCTGCGGAGTTGGTCATTTGCTAGGCCCATAGGCTCAAATTCGAGGAGGGGTGGTTGGCTGCTCTTCGAGCCGCGGGAGTCCCCGAGGAGTCTCCTTTGAGGAACCCCAGTGAGATCCCTTTCTCGCCCCTCCCAGCCCCCGCACAAAATGCCCCCAATGTCATCGATGAAGAGGAGACTAGCAGTATGAGTGAGTTAGTAAAGGCGATCGACTCCCATGCCGAGCCGACCGATCTGGAGGCTACTAGCAATCCTCAAACCAAAGGCCAAATTAGTGGGGGTTCCGGGATTCCAGCTGCCCAGCAACCTTCCATGGAGGCTTCTCATTTCCAGTCCGAGGATTCTTCAAACTGATTGCCGTACCGATTCTCTTTTTTCTCCTACTTTAGCAACTTTTCACTTTGGTAGTTTTGCCTAAGTCACCGGGCTGTGGTGACAAGACAATTGATTTTCTCAGTTTTTAATCTTCTATTTGTTACCGTGCTTTGAACATTATGCGCTGTTTTGAACTAATTTTGTCAATATTCCATCGTTTTGTTCTTGTTTTTCCTTCACATATTTGCGCGTTATTTGTTAAGTCCGCGGTCCGCGTCGTTGGTGCGGTGCTCACTCCACAAGTATAAATGCTTGTGGGATATGGGGGGCAAGAGCCAGGATTCAAATCTCCAGGGAGGAGCTTTACACACATATACACTTAGATTATGCTAGAATAGAAATTCTATCTTATATATAAAAAATAAATAAATAAATAAAATAAAAATTAAAAAAAAATGATTTTTTTTTTATTAATATTTAGTAGATGTGCGATTGTTATGTCTCTGTCTGTGTTTCATGGTCTAACGGTTCTCTATTTGTTGCTTGCTGTAGATATTTATATGCGCAAAGGCTGTCAGGCTGAATGTGGCTTGGATAATTAAATAATCAATTAGCTTACTGCCGCAGCTATTGCCTATGGTCTGAAGTCTGGACAAGGAGGATAAAAGAACATTTTGGTTTTTGATCTTGGTGGCCGTGGCGGTACAATTGATGTTAATATTTTGACCATTTAACATGGTGTGTTTAAGGTTCTTGGCTTGTTGTCACCAACTTGGGAGGAGAGGATTTTGAGAGTGATGGAATAGTTCAGCAAGTTGATTAAAATAAGGACAGCCACGATATCAGTAAGGATAACAAGGCTCTTGGGATGTGAGAGAGCTAAGAGAGCATTGAGTAGGCAACACAACAGAATTGAGTTTCTTTTTAACGGTGTTGACTTCTCAGAGCCTTATAAGAAGGGCTAGTACTACTTAGCCGGAAATAAAAAGGGGGCAAGTACTATTTTTGACTTGTTATACCATTTATTTATTCATTTTTTTTAGAAGAAAGACAGTTCTTATCATTTAAGGGAATCCGTTACAATCGACCTGAAGAACATGAATAATATCTATGGTATATCTTCCATCCAAAGTTGCATTTAAGAAATAAAAATGAAAAAAATTTAACTACAAAATTGATTGTAACCTAAAGCTCTAATCTTACTCAATAAAATCAATATTATTACATATTTTGAATATGTAACTGTTGAATTGTATGTTTTTTACATTCTTAATATACATGTCAAATTTTGTGTCAATCAGATATTATTTACTATATGATCTATAAGCTTATATTTTATGCATAATAATTTTAAATTATAAAAAATTGCAATTTAACAATTTATTAATGACATAATTATTGATATTTAAGTTTCTAGAATTTGGCAAGTATGAAAGATATAAGAAGAGGATATAATCCAATGGTAGATTTGTCAAAATTCACCTCCAATAAAAAGATATTTAGTAAGGTTGTAGCTTTAAGTTACAACCTTACTCAATAAAATAAATATTATTACATATTTTGAAAGTCTAACGAGTGAGCTACAATGTTACAATGCCTACGAACATGAGAATAATGTATTTTTGAGAAACAAGAGGCAAGGTACTATATATTTTTCACTATGTGGCCGAAGTGTGACAATGAGTGAGAGTTGTTCTCAAGCGCTGTGACAAGTATCTGTGAGTCGCCTTCTAATATCACCCGATCAAAACCTGTCTCCAAAGCCAACTCTAGAGCCCTCCTAGCTACCATAGCTTCTACTTCAATGGCTATGAAAGGGAGAGTAGTTTTTTGCAAGAGAGAAACCATAACTTGTCCCATATTATTGCGAATAACTTAAAAACATTGACTTGTTATACTAGGTTAACTACTAGAGCTACAATACCCACAAAAAAAGTGTGGGTATTGTAGAATTTTCATTGCATCAAATGTAAATAATTGACATCATGAAAACCAAAAAGGGGACAAAGATACCCAAAGAAAGTGAATATACGAGACAGTTTGATGTTAGTGCCCCAAATCTTCAATCCCACTATCAACTACAACCTGTAGGACAAGAAAGAAAAGGTCAACCAAATATTAGAGACTATAGCGGTTTGAAGAAAGAAAAAGATTATCGCTTCTGCTTCTTACTTGGAAAAGTTCTTCAATGGAATCTTGTGAATTGCCTTTTTTCTTTGATAAGCATCTTGGATGGAAACTTGTGAAAAACTTGTTGAAGGGAGTTGCTGGAACAGGTATCAGTTTCCCAAGGAAATCAAGGGGCCAACTAAATGGGGAGAGAATTTTATTAGATAAACAAAAAAAGGAAGATCAAGCTCTTTAGCCTATAATAGTACAAGCCTATGATCTTTCAAATGGATTGGTCTTTTTTTGGGTAGAGCTTCCAAGTTTGCAAGTAACCATCCAGAAAAAGAGATTCACTTTGAAGAAAGATATATGCCCAAACAAACAAGAGTATGTGATTCAAGACTTTCAAAACTATGTTCGATATACTATTTCTTAAACCACCTGATATCATTACTCGATACCAACTTACCTTATGAAACCAATAACGATGGAGATCAGCCACTGTGACCAAGTAAGCCTTACTGTCAAGGTAAACTTCCCGAGAAACTCAATGATAATGGCCTAGACAACAGCAAGAAATGTGTAGTCCAAGCAAGACCCATAAAGCAAAAAAATGCAAGTGAAAAATGAGATACAAGTCACACCTGAAGCACAACAGTTAATCCCACTATCCCCATGAAAAGACAGTTCTTAGTAACTCCTTTGAATACATTAAGTTCATCTGGTCTGCGGGCATTAAATTCATTGAAAATCTGCAGTTGGAACAATAAGATTATTCACATGCTTATTTGATTACAAATATTAGTCATGATATAGCAGCTTGTTAAGATAAGGGAAATGGAGACAAGAAACTTGAAAGTGTGTCAAGTGCATTAAGGATGCAGATCAAAGGGTGTTAATTAAGGAAGAAGAGATAAAAGAAAGATGCACGAGTTATTTTAATACAATTTTTAATTGAAGCCATACAAGAACATGATCATCACAAGCTTCACTTAAGACAGTTTTAAAAGAGCTATTGAACTGAAACAAAGCCATGCTGAAAACCATTTCATCTCAATTCTCTATCCAGGAAGCCATATGGGTCAAAGTCATCTATGAATATTTTTGCTTGAAAGTTGCCTATGTATATAGTGCAGCTAGATTGCTTATTTATGAGAATGTAGTTGGACGATAAGGGCACATTTGGTATACTATAATGGTGACAACATATGAATTGGAATAACCATTACAAGGAATACTAAATGCTATTATGGAATAACTACTACTATTCATTTGTTTGGTAGCAACACAGGAATAGAATCCTGATTTTGTATTCCACTCTTTAATTAAACTACCTGAAATACTCTTATTTATAAAATTTTATGTACACTTTTAGCGGCTCTAGCTTTACATTATTATGTATATATATAAATCCAACAGTTTTATCATTAACATCTTGTCTTTTGTTCAAAATTAATAAGCTCTACTTGTCAAATACATGGAAAAAGACTGAAGTTACTCCATGATTACCAGTGAGCTCAAACTACAACCGCGGCTTCTTGAAATAGCAGTAGTGGAGCACCTCCAATGAACCCAATCTCATATAACTATTGTTCCAAATAACATGGTCTAATTAAGGAAAAAACTTGATTCTTTTTCGCATTTGCTTCCTTGAGATGGATATGCTTTCATATATATATATATATATATATATATATATATATATAAATGATAATGAATTTACTATAGCAGATTGTTGTGTTTTCTTTTCTGCTAGTATCCCATGGAAGTAGAAATTAGCAGCAAATCTCAAAATCTTTGTAGGTTTAATATTGCAGGTTGTATTGACAAAAATAGGGACCACACCAAAATGTGTTTGTGGGTCTAATAATGTCATAAAGCAGCTGCAAAGAGAGAGAGAGAGAGGAGAACCTGTAGAAATTGCAGTAATGGTAGAAAAAAAATTTTGAGAAGGGGAACAGCAGTAAAGGGTTGTTTTTTTTTTTTTTTGGACTTTTCTAATGAGTAGTATTAACTTAGGACAAGAAATAGGGATTATAGGGCTTACAGGGCTTTAATAAGAAAAAACTATTCCTCATTTTAAAGAATAGCTACGCTTGTGAATAGCCATTCCCCGTAAAGAAAACACAACCAAACAACAAATAGCTATTCTATTACCATGTCTATTACAGCACCCCAAAAGTACCTTAAGTGTAATATTGTTTTAAACAGATAAATACGTGCCAAAGCGTTAAGCCCAATCCATGAGAGGATAAGTTTAAAGTTTTCCTTCTTGGTTTTGAAATATGACATTGATTAAAAGAAGAATAAGTACACTAATTCTTCTATGAATGGAAACCTACTATGATAAAAAGGAAAAAAAATGGTGTTATAATAGTCCCTATAAATAGAATGATGGCATAGATTTTGTTGTGTGTATGGAAGTTAAAAGACAAGGTTTTTTGTTTAGTGTTTTAGTGTTGGTGTATTGGAGATTTAGGTTAGTTTACATTTGTCAGAGTTCGTGAGTTGATTGTAATTTATATTGCTGACATAGTAGATTTTGGTTGGTGTCTTGTCCAACGTCTAAGCAACTATTCAAAGTCGAAGAAAGAGAAGCTTAGAGAATTAAAGTTTCTTTTCCTTTTTTATTTAACAAGTTAAAATTACCTGACAAAGTACAAAGGAATTGAACATCAGAGTATTCTTCACTTCATTTGCATGGTTGCTCTCATCATTCTCCAAATTCAGTAAACTCCTACCTCGGAAATTGAGGACAAGCAGGACGCTCACTTGATATAGAGTCTGCAATTTCAAAACCAACAAAAACAATGACATTTAACATAATAGACAATTGAAACTTAGTGTTTATGACCTAATATTTCCTCCACAATAACACAAGTACTATTCACAAAAGAAACAAGAAAACATGTGTACCTGTATCAGCAAGTTCCTCCAAATGATATTTTTTGTAAAAGATTTTCTGAAAAATATATAATAATTGTGAAAAAAAGTATAAACTGTATTATTCAACTTAATGATAACATTAACCCCAATATATATGTGATTTTTACATGTTAACCCCCACAATACAAAATGACCCAAATTTCCCTTATAACCAAACCAATATTACTCATAACACTCCCCCTTAAACTTGGGCATACATATTATATAATCTGAGCTTGTTAAATATCACATCTGAACGAGTCTTGCACACTTGTTTTGTGTCTCATGACTTCCCTTCCACCTCTTTTTTAAAAGCATTTTGGAAGCCAGGAAAGAAAGTAGATGTGCAATTTACATAGCAGTTGTACAATTCATAAGGATCTAAAAGGTTTTGTAAACATTCAATGTGGATTATGTAACATTTTCAGGTGATTTTGGAAATGGCTTCTGACATAATTGGTCTTGTATACTCATCAAATATTCAGCTGCCATTGGAATTGTGTGTTTGTCTCTGCAACAATCAATGGCTTTATTTTCATACTTCTACAAAGACAAGTCCATTTGCTGTCCATTCGTTCTTTTAACAAGCTATTGAACATATCAGCAGCTTGATCCCTTTTAGAGACATATGGTGTGGCACTTAAACCACTCTCCACTTTTTCTCAAACAAGATGGGAATCCACCTCTATATACTTGGTGCTTTCAAGAAATATTGGGTTGGAAGTAATATGAATAGTTAGTACATAGTCATAGGCAATTGCACAATAAAACTCAATTCCTTTAGAAGCTGTTTAATCCACATGAGTTCACACAATGCATGGGCCATGGCCCTAGCCTCTATACTATTTTGCATAACCAATAAAACGCCACACCAGTTTTATTAACCAATAAAACAGTGTAATTTCCAAGGACATTTAAATTCAGTGCAGAGGTGTTTGAATTTAATTATGGAACCTAATGTATTGCACATAAGGTAATATTCTTAAGTTTTACCCTACTATTATAAATTTAATAGTAAACTTCCCTTCAAAATTAATTACAAAATATAAAGAAAATGACAATAAAACTTCAAAATCCTTTCCCAATCCCAACAAAAGCATGGCTTTTACAAAATGGAGAGATTCAGATAGCACCTTAAATTGAAATAAAAATAATAGGCATTTATTTTCAGAAAGCAATATTAAATTTCATCTTCCATGATCCAAAAATTATTACCTTCGACCAACGGGGGGCCTGTGCATCAGGTAATCCTTTGGTGATTCAGTAGCCAATGCTAGAGGTCCAAGAGTATCCACGATAAGATTAACCCATAGAAGCTATACAAAGAGCAAGAAATGTTGAGCAATTAGCATGGTACACAGAGAGAGAGAGAGAGAGAGAGAGCACAAACCTGCACAGCTTTTAATGGGACATCACCAGGTGAAATTGCTGCAATAACATTAATGATCAGAGCTGCTATATTTGCTGAACGTTCAAACTGAATGAACTTTCGAATATTCTCATGCACAGATCGGCCCCATCTGACAGCCTACATTCGGTAGAAAACAAAAGTAATATTAAATATTTTCTTAAAAAAATAATAATTAAAAAAAAAAAAAGACATTATGGTCTTGCTAATCTTAAACACAAACTCATGAGAATCAAATGTCAGCTGTGTCATTTCACAGAGAATACTGAGAATCTTGAAAGATTGATATTAAGAACCATAAAACAAAAGAAAAATCAGAATGATCATGAAAATAAACCAACATGACATATTAATATTAGCAGAAACAACTGAGGACCCATCGCTTTTGAAATGGTCTCAATATTACAAATTTTTAGATAAAAATAAAATAAAGTACGATATATTCATTCCAGTCCAAGCAATTAAGATCCACACCACTATTCAAGCAACAGTAAACATTATGAAAGTCATTACTTTTTACAACAAATAGAAATTATACATATAATAAACAGGGCAGAAGGCATTTTACAGCTTTTCAAGACAGAACTTATACATATAATAATGAGGAAAAGAAAAGAAAAGAAAATAGAATGCACACATAAGAAGAAGACTAACCTTCACAACAGAAGCAAAATTGTCGTCCAAGATAATGATATCTGAGCTATCTTTAGCAACCCGTGTCCCTGAAATACCCATTGCAAGACCAATGTCTGCCTAAAATCCAAAATGATAGAATACCAATCAAGACCAAGAAAATAGAAAGTACTTTTTTGAAAAAATATGATCAGTTGATGTCAAATTTCAAACTTTACAACCAAGAAAGCAAGGCTCCAACAAGTAGCCAAGACAAGCTTTATAACCAAACAATTGTTGCAGGAGTGAAACAGCCACCAGAATCCACAAAAAGTTTATTCCATTCCCAATGCCAAAATGGTCAAATTTCCTATGGATCCATTTTATTCTTTTTTTGGAGAAAATGCATATTTAAACACGGCATTCTCAGGACTGGGAACCACCTACATAGATTGTATTATTTGGTCTATGCCACATCACCCAAAAACCCATTATCGAATAGATTCATTTACAGACTTCACCATTTCTATGCCGACCTTAAACAATATTACTACCAGTAGTAACACCAGACATGGCCAGACATAAAGACTCCTAAAACAAAACAAGAAGAGATGGAAGAAATAGACATTGTCAAACCTCATTTAGAGCAGGAGCATCATTAATGCCATCGCCAATTACAGCAACAACATGTCCCCTCTTTCTCAATTCTTGCACAAGCAAAAGCTTGTCATTGGGAGAACATCGCCCCATCACCTACACATTGGAAAATAGTATTAATCTTTCTACCAAATTGGCCACAATAATTTAATTAGTGGACATATGCACATTATAAAAATCTAAACCAAGGAAGAGATAAATGTATCAGATCATACAGATATCCCATTCACAGTTTGCTCTCTTTCAATATCTGATAGGGCAAGGAATTCTCCTGCTTCAATGAGATTTGGCTTGGTAGCTTCTGCATCTGAACCTAGTATTCCACATTCCAAAGCTATTGCTTTTGCTGTTTGGAGATTGTCACCAGTAACCATGCGCACCTATGGGCCAGAAAAAGGGATACTCCTTTTGATCATTTGTACCACATTTACAAAAATAATCACACACACAGTATACCACCATGATCAACGTATTACTATCAACAAAATGAAACCAAAAAACACTTAAGAAAGGGGGAAAAAGAGCTTTTAAGTTTAAAAGTTGCGACAAAAAATAACAGTTTATTGATAAAGAGAATTTTTATCAATAAAATAAGAATCTATAATAATATATATAAAACCCAAGATGCTTGACTCTTAGTTGACTTTATAATATGTTGTCACCTAAAATTTTGAGATCTTACAATTTTACACATCATTAGTTAATATATATATATATATATATATAGTTTTTAATTTAAATTATATTTTATACTACATTTAAACCATCCATTAGAATATTGTCGTAACATTTTTTCTTTAAATAGTAGCATAGACAATTTCATATAAATACAATCATTATAAATGCATATTGATTTATATGTATGGAAAAAAAATTATATTTGTTAAAAATTTTCATGCATTGCATGGGTTATAGACTAAGTTTCACTAAAGAAGATAATGCGATGAGGCCCAAGTACACAGGAAGAATACTAAATGACATTAAACGCCCCTCCTCCCCCCAATAAAAAGAGAGAGAGAGAGAGAGAGAGATGATTATTAAATTACCAATTCTCCCAAAAACTTAAACTATTAGGATATGGTCAATGTAATCATTTTAACCATATACTTCTAACACTCCCCCTCACGTGTGGGCCGAAACTACCTTTCAATAGGTGAGCCCAACATGTGGGAATTTAAATGGAATGGGAGGTAAAGTGGACGAGACATAAATTGAATTCAGAACCTCCTGCTCTAACACTATGTTAAATTATTGATTCTCCCAAAAAATTTAGCTATTAGGATATGGTAAATTTAATCATTTAATCACATACTTCTAACAATGATAAAACAGTCATGTCAACCAAGATACAAACTATCCAAAAAAGACAACAAATTAGAATCAAAAGCGAAGGATTGAGGAGTAGCATGTTCCTGTTTGAATAAAGTTTTTAATAATTCAATAGTTGGAGGTGGAAGGATTTGAACCTTGATGTCTCAATTGGAAACACTACGAGGTACTAGTTGAACTACAAGATTCTTGGTGTTCCCGTTCGAGTAAATTGCCCACCATCTGCAACATGAGCTGGATTATCGAGCGTTCCATGTCTTAGAAAATGCACAAATTCCTTACTCTCCAAATAGTCCACGTAGTCCACATCAAACAAGACGGAATAACTCTCTAGAATGACTGGCCCTTTTTAACATGTGGACCAGCCCAGCTTAGAAGTAAGTCCAACACCCTCCTAGTCATCACCCAATTCACACGGAAAAGACACAATAGGAAATCCTATAACTCTGTAGCAACACTACAATGTAGAAATAGATGGTCAATTTGTTTCCCCAGCAGACTTACAAATGCAACACCGATTAGGAATAACAAAGTCCCATTTCCACAAATCATCAGTTGCTAAAAAGTTTGCCCATCACTATTACCCACATAAAGAAACCTACACAAGGAGGAGATATGACTCACCAGATAATTCGCCAAGGGAAGTGTTGTTCCCCTCCTCCTTTTAAGTTCTATAATAAGTACTAACTTTGAAATCCTGAGCCTTACACAGTCCAGGTCAAGCTGTCTCTTGAAATTGACATATCTTAAATGACAACAAATCCATCAAAAAGGAACCAATGGATTCCAACTCCCAATCATGCACAAAAGGATAGTTTCTAATGAAGGAAATGATTTGACACATACAAAAAATCAGCCACCTTTGCCTCATCCCTGGCAAGTAGAAAATGTTCTGGGTAATGATCCTTTAAAGTCTCATCACCACCAACGATCACACCAAAACCAAACCTTTTCCCTTGCTCCTACCTCATATTTACAATGTTTGCAAACTTGGACCATCCCTTATGAATTTCTATAGATATGTATCTCCCACAATCTGTGCAAACAACAACCCTGTAATATCCAATACCCTGTAACAATTGTTTGATGTGGTGCATTTGGCAGGAAAGAAACTTGGTGTTTTGAAGACTCTAAATGGGTAGTAGCTAACTTAAAACTTTTCTTCTTTAAAACACTATCAGATTGGATGTTTATCATAGGAAGTCATTCTATTTTTTTTGGTTTATAATTTGATGGATGCTTGTAATTTGTGTATTTGATTGTTTTGGTCCCTTCTTGTATACTTGGGTAACTCCTTATATATTTGAATAAAATTTTCTTTACATATCAATATATATATATATATCCTGTACTTAGTTTCCATCACCCTACACCATACAGAATTAGTCTCACAACCCCAAAACACCATAATCATTTCCTAACAATACTAACACCTGCCTAATCCCCAAATCTCCCTCCTAATTGGGGTAATCCATTTAAGAAAATGGAACTTAAACCCATCTGCCAACCACCCCAAAGTAAGTCCCTTTGAACTTTCTCCATTCTATTGGCAACAGCAGCAGGGAGGGGGAATGATGACATAAAATAAGGAGGCTAGAGAAAGTACTTTAAGTCTTCCCCCTTTTGATAAATATATTTTCTTCCAACTTGTTAACCTCTATTACATTCTTTTGAGAATGTCATCCCAAATAGTTTTAGCTTTGAATCAAACTCCTGACGGTAAACCCAAATACTTTAATGGTAAGGCTGAAATTTTATACTCAAGAATGTCAGCTAGCACTCCCATATTCTCAACCTCCCACATGGACCATTTCAGACGTGCCCATATATATTTCCAACCCAAGCACTGCTTCAAATAACAAAAAATTACATTGAAGATACCGCAATTGTTTTACACATAAAAAGTGCATCATTTGCAAAGAGCAAATGTGAAAGCTTCTTTATATCATTGTTTGCCTTAACTGAAAAGCCAGACAAGTATCCCCCTCCCGAGCCTTAGAAATCATTGTACTTAGAGACTCCATTATAAAGATATAAATGTGGAGAAAGAGGATCTGTTTCATTCAATCCTGCCTTTTTTTGTTAATGAAACTTGATGTCTTAGTCGCCTCTGCCCAAAGCACCCTGGGCAATCCTGCAGTCAATCTTCTGCATCTAGCCCTTTTAGCCAAGATTATGTTCATTCTCTCCAGAACTCTATTTATTTGTAGAGTTCTTTTGACTATGAAGTGATAAGTGATGTCTTCTGATTCATAGAATTCCAAGAATTCATTTTTTTTCCTACACTTTAGGCTACTATCTGTTCTATGGTATTTAATTTTGTGCCAGTCTAATTTTCAACTTGCACTTTCCACTTTTAAAATATGCTAAATGTCTCAGATGTATTCCTTATAAAATAAATTCATACCTTCCTAGAGTAATCATCAATGAAATTGGCCCCAAATGTCTGAATGAGTATAGTCAAGAACACCCTTGCCGGTATGAGAGTGTCTTGAAACTGACTTTGTGCTGCTTCCAATACACACAATAGTTGCAGAAGTTTAGCTTGCATCTTCACTCCCTTCAGCAAATTTTTCTTGTGCAACTTTAGCATACCAAACTCACCAATATGACCAAGTTCCATATGCCATAATTTTGTGTCATTTGGTGACTGGAACTCCACCTACAACTTTGTTCCCAACCAGTTTGTATAGCTTGTCTACCTTTTGTCTCTTCATTACCGCCAAGGCACCTTTGGCAATCTTCTTGACTCCACCCTTCGATGATAGTAATAGCCCAAAATCATCCAATACTCCTAAAGAAACTATTTTTTCTCTATGATCTAGAACATGTTCGACACCTCCAAGATCTCTCACAACTCCAACAAACATCTTGTTGGGTATGCACATGAGTAAAGTCAAGCATTTAGTAATAATAAGAGTCAGTGGTTAATATAACATAGTTAAGCCCAGACTCATTGGTATAAGTTTTTGAATTTAGTGTCCTTATATATTATGTTATATTAACTACGGAATAGGAGTCTCCTCAAGGTGTTATCTCCTCAACAAGTGGTATCAAAATCTATGGTGGTATATGGCAAGGTGGTCAAGGTCCCTTTCGTATTTGGAGTGGGGACAAGGTGCATGTACTTAGAGCTCACACAAGTATGCATTGCACAAGGCAAGCCTATAAAGCCCACACACAGATGATCTTGGAAAAAGACCCAATAAATTAGTATTGTCAATGATGCTAGATCAAAAAATAAAAAAACGGTGTGAGGTACCCATAGACATGGATGTGTAGGGGTTCCCATGGAGTGTGTAGAGTTGACACGTGATTAGCATAGGAGAGGCCTATGGATGACTTGCTGGTGAAGGAAAAAGCCCGTAGTCAAAGGGGAGCTAGTAGGACTTGGTTGAAGTCCACATAAAGGCAATAACTCACACATGAGGGGGAGATTGTTGGTTATACACAAATGAGTGATGTCCCACATTGAATAGTAATTACTAGAGTGAGTGGTTAGTTAATATAACTTAGTTGGAATCAAACTCATTGTCCTGAATTTTTGGGTTAAGTAGTGTCTCTATGTGTTATATTAACCACTCAATTGGCCCAATGGTAGTCTCCCCAACGCATCTTGATATTGACAGTACCATTCCTTAATAGTGGACACATAACATCATTGCCCATTAGGACCTTACCTCTGTTGCAAGGCCTATATGTGTCAAACCATTCTTTCTTTGGGCTTATATGGAGTAGCATGCAAAATCTAAAATCTATAATTCAGATAGAACATCACTACCTGTGATGAGAAAAAAATTAAATTTGCATCAACTTCACTATTATCTAATTTTTTTTCAACGACACCAGCAAATTATAAGGGCTTCTTTTTGCTCTTCCTTTCCTCCATGTGTTGTCTTAACCATTGTTTTATAAATCAAAACCGCCAGTTCAATAGGGAATCAGACCTTAAACTGGTCCTACAAAAACCGAGAACCAGTCCTTTTCTGGTTCTTTGACCATTCCGGTTTTTTAAAACAATGGTGTTAACTCTTTGCACTGATATTTGTAGAGTCCTTTCTTGTGACAGTAAATGCGCTCTACAATTTACTTTGTACATGACAACAAAGCACGTTTGAGTTGTATGCTCCAACTTCAGAAAGAAGCATTAGAGTTACTTGTTATTTTTTCTAATCTCTCTCTCTCTCTTATCCTTTCTTCTCTCTAAACCATAATCTTCCATTTTTTACAACTCAACTGGATTAAATCCATGACCTCACCATCCAGTCCACATGATGCCATTTGGACCCTTGTTTTAAATTAAAAATTAAGTAATGATTCCAAACAAATCCCCCAAACATCACCAACAAATCTTATAGTTGGAAATGGAAATTTAATCCAATCAAAAAAATTTCTATATGTTTATGATGAAGTGCATGAATGATTTAACCTGCAAGCAATATCATTAAAACACTAACAAGGACACGTTTGTATAACATCAACATTCCAAATAAAAATGAAATGCAACATAGATGCTTTTGTATAGAACAGCAATCACAATACAGAAACATCTACTGAAAAATACGCAACTAAAGTTGACATTGTTACTTATTCAACACACAATTGCAACAAATATTTATCCCACAAGAACTCTGACTAGCAATATAGAGTAAATTACATTACAAATGATAGAAACAGGCCACCAACATCCACACAACTAAAATTTAACGCAAAAAGATTACCTTAACACCAGCATTTTGGCATAGTTGCACAGCATCTTTCACACCAGGTTGACAAGGATCCTGTATTGCATTGCATTGCATTGCTTTCAAAAGTTAAAGAGCTACTATAGAGTTGGATTTCAAAAGTTGATACCATAAGTAACACACTTCAAGTAAGATCTTAGAAAAGTTTTAGATGATGCCATAAGTACACAGTCCTCTAAATAGGATAACTTAGAAACAAGACTGTTGTTGGACTTTATTAAACATTCAGTGTACAACAAAACAATGCAGGCTGGTAATACAAAATCCATAAAAAGAAACGGGAAAGAAGTGAAATAAATGCAGATAAGCATTTTATGAAGATATTTTACGAATACAAAGGTCTCTTCCACTATTTCCCTCCAAAGTTACCATAATGATAATTTTTTAGCTCCATATATTATAAACACTTGGCGGGTCCCAAACCAACAAATTTACCCTCCACCCCATTCCTACCGGGGAGGAAATGCCAATTGAGCTAGAGCTCATTGCCAATAAGAATGTATAGCCATAAACAGAAACATCAAGGATGTGGTAAATTTATGAAGAACAGCAACTGCATCAATTAGGTAATGATGCACTGAGTAGAACAATGTCACAATATGGAAATCACTGTCAAATACAGATGATAAGTGCTCATATAACGTATAAATGAAGTTTCCATGGGAACATATACCTTTATCCCTACAATAGCCAGCAGTATGAGGTCATCCTCAGGTAAAGCCCACTGTGCTAATTGCTCTTCATTAAATGGAACCTTTTCTATTTCATATAATCTATATGCATTTGCAATGCAACGCAAACCACGAGCTGCCATATCTTCAATAGCTTTCTTCACATCAAGCCTCTACAAACCAAGATAAATTTTACCAAAAGGAACAAAATCATAAAAGTACATTCGTAGTACTTATACTAACAGCTCACATGCAGGTTTTATATGTTAGTAATTAGAATATACTGCAAGAGAACCAAAATTGATACTTTATCTCTTGGAAAATTCTAACTAAATAACATTCTTTTGAGATTTAAGTATTTTAACCCATACCAAGCTGGAAAAGGAAAAGGAGAAGGAAATAAAATGACATAACAGGAACCACCATCAAACACCGCCATTCATTAACTACCAACCATGATCTATTAAGCATGTATATCCAAAACCCTCAGGGTAATAGTGTCAAACATGTACAGGAAATCAACACCAACATGACTCAGATAAAACTTTGAAGTCTTGGTTAAATATATTGGGTGTATATGGATCTATATTGTTAAATTTAATCATGCCAAGGGCTATACTTAGACTTACGGAATTGACTATAACGAGACATTCTCTACGTGGCCAAGATCTGTTCTATTCATTTCTTGATCTACCTTTCAGTTAACCTTGACTGGCCTCTATATCAGCTAAATATAAAGAATACATTTCTCCACGATGACCACCTTGAAGAAGTGTATATGGAGCAACCACTTGGGTTTTTTGCTCCGGGCGAATATCGAGGCAGTTTTGCAAGTTGTGAAAAGCTTTATATGGTCTCAACCGATGACCAAGAGCATGATTTGGAAAATTTTCTGAAATTGTCACAGAATTTAGCCTCCACCATTGTCCGGCATATCATTCAGCATTCCATTTACACGCTGATGCTTGATACATACTACTGGTGGTATATGTGGATGACATAGCAATTAGTAGAGATGATTTTGAAGGCATTACTAAATTGAAACAATTCTTGCAAAAACACTTTCACAGCTAAAGATCTTGGCAAACTTCGGTCCTTTATGGATCAAAGTTGCAAGATCTAGGCAAAGCATCAATTAATCTCAAATAACATACATACTTGATATCCTAAACAATACATCATTGTTAGGCTCTTGTCCTGTTAAGACTTCTATGGATCCAAATCAAAAGCTCTTGAGAGATGAAGACCTATTTTCAGATCCTAGACGAAACCGTTAGTTGGTTAGAAAGCTTAATTATCTCACCATGACAATACCCAGCATTTCATAAGCAGTTAGTGCGGTGAGTCATTTCCTGATGTAGAACAGACCACCCTGGCCTTTCTAGACTCTCACACACGCCTGAAATCATCGTACAAGGCAAAAATGCACTAGTAGAAATCATGGGCCTTCGAGTCAGAATCACATAAAATTTGACAGACTGAAGCGAAACGACCTTATGAGCAATGGTAGTCACTTTGGTTAGAAAGCTTAATTATCTCACCATGACAATACCCAGCATTTCATAAGCAGTTAGTGCAGTGAGTCAGTTCCTAATGTAGAACAAACCACCATGGCCTTTCTGGACTCTCACACACGCCTGAAATTATCACGCGAGGCAAAAATGCACCAGTACAAATCATGGGCCTAGGAGTTAGAATCGCATGAAATTTGATAGGCTGAAGCAAAACGGCCTTATGAGCAATAGCCGTCACTTTGCCACGAGGTACCCCCTGAAAATGGCGAATTCCTCCATTTAGGCTCCGAAAACTGCGATTTTTCTGTTTATAGTAATTTTTGTTTCCTTAATAATTTTTTACTCAAAAGTCAGAATAAGGCTCCGCTAGTTTTGGAAAGACCCTTAAGGTCAGTAGTTTATGATTCTGCATTTAATTCAATTTTTTCATTTTTGGTAAATTTCGGTATTTTGTCACCTAATCGTGTAACAAGTGCGAATTAGAGTTTTAGACGTTTTTTTAGTATTTATATGTTTTGTAACAGTCAGAGGCAAAGTAGACTGTGATCAATAAACACATATTTTTGTCAATTTTCTTCTCTAATGGATTCCAGTTTTATCATCTTGTGGATTCAAGGAGCCTTTTATGAATTCAAGGCTTACTGCCCAAAAACTAACAATTTAGTTTTTGTCCATCAAAGAGAGCATTGTATGTGCTGTCTTCAAGCTTCCGCAACATCAATTCCTAGAAGCCCCAAGACTCTCACATTGGAATGCTTCTATTTGAATTGTTAGATATCTGAAGAGAGCCCTAGGTTGAGGCATATTGTTTAAAGGTTATGGTTAACTTAGGGTGGAAGGCTTCACCAATGCAGACTGAGCAGGATCACCTTCAGATAGAAGGTCCACCACAGGATATTGTACCTTCCTAGAAGGAAATCTTGTAACACAAAACAAGAAGAAGCAAAATGTGGCTGCTCGGTCCAGTGAAGAAGCAAAATACAGGGTGATGACACATACTGCTAGTGAGTTAACTTGGTTACAGAACTTTCTTCAGGAATTAAGCTTCATAGTATCTACTTCTATCCCACTATTGTGCGACAATCAAACCGCTATGCACATTGAGTCCAATCCTGTGTTCCATGAGAGAATCAAGTAAATTGAGGTGGACTGCCATTTTGTAAGGGACAAGTTGCTAAATGGAAAATCACTACACCATTTGTGAAGTCTGAAGATCAACTTGCGGATATCTTCAAAAAATTATCATGTAGGAGTCAATTAGAGTATATTTAATCCAAGCTAGGCTTATATGATATATATGCTACAGCTTGAGGGGCAATGTTAGAGAGTTTATATTGTATAGGTAGTACCATTGCATCATGTTGAATCCTTCTAGAAGGTTCCAAAATATCATAGAGGTGAGGTGTTCCTCACCAGATGTCATTACTTAGAATATTACCTATTCCTTTTTTTTTTTTTTTTTTTTGATAGGTAAGAAAAATATATTCAAAAACTGCTAGATGCAAATTAGCACCAGCATAACAAAAGTATAAAAATATAAAAAGACATTAATTATAAAGAAAGAGAGCTAAGGAATAGAGGAAGAGAGTCACTAGATGTGAATCCCCAATCCCTAACCCAATCAAACAGGGAACCAAAAAAGATAGCAAGCATTTGGTCCTTAGATCTATCCAAATCTTCAAATGTCCGCCGATTGCATTCTTTCAAAATACACCACATCAAACACAACGGAACTAAGTTCCAAATGTAAGATGAATGCTTCCCCAAGCAATTCCACCAACTAAATAGAAAATCCTTGTAACCAATTTTTCTACATATATGGAATACAGTGTATGAGGGCTAGACAAGATTTTAGCTCTTCTTTTTAAATCTCTCATTTAATTCATTTTTGAATACTTATCTAACACCAAACCCCTAATCACTCATTCCGCCAAGCAACCAAATTCACCATCACAACACCAATGACCCCACAAATTCACGGAAACCAAAACCGGCATTGTATTGGTTGACACAACAACGACCAAACATTTAGTTGTAAAATGTCATTTTCACCCCCATTTTTTGAAGTTGTGAGTTACAAAGGCTAATGAAGATAATCTTAGGGAGATAAATTGTCACTTTTTCATAGCACTGGTATGCAAAGGGAACTCACCCCAAACTATTAGTGTCTAAATACAATTAACCTTGAAATATATTAATTAATTAATTAATCAATTAATTGTTGTACTCCAACTATATCGTGACCTAATTTTTCAAGAATCATCATTCCATCGTATCCATAGTGTATCAAACCCAAAAAAGTATTATGTAACTGTATCAATGCTTCATAAACCATGATAAATACTATAAATTTTGAAAAGCAATTGTGCCATCAAACCTTATCTTCATCCAATGCAACTAATTGATCAGTTGCATCAATATACCATGCGCATGATGCTAAAACTGTTTCAGTAGCCCCTTTCCAGTGAACATGAACTTGAGACTCAGGCTGTAAACATAGCAAAGAAAATGATAAAGTCATTAGTAATACCCTCTTTTCCACATAATAATTTCCTGAATGACCAAAAATTTTTTTTGGACCAAGAATACATATTTTACAGGTTTGATTGTGGACATCATATCATAAAGACTTCTATTTTTTGACAGAATACCTTTCCATTCTAAAATAAGTATAGCTTTCAAGTTTTCATTACTGACAGTCTTTGAAATCCCATTACTCATTAATAAGGTAACATGACCAGACGTGTAACATGACAGCAATTACTACTTTCTTTGAAGAAAAAGGATAATGATAAGTGAAAGGTAGCATGACAGGAAATGTCATGGGACCAACCTCTTTAATCTAGATCCAATACCAAGGAATATGAATTAGACAAATTAGCCACTTAAAACATGAAATTAGTCAATAGAAAATCAACTTATTTTGACTAAATGAAACCAAACAATTTAAAATTTTGGCTACTGAATCAAATTCATAATTCTCTAGGATAGTACTAGTCAACTATCTTTTTATTATTTTCTACATATTTCCCTCAAGTAAATTGTACTTTTTTGTCAATGGAAATTTAACATTGTTAACATCAATAACAAATTTTAGCATTCCTAAAATTGAAATAGTAGCAGATTACCAAATTTACTAGCAGCATCTAAAATTTTGTTTCCTCATATTATCAATAATATATAAGGTGGAATAATACAAATGGTGGCAAAGAGAATGACACTAGTAAGGACAGTTTTCCACCAAAGCAGTTTGGAGCAATCTCCTTCAACCTATTAGGTGGCAATTGATAAAACTGTCATGTGTATTGTTTAAACAAGTCACATGACTCATTAAAAAAGTCATGTGACTAAAATTACACATGGATGGTCTCTTCAATGCCATATAGTGGTTGAAAAAAATAAAATTCCAAACATATTTAGAGCCAAACTTTGTTCAAAGGGAAATGTGTATGTGTGTTGTTGTTGAGTGTGTATATATATATATATACACACACACTTTTAGTCCCAAATTTTTTTGAATATGTATAAATAGTCAACTAGTGGCTTAAAGTGCCATCCACCAAAATGAATTAACTCAAGCCAAGTCAAATACCTAGTCAAGTGAAATTACCCAATACATTATGGGTTATAATCATATAATGCAACCATACATCCTCTTGGTACACTTCATTCGAGCCACATCAACAGAATAACACTTCGAAAGGATATGCATTGAAATTACCACTTGAACTGCAATGCCACCTCGTTTTGTCTCTGAGTTGAATGGGACGACATGAATAACTGAAGATTCAGATTTGATGGCCACAAAATTCATCCCCAGCTGAGAAACAAAATACGGTCAGTTATACTAGTCTCAAAAGAATATATATATACCTGAGAAGTCGCGGATGGTATTTTACTAGGAAATGAACCTTTTTTCCCCAATAAAGAATGGCCTTTTCTGTGGGTGATCCAAAAACCTCTATATCCCCAGTATCCTGCGGGAGACCAGTGATAGGATTATCATATGCACTGCTTTGCTATTTTAGCTTTTGCAGAATTATTTACTAGGAAAACGCATACCTCAAGCACATGCACTCTGGCATTTGTGTTAAGTGCAATGCCTTCTAGGAGTAAAGAAAATAGCATAGGAGACAACTCTGACTTGTTATTACAAGGAACAATTTTTTTCCCACCAACATAAGCCTCAACCACAGCCATCTATCAATAAAAGAATATCTCATAATTAGGAAAAATAAATTGAAACAAGAAAAAATTGACTTACAGACTTAGGCATGTTCATTTGATACTTCAACTCAAAGTTACCCACAGAATAATTGCACTCCAAAAGTCAAACCTTACCATCATAAGGCATTTCTCTTCTTAATAGCATAAGTATTAAGATTAAATGAAGGAACTGCTTAAAAATATACCTGATTCAAAGTTAAGGTTCCAGTCTTATCACTGCATATAATTGTGGTAGAGGCCACAGTTTCAAAGGCAGATAGTCTTCGCACCTGCAATATGAATTTTGTTTAAAAAAGTATTTTTACATTCACACAACATATATGTGTATGTTTATCAATATATATACAGACACACACATATGTGAATGTGCATGAGCATATGTGTTCAAAATTTAATGTAAGCACAAGCATAAAAAATTCCATCCTTACATACCAAGACTTTATCTGCCATTATCTTTGGCACAGAGTGAGCAAGGCTGTATCATAGTAAGCAAAATATGAGACAACAGGAGGAAAACAAAAGCACATTAAAAATAACTGTGAAAGTAATGGGTTTATGTTGATGTAATGGCCCCAGAGGCCCAATTATGTTGTAAGCCCATATTGGGCTAACCCTAGCTTCTAGTCTCTATATATATTCACTGTAATTGTTGACTTGAGTATACAGTAAAGATGTAGCCACTGGGCTTTATTATGTGGATGTAAGCCATTGGCCGAACCATGTAAGCCCTTGTACTCTTCTCTCTTTCTTGGCTTCTCTATAACATGGTACAAAGGCGATGGTTGCTAGTGGTTTTTTGCTTGTGCAACCTTCATATCTAAGTCTGTTGGTTGTTCTTGGTAGTTGTTGTTGGTATGGCTGTGATTGTTGATGGTAATTGCTGTTGCTATTGGTTGTTGTTATTGTTCTCGGCGTGTTGCCTTGTTGCAGCCGCCAGTGTTGGTTGTTGGTCAGAGTAGATAGGCAAATCCCTTGTTTGCCTATTTGGTGAATTTTTGTTGTTTGGGTGTAGGTTTTGGTTGTCCCTTATCCATGATAAGGATAACCTAACCCCTATAAAACCTCTGATTGTTTTCGTTTGATATTGAAGAACTTCAGCTGGTTCATCTCATTTTTTGGTCAGTTCAGCTTCAATTTTGGCCCGTCCCTCAAGTTTTTGGCCGATTCACTTTGTTTTCAACCTATTCACGCAAGTTGGCAATTGTGCGCTACAAGTTGGATCTATATGACTATATGCTCTAGCCTAAGGGAGAGTGTTAAAGTACTGGGTTTATGTTAATGTAATGACCCAAGAGGCCCAGTTATGTTGTAAGCCATATCGGGCTAACTCTATCTTCTAGTCTCTATATGCATCCTATTATGGTTCATTGTAATTGTTGACTTGAGTATATAGTAAAGACGTAGCTACTGGGCTTTATTATGTGGATGTAGGCCGTTGGTAAAACCATGTAATAACATACAATTTCAGATATACATTGTTAGAATAATGGTTCAATAATTAAATTCACCCTTTTTTAATAGCTTAAACCTTTAGGACAATTAGTAATCTATCACGGTATTGGAGCAAGTGGTCTTGAGTTCGAACCCGATCTCCACTCTACCTCACATTTAAAAAGTTAAAAATCTCAACTATTAGGACCCAATTATTGAGAGTCCCCAAACGTGAAGGGAGAGTATTAGGATTATAGTTGAATGGTCAAAGTTACCCTTTCCTAATAGCTTAAACTTTTGGGAAAATCGGTAATTTATCATACATAATGTCTAAGCAAATGAGAAACATGAAATAAGTAGCACCATGAGCCAGATGAGGGGAAAGTAGACTGAGACATTCTCATTTCATGCACAGGACAGGGAAAACAAAAAACAAAAAATTAAAGGGCAAGCCTGCACAAACAATCTGCTATATATCTTGATCGAAGGCATTCACACGAAAAAAAAAAACTTTTAAACATTAAGTTATGGAAACTTACGCTATGGTGCTGACTAAGGAACGCCTTTCAGGCATTGTGACTACTATGATGCTGACCTAGAAAATATCAACATAGATCACAAACCAATAAATTTCTCTAGATTCAGCAAAAAATAAATAAATAAATAAATTTCTCTAGATTTAATTATAACTATAGATACACATAAAAAAACATCAAATAAAAATTAAACATACTGCAATAGTGACGATATTTTTAATGGTAACATTTAAGGCATCACCAACTTTCTCCTTGCCCGCTGCTCTTCGATGGTGAATAAAATGTCTACATTCATTCAATTTATGAGTTCATCCACAACAACTAATAATGAGAGAGAGAGAGAGAGAGAGAGAGAGAGAGAGAGAGAGAGAGAGATCATTCCCAATATTTTGAGTTACCTGACCAAAATGACAACTGAGACAATGACAGCTATTGAAAGTCCAGCCTTACCAATGAAAATCAAAACTCCTTTTGAGTGTACCTATTGTAAGTCATTTACAAGTAAACATAACATGAAAACCTTGAAATTCTGCAAATGGATGAAGAAGATAAACTAGCTGACCTGCCCCAGCATCTCTTCACCTATGTCTTCTGAGGTACTAGCCATAAGCAAACCCCACTTCGTATTGGTCCCAACACTAGTTACCTAAATAATTTATAATAAAAAAGGGGGGGGGGGGGGGGGGGGGGGTAGAGAGGAATAATGTGTGTAAGAAAGTTGGTTGAAAATGTAACAATGATAAGAAGATAAAGATTTGCACACATAAGTAGAACATGATATTTGACTAATCTTGGGGGAGTGCATCATTCCTCCAAATCTAACTATATTTTACTTGTACTCATAGAAATTATATATATTGTTTAAGAAGATTAACACTATACTCAGTCTAGATAATAAGAATTATAAGCAAAGGTTAAAAAAAAAAAAAATGATGTAGGCCATTTGCACATGGTGGATTATGGTGTTTAGTCAAGTAGTTAGTTGTAGTTACTTGTTAATTGTTAGTTATTGTTAGTTGAAGTTGTTAGTGCCAATTTTAGTTTATTAATGAGCTGTTAGCTGTTTTTTAGATGGTTGCTAAATGATTTTGGTTAAGCAACTATGGTATGTGGTCAGCATAATTGACCAATGAGGTCAGCATAACCAACTACTTGAGTGCATATATATCTAAGCCCAGCCATTGTGTACTCACTTTTGGAATTACAAGAAGATTTCTTCTAAATTCAAATTGAGAGCCGATTTCTCTCTTTTGCACCTCACTCTTCTAAAATTCAAATATCCCTCTTTTCTCTTTTTATTTTGCATCATTTTATATCTCACGCATTGATTAATCTTCCATGTGGGTGAATAATCTGTTGGTATCACAGATTCCCTTCTGATTCAGTTTGTTCAAATTGTTAGTATCACAACTTCTCCTTGGATATAGGTTTGTTCTTGAAGAACCTAACCAAGTCAATTAATATTTGTCTGATTCAGTTCATTCTTGAAGAAATCAGAAAATCATTCACCTCTAATTTGGGTTGTTCTTGAATTCTTCCCCAAGAAAACCAGAGCACTACTTGTTGATTGACATGGCATGAGTAAGAGCTTGAAGGAATGGGATGAATCTTGAACAGGAAGCATATTTACCTCTTCATGTGGGACAAAATGATGATCAACAAACATCAGCCTCGCTAAAATGAGATTGAGCAATTGAGAAAGCAGATTGTTGCCTTGACAGAAATTGTTCAGTGTTTACACCCTCCTAGTGTAAGGAGAGATAAATCCAAAAATGCCCAAAACTTTGAGATTCATTTGGATTTCCTCAAAGGTTAAGGCCTGCTGTTGATAGGTATGAGCACAAGTAGAAGCATAACATCAACGTTGAACCTCCAGAATTTCAACAATGTCTTAATCCTGATGAGTTTGTTGAGTAGCTGAATACTCTTGAAAGAGTTTGCAATTACTATGAAATTTCTAACAAAAGGAAGGTGAAATTGATGCTGATTTGACTCAAAGGGATTCTACATGGTGGGAACAATTACAAATATAACAACAAAGGAGAGGCAAAAGCAAGATAAAGATTGGTACAAGATGAAGAAAAAGCTCAAGGAGCAGTTTCTTCCCTTAAATTATATGCCGAATTTTTTCAAGAATCTGCCCAATCTTAAGCATATTGGTAGTATTGAGGAGCACATCAAAGCATTCTACAAACTCACGGCTAGAATTGGCTTGAATGAAAAATAAAGAACAGATGACAACAAGGTATCTTTTTAGTTTCCTGCTCTCTATACAAGACATCCTTGGGTTACATTCATTATGCACATTCTCAGATGCTTATAACCGAGCCTTGTTGGTGGAGAAGCAACAACATCATAGTGCCTCAAGGCATGGACAGCAGTTTCAAAGATACTCCAAGGCTGATTCTTCTTCAAATGATGGAAAAGGTGACAATCTTGATGCAAAGCAATCAAGAATTAATAAGTTTCGTGTACCTTCACCCAAACAACCCAATGGGTGCTGGAAACTGTCCCAAGGAGGTGGCTTCAAGTGTTTTAAGTGTGGTGAATTAGGTCATCAAGTGGCATATTACAGAAAGTCAATAGGAGGCCACAATAAGCACTCCGTTTGAAAGAAATGGTGGTGGAGCAAGAAACAAAACTTCCTATTTAACAATTGACCCTTAAATGAAGAATTTGAAGGAGATTTTGAAGTTGAAGAGGGTCTAGCACTTATGATGAAGAAGACTCTCGTTTTGCCAAAACATGACACCAAGGAAGATTGATTGAGAACCAAAGTTTTCTATACAACTTGTAGCATTAATGGAAGAGTGATTATAGATGGAGCTAGTTCTGAATTTGTGGTATCTCAAAAGGTGATAGATAAGTTTAACCTCAAAATCAAAGGTTTTCATCATCCTTAAAAGCATTCTTGATTTTAGAAGGGAATGAAGTCAAGGTTAACAAGAGTTGCTTGGTTCTTTTTCCTATCCAAATGAAGTATTTTGATGAGGTGTTTTGTGATGTAGTGCCTATTAATTTCTGCAGTCTTCTTCAAGGAAGACCTTGGCAATATGGTCGACAAAACTATTTATGATGGAAGGAAGAACACTTATTCTCTTTGCAAGAGGAATTAGCAATACACTTTGCTACCAGTGAAGGACAAGATGAGTTCAAACTAATGGTTAAAATGAAATGATGGATAGAAGCCTAAGAAGATAGATAATAAGGAAATAGGCATGACTGATTTCTTTTCCAAGATTGAAGAGTACATGTTCATTGAAAGAAGTTTCTATAATGGAAGGAGACCTAGAGTGGGTTCTGAGTAAAGAAAGACAACTTGTTGGAATCTATATGAAGTTGAATGATAGAAAAGCCACTTCCACCCCAAATGAACACAAATGTCTTCAATATGAAGCATTTACTGCATTGTTACGAAGCTGAAGAAGAAGCCTTTCTTATTGCTCAAACTTGAGGACAAGTTTCTTTTAGAGGGGGGCATCTCTGATGTAGGGCATTTCCACATGACTATGAGATTTATTCAAGTAGTTACTTGTTAATTGTTAGCTGTTGTTAGTTGAAAGTTGTTAATGCCAGCTATAGTTTGTTAATGTGTTGTTAGTTGTTTCTTAGATAGTTTCTAACTAATTTTGGTTAAGCAACTAGGTATAAGGTTAGGAAACTGACCATGAGGTCAGCATAACCACCTACTTGAGTGTATATATAGTCTCAAGGCTAGCCATTGTTTACTGACTTTTGGAATTACAATAAAATTTCTTCTAAATTCATGATTGAGAGCTGATTTCTCTCTTCTGGACCCTCAACTTTTCTAAAACTCAAATCCCTCTCTTTACTTTGAAGTCAAAAATGTTGTTTTGTATCAAAAGAGCTAAAGAAAATTTTATCTTACCAGCATGGTGCCATTACCATCTGCAACTTTGCAGCCAGACATTAGAAATGGATCTTGGGAGCCCTTGTGAGCCTTGGGAAAAAAAAAAGGTGATTCTTCAAAGCAGAAAAAATAACAAATATTGATTAAAAATAAAAGATAGGTACAATTTCTCACAATCCTGCTTTCTCCAGTCACACTCGATTCATCAATTGCAAGAGTTTTTTCAGAAATCAATACTCCATCTGCAGGAACCTTTGGAGGGATTTAGAATGCCAAGTCAGTAGTAAATTTAAAGCAAAATTGTAGTAGAAAAAAAATAATAATAAAAAAGAAACATGTACCTGATCGTCAATGTTGAGAGGCACGATATCACCAACGACTATGTCACATACAGAGACCTCCATTCTTCTGCCCTCTCTAATAACCTATGCATGTATTGCTTCATATATAAATCCAAAAAGAAAGGAACAATAAAATGGCAGGAAATGAAAAACAGAATCACAGGGCAGATAAGCAAGGAAAACAAACCTCCCCATGGGAATTTTGCTTCATTTCTTTTAAGCTTTGGAACTGAAGGGATTGTATATAATTGATTATAGCTGTAGAAGAAAGAATTATAAAGAAAATGGGATAATCTTTATAAAGTAAATTTTATTCAACCTAAAAAATGGCACCAAAGAGTACATGGGATGTATACTGCCAGTGCATCACTGAATAAGAAAATTACAACTATATATGAAATCCAACAAACAAACAGCTGAATAACAGCACAGTCAAAGATGAGAGCTCTGAGCCTTCAAACATCCTTGCATTCCTCTCCTTCCACAAAATCCACATAACACCAAAAGAAGGTGGGATAATAATAACAACAATAATGATGATGATTTCCATACAGAGGCATTCAATAAGACAATTTTTATATCCCTCCAAGTTGTAATGAATAAAAAAATTGCACATTATAAAGAGGTCAAGAATTAAAAATTCATAAAGAATTGTAGACAGCTAAATAAAACAGATACCCGAAATTCGGATTAAAAATTGAGCTTCAGCAATAGCAAAATGAGTAAGATGGGTAATTTATAAATTTCAATAAAAATAAATAAATAAATAAAGCTGGTTAATACCTGATACAAGAGGAGGTGAATGAGGTATGCACGTGTCACAAGGATTAAATAATATGAATGAATTACATTCACTTGGTTGGTTGGTTCTCAGCTATAAATATTTAAGAGTTTTTTTTTTTTCCTACATATTTTTTTAGTAAAAAAAAACAAAAGTTATGTTTGGTAACAATTTTTTTCCCAGTTCTATTTGCAAAAGAGTGGTGTCAGTTAAAATTGTGAAATTGTATTTTCAAAACATGATTTCACCATAAACTGCTTAGCCATCGGGTGAAAAGCTCCTAGATTACCTGGTAACTAGTTTTGGTGGGTGGGGTCAGTTGCCCGTAGGAGTTTGATAAACAATGAGGATTGTTATATAGTATGCTCTACGACGTACAACTAATCTGGGTGAAGTTCTATGTCATCAAAAAAATATTTATAAATGAAATCGTGTTTTTAGCTCTAGCATGTAGAGAAGTGTATAACTCAATGTATGTAACAATAATTAGCGTTTGTAAAAATATTTTTCTTTTCCTATGCCTAAAAACTTGTTTGACAAATTCAAAAAAACTTCAAAAAACAGCCAAAATGTTGTTTTCAATTTTTTTGTTTATAAGAGACTTTGGAAACAAGGAGGAAACACCTCCAAAAACAAGTGCATGTGGTGATGTTAAATCAATGACTTGGAAGAGCTGGGGTTGTCAGATTTGGGTTTTGTGGGAGGTGAATTGGGGTTGTGGGATGGTCATGGGTTGCCATAAACCTCCGTTTGTGGCGGTTCAAGTGGACTCGGTAGGTGGTGCTTGATGCATGAGTTGATTTAAATTTTGGATTTCTTAAAATTTGTTGATATCTACTAGTTTCTTAGGTGCATTTTTTCTTCCTTTTTTTTTTTTTTTTTTTTTTTTTTTTTTGTATTTGATTGATAATGGTAATATTCTTTGTAGATCTGAAGAGATTGGTTGCTGATTTTTGAACTATCATAGGGAATGGATCCAAACAGATTGGTTGCTAATTTGAAGTTTAACCAGTACACTCTGATGTAGACTGCAATGCACATCCCAATCCTTGTTGAGGGAGAGTTCCTTAGTCTAGAGCAAAAATTATTTCATCTTCTCTTCTCAATTTCTCTCACAAATAACATATGCTTGAGAGAAATTTGTAACCTTCAGCTCCATCACCAAACCTTGAGTGTTATGAGCTTGTTGAAAGGCCGGAAACTAATTGGAGTCATCTCAAATCCAAATCCTTTCGTGGCTTTCCGTTGGTGGCTCAAAGGTGATACTCCAAGAAGCTAGTTGAAGAAAGAGCTTGGTGAAGCTGGTTGCTAGCAGGAGCTTGCAGGGCTTAGGGGGATATAGGCTTGAAGGGTTTATAGTCATCATTGTACTGCAACTATTCATACTAGAGGATTTTTCTGACAGTGGTGTTGGCAGAGAGGTTTATCCGCCCGGGTGCTCAGTTTTTCCTCTTCGAAAAACGGCTTGGTGTTTTCATGTGGTTTGATTTATTTTCTGCATTTTTATATTTCTTTTTACATGCTTTAGATTTGTTGTATGCTAGCAATATGAATTTTAGCTAAACATGTATATTGGACTAATTTGTAGTTTTAGTTTAACAGTTAAATCGTAAAATTTAATTAAAGGGGTCTAATATATGCTAGGGTGGTATTAGCATTTCTCAGGATGAAATGGCTATGAGGAAATGCTCATTCCATTCCATTTCCACCTAAGAATTCCTCCCAAAAGTGGGAGGGACACCCATTCCTTTAATGAACTCCTAGTAAAATATCGATTTTATTCTTGGCTAGCATATTTCTTTCCTTTCCATTCCTTCTTATATAAACTCCTAAGCAAACATACAACATATTCCTCTATATTCCATTCCATTCTTTTATAACCTCTCAATCATACACTAAGTTTGAAAATGAAAAATAGAGAAGTTCACTATCAATAAACTTTCAATCTATTATTTTCTAGTCGATTCTAGATCTTAACAATGTGGATTCAAGGTGCTTTTAGGGTTGGGTTATGCACTAACACTTCCTACACCACCACAATGTCAATAATTTCAAAGTAAACTAAAAGCGATCCTACATAGTAGAATAATCTTCAAAAAATGGGACAAGAAATAAATATTTTATAATGAAACATTCAACTAAATACCTCTAACAACAATGATAAGAATAACTGCAAAAGCAATGCTCTCTCCATCATACCACCCTTGCTTAATACCCTATCATGTAAAAAGAAAAAAGAAAAAAAAGGACAAGTAAATAAACATGAATTAAAAGAGAGCAAAAAGCCAACAACCCTGGCTTTATGCCATATCAAAAAATAAAATATATAGCACAATATCTTGAGATAAATAAAGATATATGCCTCATCTTTTTGATAAGAGAAAACTAGTTCAATAACACAAGGCTAAAAGAGATATGAAAATAACTAAAAGGCAAGCACCAGGAAAAAAAGAGAGGGGGGGGGGGGGGGGGGGGGGGAACAGAGTGTGCACCTCACTAACAAAAAAAATGCTCAAAAGCATAATGGAAATACAGTCTAGAAGCTCCTTAAGTATACCACATGACAACTCCTAATTTCTGCATCCTTGGCCCTCCAATCAACATATTTGGAATCCGTAGAAGGTGGATCCTCAATCATATAGAAAAAATATATATTTATCTGCCTAACAAGAAAACTTAAAAGCTTGGGAGCACTGTGCATAATCATTTACATTGAGATGGATAGAAATAAGAGACAACAAATAATTTGGTTGAGCAGTGTCTTTAATTCCCTTGCAATGCCTAACCAAGAAACCAACTAGAACTAACACAACTAAATTTGTGTACTCAAAAGAGCACTAGAAACTAACAGAAGTCGAAAAACTCAACACCATTAAAATAATCCAACTAATCAGTGACCAAAACTTTTCTCCGCATATTAATAAGGCCCACTCACCAGACATGCTCACCTAACCCACATACACTAGTCTAGCAGTTGCAACTGACCAGAAGAGAGAATCAGAACAAATAAAAAACAATTGAACCAACCTAACAGAAATACAGATCAGGGGTCCAAACATACCAGATCAAGGTTCAGCACATGAATTAAGACATGACTTGAAAGACTAGCACTTTAGGATGGCGTTCCAGTGTCTCAAAGATTGGAAATTCCACTCAATCACCATCAAGAGCAAAGACCACTCTTTTGTCTAAGGACGCCAAACCACTGCACTGGTAATTAAGGGATAGGGCTGGGGAGGGCTGGACACAGCAAGGTGGGTAGTTTATCTGGGGCAAATGCCTCCAAACGAGTAGTAGAGGTGTGCGAAGGTAGGCTCAAGCTAAGATTCTGCTTGGGAGTGTAATGGCTAGGCTTTCCAATTGGGAAAAATCTACCCCTTTTGTGGCCGGAAATGCAGCCAACTAGAACCGTGAGTAAATCTCAGTCAAGCAACATCGTTTTGGTGTCACAATTACCACAAAACAGTCGCCAGAGCCAGGCAACTGGTCCAACGACTGAATCGTGGTCACTGAAGTCATGATAGGTGACAAAAGGTTGTGGTCATGGTCATTGGTGTCAGGAATCTGTTGGTTGTGGTCACTGGCGATATGGAGTGCCAGAATTAGTGGTGATGAGTGGTGTGCTGCCCTGATACCATTTTAAGCATTGGGAAGTGTATAGGCTTAAAAATTAATTATACTAACACAACATTATACCAATCTATCCCTCATAAGTATACTACTCATAACAGTTATGATGAAGGAAAACATTCACCTCACATTGAATCGTCAGCTATGAAATATTGAATTTATGTAGCACAAACATGTTTTTTGTTTACTACTAAGCCAACTCTGCACAGAAAACTTTTTGCTTTAATCAACATGCTTTGTTTCTTTAGAAAGAAAGAAGGATGTGGCTCACATGATTCTAAACTGCAACAAAAACAAAGAGTATTGTATTGCAGGGAAACAAAAGCACCATGAGTGACAGAGATTAAAGCATACTAAAACCCTTTGAGAATGACCACATTCTAATGGAATATAACCAGAAAACGTAGTTAAAGACCCAACACCATGCTCACCTCAGACTTTATTCCCAATGCCAAAGAGGCCACTGCAGCTACTATCAATGTGATTACTGTGAGGTCTTGCCAAGCCTCCCAAAGAAACATCTAAGGCACAGAAAAATAAAACAATATAATAACTTATATTCTCTTCTTCAACAAAAGAAAAGGTAATAGCGCTAATCAAACGAGTGTAAAAATATAAATTGGAAATGAATTTACCAAAAAACTCCTCCCTTTTTTTCTAGGGTATGTGTTTGATCCAAATGCATTCCTCCTCTTCGTTAAATTAGCTGCATCTCCTTGAATCCCCTTATCCAAATTTGTTTCTAACAAATCTGATAGTCCTTTTAGCTGATGTAAAGGTAGGGAAGCAATTAATATGTAAAATTACACTTAGCTATGTACTGATAATACAGAAATCATATCAAGAAAAGATACTTTAGTGGAAAACTTACCCCTCCATACTGCTGCAGAATTGAATCAATGTGATCACTTGAAATTAAAGCAAGCTGGTCTAGTCCAATTGAAAAATCACCACTGGAAGATGGAGGTGGTTCTAATGTTCCTAACACACAGCAAATAAAACATCTTATATTAAAATAGCATATGTTAAAAAATTTTATTCAGTGGCCCATACAACAAGAATACAATTAAAAAGCTGCGTTGCACCAAGTTACAGCAGAACAGGTAATTTTGATGAAGATAATACAAGACAATGGCATAGGCACAGGCATCAAAAGTCGAAAGAATAAGTCCAACACAAATGATAGCTAAACATAAAAATTGAACCCTACTACAGCATATGATCTAGCTACAAATAGAAGTTCTCAGACCAACATAGGAAAAAGCAAGGATAGGGCTAAAGTGCTCTTCAAGCAGACTAACAAATTTGAAGTAGTTATCCCAAAATATTCATAGAATACAGGAAACTCAGTAGTTTATGGGTGCTACAAGTAGCCCAAAAACAAGGTTGAAGCCCTTAAGAAAGAAATTCCGTCCAGCAATACAACTAACAAGGCCCTCCATGCACAGAATGAGAGAGAAAAAGTAACAAAAGTAATTTAAAATTTTTAAAAATAAATGATTCATGAAGCCAAATTCAAGAAATTGAAGGTGTTGTCAACTTCATTCCATTTTTAGGTTTCAATAATTGCAATAGATTGACTGCCTAACACATAAAAACAGACTCAACTCATTACTCTTCATGGCACTACACAATCTATAATTGTAGCTTTGTCAAGAAGCACACTACTCATTACTCTTCATGGCACTGCACAGTCTATAATTGTAACTTTGTCAAGAAGAAAATATGTACTAAAAAAAGTGTTTAATATTAAGAGTAATTTGAGACAAAATACAAAACCAGCAAGAAAAAGAGAGACAAATTAACAATGCTTCTAAGTAGTACGGGTCAGTGTTTTTTTTTTTTTTTTTTTTTTTTTTTTTTTTTTTTTAAGATTACAAAAATAAATTAACAGAACTCAGAAAGGGCATACATAGTATCAGAAGTGAAAATATCATCTTTTCTTTGAAAGCAAACCTCAAACACAATAAATTTAATGAAGATTCATGTAGACAAGAGTACAACAAAAGCAAATACGCCATAGTCCCAAAATGTAGATAAGAGTACCACTCTGGTTAATAAAGAAAAGACAGTAAAACATGATCATTCTTAAATCTTTGGACACAAAACGCCATGGAAATGATCTTGAAAAAACATAAAGTAGTATTCATAAAGGAATTGTAACATATTAAAAACCAACCATAGCTATAGAGGGACGGGGGCAAGACTTGACAAAGCCATATATCATGTTGCTTTTAGAATTAATTATCCAATAATAAATAAAGGACAAGAAAGCTCATAAGTAGAAGTACCACTTGCTTGTTCCCCAACTGCCTTGAAAAGATATGCAGCCTGATGCAACAAATTTCATAAGTTCAAAGATATATTCCAGCTGTAAACAGTAAACAAAAAATTAGCTTTGGGGAATTATATTACTAGTATGGCTTGGGCATGTGCTCTAACAAGCCTTAAATTTTGCTTCCTGTCTTCTTCCCTTCTCAGGTCCAATGCGTAACGAAATCGATGAGAAGCATTTAACAAAAGTGCCGATTGCTACAAAATAAAAATTTTAGTCAGCCCAAATGTTAAGTAACAGTGTCTTCAAATGAAGACCAAGTGAATTGAACAACCATGATAAAATTTTCACTTAACAAACACTTAACGTTAATAAATATGAGAAATGCAAAAGTTATGACCCACGGAAAATGGTAACCACATTTAATCTATACCCAAAAAGATTGGTCAAAATTTAGACTCCTCACAATTCCATTTTTTCTTTTTTTTTTGATAACCTAAGGAACCTTTCTAAAGAAAAGCCCTTTGGACTCGCGTCTAGCTACAACCAGTTGCTAGGTAGAGACTCCTCACAATCATATAGCCCAGTTGCTAGGTAGAGACTCCTCACAATCATAACCAAGACCAACCCAGTACACACTTGACATGGAACTCAACACACACTATCAAAATCCACAACATCAACTAACAACAACCAAGCCTTAGCCCCAAAATTCTAGGGGGCCGATTATGGATCCTCAACAGACTAATCAGGATCAACCACATGTATTCTTTTCCGCAATTCTATTCTATGAAATCCGAAGTTTATCCTTCTCCAACTTATTAGAGTTTTTTTACCATTTTACTTTTAGAGCTTAGTTTTGATGTCCATCTAGTATACCTCCTAAGATCTATGTACTCGGTTACTCCTAGTTTGTCTGATAAAAATTTACTACTTATCAAAAAATCAATTCCCTTAATGCTTGTAACCTTTGGTTTATGGTTTTCTTGGCCAAAGTACCTATATGTACTGAAAATTTCAGAATCAAAAAGAAAATAATAGTTCCAACTTTGAGACATGATTAAAGAGTTCCTGCATTGGACACCATTCTGCAGAATCCCTCACCCCTGTCTAGCTAAAAAGACTTCTACTTATTCAACAATGCCAATGTAGTAGAGCTATATATATAACAAAAAATAATTAAATAAATAAACAATAAAATAAGGGAACATATTTGAATAGCCAAGACTGCCTCATGCTATGATACTAGGTGCTGCATTGAGGTATACCAAGAATTCAAGCCAAATTTCCAAATAACTTTTAGTGCATCCACCTACACGTAGGTTCCATAGCGTTGGGGGTGGTATCAAAGCAAAAAAAGAATAGCATAAATTGATTACTACCATTAAATTCCAATATTTTTGCAAAAATTGGCATAAATTTTTTTCCTACCACTAAACTGTAAGGATGATGCACCATATTTTAAATTGACAAATAGAATGAGAGAGAGAGAGAGAGAGAGAGAGAGAGAGAGTGTTTTTAATAAAGGAATACGTACCCTCCAGCGAAGCAACGGCGTCCTGATGCTGTTTGAGTCGTAGTCAGAATCACTTCCCCCATTGTTCAATTTTTCGTTGTCCCAGTGGTCTGCATCCTCTGTGGAGCCCTTGAAGAAACTCATCACTATCACAGGAGAGATAGCATAGTCACTCCATAATTCTCTCTATTCTCACCACTCATCACAATAATTAACAAATTGAACATCCCACTCTCTAAATCTCAATTTTCCCAATTTAAACAAACACCTTTTGCACTCCAGTTCAGTTTAATGTCCATTTGAAGCTGAATTTTATCAACAATGAAAATAATAATGAAGTCCAAATTCACATGCCATTCATAAAAAGAACCAAAATCACATGCTGTTCAATTAGTAATAATGCTAATTGCTAGGTTCTTGTGATAACAACATTATAACATAACAGGCATTAAGGTCCAAACAAAGCAGACTAAACTCAACACTTAAAAATCAACTCCATCAGAAAGATTTTCCATTCAATCTCTTCCTTGGTGCAAATAAGATCTTACTCAAATTACACTCACCCATAAATATATAATCCAAACCCTAAAAAAGACATATTATGACACTTTGCACCAAAACTTTTTTTTATTTTCTTTTGACAACAAGGGTGTCCAAAAGATGGTGGCTAAAGGTTTCAAACTCAGGATCTCAAGGATATCGTGAGACCTTAGTAACCACTAATACTATTATAACCATCCAATGACATAATTAACTAATATGAGAACTTAATCAAGTTTGCTTTATGCTCTATACATAGCCTCCATTAAATAAAACTTAGGAAACACATTATGGATAATTAACTACCTTAATTTGACAGAGTCTACAACAACATTAGAGTTAAGAGCCCAGTGGAACTCACAAAAACCTTTTCTACTATAAAGACTTGAACAAAAACAGAAAGGCTGAAATTATTAATTCAAACCGACCTTTTGCAGAGAGAAAATGAAGCCCAGTCTTCGGGCAAAATTTGTTTGAGTACGAGAACGAAGAACCAGAAAAGGACGAAAGTTGCAGAATGCAAACAAGCTTAAACGAATAAATCAAGAAAACTTTGAGAGTAATGGCCTAATGGGGGCTGTATGTAATTCGTTTTTAACGCGTTTTCTCTAGTGGCAAACTTTTTTACGATTACTTTCTGCTCCAAGCCTTCCTCCACCTACTATTCAATAAACAAAACAGCCAGTCAATTAAAATATTAAAAAAAGGTCCAAGTCCAGTATCAGTGCCCACTTCGAATCAATTTCAAGCATTATCTTATCCTTCACTCCCTTCCAAATTAGCAACCTTCCCCTAAACAGTATGTGCATCCTCCTCTACCAAGCCATTTCCATCCTCTCTAAACCAGTCATATGGATTGCTCTCATCCTCCTACTTATAACCCATCATTCTAAAGCTCTAAAATCAGTAAAACCAAAATTGGTTAAAATCTGTCATGTTTGTTAGGGTCAAACATTGTGTGTGTTGGTAAATAATATGACCCAGTGAGGCCATTTGTGTATTTGCCGGGTTGAATGAATTTTTTGGTTAAGTACTTATTTGAATTGAATGCAGAGGGGTTTACTGTCCCTTTTACATCTTCTCTCTTTAATTCCTACTTACACTAAAATTTGATTGATATATTAGTCTGATGATAAAAAGCTATCATAAGAAATAGACGTAAAACTCTCTCACAAAAAAGAAAAAGAAAAAAAAGGAATATCTATTTCTTTGGAGATTGATTGTCAATATTCAGTAATTGTTTAACAATCAATGTATAAACCCAATTCAAACATGATGCATCAGTAATTCGGATTAGGCAAGAACCAGAAGAAGAAGTGGATGCATCAGTGTTTTGGCTTTTGGGTCTCTCTTTTTTTCCATAAATAATAAATTATTTTTAAAAAATATTATTATTAATTTTCAATTATAAAAAACATTTAACCAAAAAAATTTATAAAAACTAAAGAAAATCAAAACATCTTTTTTTGGGGTGCCACTGCAAGACTAAATTGAATAATGTTGCAACTTAGATAACTAAAGGCTTATTTGGTAGAGAAGTTTGAGTAATGTTGTTGTTTATAATTTTTTGAAATACGTGTGGTTGAAAATGTGTGTGAAAATGTGTGTAATGTTGTTTAAAAATTAATAAATAGTTGTTTAACAACCCTACCAAACGCACCCTAAATTAAATGAAAGAAAAATTACATAATTAAATTGAATTTTAAATAAAATTAGAGAATATATTTTGTAATTTAGCCTTTATATGATATGTTGTATGACAATTAAATTTCTCTTTAACTGCATAAATATTTTTTTATTAATATCTATTATTATTTTAATAATTAATTTTTCTTTTCATATTATCTTTTAATTATTTTATTAGAAAAAATAATTGTCTTTTTATCTTGAATAATGGCTTTGTAATTGTGTGCATATAGCCTCATCAATTCAATTATTCAAAATTCAAATGATATGACAGTGTACCGTTACAAGATCCAAAATATAAAATTCGAACTATAAAGTAAATTTTCTATATTTCAATTGAAATAGAGAGGATTTTATTCAAAGTAATTAGAAAAATTATTTTATGAAATAGACCCATTAAACATCCCCCCATAACATATGTGGGCCCAAAAGCTTCCATTATTATCGCGAGCCACAAAAAATATCCTCTTTTGAGTTTATTTCCCTAGAAATCAACTCTACAATGGCCAAGTTGAAAGATAGAAATTACTAACTTTAAGTTTGCAACAAGTTCTAACTGAGTTTGTAAATCTCTGTATCAATTATCAAAACTATGGCAGGTATTTGCAATTACTAATTAGCTAAAAACATATATTATAAACAATTAAACATCACAAGTAATTATGGAATTGAAGTGTAGGGCCACACAACCACGACAGCAATTGCATTTTAACAACTTCTCCTGCTCCCAATTTCTCGTAGTGTTCCTTCCTCTCCTCTTTTCTTCCTTAAAAGCTTTCGCTTCTTCATCTGCAAACACCAGAGCTATGAACATGAAATACTTTCAACCTTCTTAGGAAAATTGTCATTTCAAATAGCACTAAACAGTTCAGTTTCTTAAAATGAATATGCTTTCATCATCAATAATATGTAACAGGGTAGTATTGATTTTTGCCTCATAAGGCTCCATGACGATTTAAGATGTTGAACAAGAACATGAACTTTTTGCTCATGATGCTCCATGACAACGGCCAGTCTTCTATTTTCAAGAAGTGGACATTTCCAACTAGGTATATCCAGGGACGGAGCCACGAATTTTTAAAATGTAACATTAATTAATTACAAATGAGACGTGTGCATTTTATTACGGTTTCTCTACTTTTTTTTTTTTTTTTGGTATAAGTGAAATCAACAATCACACACTGACACACTGGCATTTTTACAATCCGTTTGCAAGTAAAACTATTTAAATTTTCTTCAGTATTATACATCTTTTACATGACTATAAGTAGAGCCCTTAGTGTAATTGATAAATTCATTAGTGAAATGGAGCATTATATTTTATTACTAGTATTATCATCAACGGTTGTTGACTGGGTAAATGTGATTTGTATATTTAAGGAAAGAAATATTTGTCTTTTACTTTCTAATTTTCTAATTTCCCCTTAATAAGTTAGCATTGTAGATGGATTTTTAGTTTTTTACCACTGGTCTCTAATTTGCGACCAATGGGGCCGTTTTATCCATTTTGGGAATGATCTTCTTTTTCTTTTTTTCCTTTTTTGGCTCAAGAATTTTTGGGAATGACTCCTTGTTAAATAGAATCAAAGTTTAAAGTCAAATTACGAACAACCTTAGTAATTAATTAAGACTTTTTAAAGTTTTGTCAATGACCTTTGGCTTAAATAACACTATCATTTTAACAAAAACATTTAAAATTCAAATCTTGCTTCTTTTACTTAGAATGTATCCAAAAAGAAAATATATAAGTTAGGATTTGAACGTATAATATGATATTATTCATAATAATTGTTCCTTATCACTGGGCCAAGTGGCCCAAGACACAAATGAGATTCCTTTCGATATAGGCGGGAAAATTTAACTAAGAATTTAAGGCTTAAAAGAGGTTTCATTCCCCCATTGAGAAGGAGGCATTTTTAATTACACCTGTAAGAGTGAATAAAGAGAGAGACATTTCCATTGTGCAATCATTGTTATCATTTTATTAGAAATAGAAAATTTTACCACCGTACAACCTTGGTGCAATAATCACTCCACAAGTATAAGTGTTTGTGGGGTGCAAGGGGTAGGGGCTGGGGTTTAATTTTCTAGGATGAAGTTTCACACACATGCACTTAGATTAGGCTAAAGTATAATTTTTATCTTGAATAAAAAATAAAATAAAATAAATAAAAATTCTTGTATCATTTAAAAAAAAAAAATTGTATCATATCATTCTTCATCGGTGCAAGAACTATTATTAGACTAACAGGACCATGGTCTCCCCCACCCCCCCCCCCCTCCCCTTAAATTTGTTTTCAAAAAGTCAGACTTAAGTAGATGGTTGGTTCCTAATGATAGGCCAAGAATGTATTGAGCTCTTGCGATGAATTAACAAATTAATTAGCTAAGATAATTAATTAATTCAATTAGCATGCACTACGCGTTGTAGCACAAATAAATTACCAATTAACTAAATGCAGCGTTTTTATGTTCACCGTCAAAAATAAATAAATAAATAAATGCAGCGTAAATTAAATTGACATGGTGATTTGTTTATGAATGGGAAAAACTTACACAGCAAAAACCCTACCGAGTGATTTTAAGGTCACCACTCTCGAAAATTCACTATGATCATAATAAGCAGTTACAAGTAAAGGAATCCTAATACCTTATACCAACCTACAGTTGAACCATTACCCTAATACCAAATTGGACTTATTCTGTAGTGACAATCTTTCTTTTTCAATGCATGGCTCCTAGTATGTGATTAACCAATTCTATGTGTAGATTCCAATACGCGGCTTACTCACCAACTTGAGAAAGATGTTGGTTGCAAAGTTCTTCAGTTCATCACATGATGAAGATTACGAAACTTCTTGGTTACAAAACCCTATGGAGTACAAACACAGCAGCTTCTTCAAGAGAAAGATGAATTAGGGCAAATTCTATCTCTGGTCACAATTTGTATGAACACAAGTTTGTTTCACACTCGAGCAACCTTTTATGGCCCTTAAAATAATCCTTATATATGTCTAGGGTTGTAAGAAAAGAAAGCCCAAACATACACACAGAGATTAGATGAAAACCAAAGTTGAAAATCTGTTTTTCATAAACCTCGATAGATAGCTTATCTGTTGAGATAGCTTATCTGTCAAGATAGCTATCAAGCATCGGGCTTCAGTAGCTTTTAAATCTCGATAGATACTAGCTGTCGAGCTTTAAAATCCAGCACCTCTTCACTTGTTTCTTGGACAGACTTGCATGGATTTAACACTTATTCTTGAAACCTTATTCCTTGAAACATTAAACACATCCTAGATCTACCCAATTATAAGTAAAGTGTGTTTTGTCAAAAGATTAGTCAATTCTAATTTGACATATGTTCCTAACATTAAATCACATATGTCCTAACACCTAAAATTAGTCCATGAGCAATTTTAGTCCCTGATGTTTAAGTGATAACTTTTAGTCACTCAAATGATATGATCAAAATAAAAAGTTAAAACTAACATATAACCACTCCATTAAGAAATTTGACCAATTCCTATATATTTAGCAAGTTCCTTAGGAGTTATGCTCTACAGTAAACATGAAAATCATGTTTTGTCAATAAACTACCCAAAATAATCATTAAAACAACTAATCTTATTATTCAGCCAAGAACAAAGCTCAATGTTAACATTTTTCTGAACATCTAACAACCAAAAGCTTTGATTCTTATAAAGAGATGGATAATAGGTGCCTCCCTAATCTGTTATAAATCCCAAAACATGGAATCAAAGAGGGGGAATTCAATTTAGCTCTGAAGTCTAGAACTTAACTCAATAGTCATATTTACTACTCTCACTTGAGGTAAGTATAGCAGCCTAAGGAAATAGCATATGTGTGTCTGGTGGTATGATTTATGTCTACTCTCTTTCCTTCATCACCTCCCTTATTCTCTCCACTATGTTATGTAGCATTGAAGGCAGTTATTTGTACCATTAGTTCAATACTTTAATGGATATTCCGTTTGTTTTTATTATGAGCTTGTGTCCTTGCATTTCTTCTTTATTTTGCACCATTAGCCTCTATTTAATACTAAAGTGAGTTGTGGCCTTAACTCTCCGTTATTTTGAACCAAGGTTTATAGTCCCAATTTATTGACTTTTACAAAAATCAACCTAAACAATAGCGGGAAATTATTAGGTAGTCCAGGACTACAAAGTCAGGATGCTAACCTTGTAGTCCTAGCCAGTAGAGAGAAGACACATCATGAAAAATGAATGACATTAGCTTAGCTGCTACATCATTCTAACACACCCACAAATTTTAACATTGTTAGTCTTGTCCGTTAACTCATCTGCAAATTTCAAAATTTCATTTGGAAATTGGGCGGGTCGGTGAGAGATTCCAGAAGATAATTCATTACTTTGTAAATTCTCTCTCTTTTTTTTTTTTTTTCTTTTTCTTTTCTCTCTCTGATGGTCCATCTCCATGTAGATTATCATCACTATTTGCTATTGTTTCCTTCCACCACAATGTTGGCAACACTTCTTCCCTATTTCTACTTCATTAGTTCCTGCCCAAGCCTACGGATATCTCATGGCTAGATAACTCTTTTAATTTTTTTACTTGGTAAATTCGAACTTTTTATTTTCCTTCTTAGCTCAAAATTATCTGGGTCAAGTTCCTATTGCCTTACTTTTCTTTTATATTAAATGGGTCAAGCCTCAATGGTGTTCCTTTAGTCGCACTTTGTTGGAATCTTAGGTTCTGTAATACATGGACATGGGTTTCAGATTTGATTTATAGTTTAACTTTATCAATTGTTAAATATGAGTAATAGCTTTGTTTTTGTTTCCTATAAAAAAAAAGTTATAGTTTTTGTTGGATTTGATTTGATCAGATAACTTTTGAGGGTGGTTGGGATCAAAAGTGCTTGATTTAGGCAAAGCGTCAATGTCCCAATTATTATTATTATTATTTTTTTGGTCGCATAGAAAGTGTTTGTTGATATGCCTCATAGAGTTTTGGTTTGTCTGAACTTGTTATGGCTTTGTATCCATGTTTATGTGGTTCTGCTTTTTTTTTTTTTTTAGGTATTAAATCTGGTGTATTGAATAGTTTATTTCTCAAACTTAAATAAGTTTATGAAAATTTTTGTCCTATATCATGTAAAAAATTACAATATTTCACTTCTCTTTTGTCATTTTGATTATGATTGCATTTTATGCTATAGATCTTCTTAGAGACTTTATTTATATTCTCTAATGCTATAAGGAACACAATGGATTAATTTGCAAGATGCCATAATGCCACCCTGGTTATATAACATTGTGAAGTGCAACTTCTCTTTGTTTTGTGATTTTGATAGCGGTCTATGGATAATTTTTATAGTTAAACTTGATGTTGGTTGCTTCAACATGGATGCAGAGTCTGCAGACATGCAGCTACTGCACTATACCTCTCAATCTACTTTACTCCAGTAATGGCAATCCATTCCTGACCAATTTAAGCGAAGTTGTTGGACAAAGTGGCTGGCTTTGGTTATGATTCAAACAAGCATCACCATTCAACAAGGGGACTCTAGGCTAGCTAAATAGCATGAATATCTTGCAGCAGCAACATAAGAAGCAAATTTCAACCAATGTGGATAAGCATGAGTGTTCCTTTATCCAAGGGAGCTGTCTATTAGAATTAGAATTTAGCCAATAGGTAGATTTTTTAGATTGAGTTATTAGTTTATTATTTGTTCTTGGATAATATCAAGTTGATGTTGTATCAATTTGTCCTCTATCTCTATGTCAAGTTGATGTTTACAGGATGTATGAATTATTCATCTCAAATAGAATGTATTTGATATTATGTTAGATTGCTCAAAGCAAATTCATGATTTATGAATTCCTTAACCAAGCAAAAACCAGTAAAGTTATCACAAGCAGTGGCTATTAGTTTCATATGGGCTGGTTTTATATTTTTAAAAAGTCTAGTTAATCAATACCCATATAAATTGCAATCACAACCACTCAACAATGCCAATGCCATTGGAGTGCAAGTTTGGTCCCATAATTGCTAATACAACCTACTATAGATAAATGACAAAAAATAAAATTACTGAGATATATTTTTTACAAATTTTTTCATTTTTTGATCAACCAAACACTTCACATGTGAGTTCTACACATGAAACCTAAAAATTTATGCAAAAATTTGTAATACATTGGATGTACAAAATAGTTTTTCCATACTATGAAGAACTTGATTAAAGGATGTAGATTAAAATAGAAACATAACATGCAAAAGTAACGTTAAAGAGGTTTACCAACATTTTTGCACTTCCTTTCTATTATAGTCATTTACAATCAACATCTCCTTTCCCTCTACCATGATAAAAAAAAAAAAAAGAGCTATTTAAATAAATAAATAAATAAATCTAAAAAGAGAGTTTGGAGAGTTAAACTTCAGGGGAAAAAAAAGTCTCCCCATCCTCCCCCATTTACATTCAAATTGACCTCATCATTGTATTTGATAAATATACCTAAATATTCTATATATATATATATATATATATATATAAATCTCCTCAACTCATGCAACTTTACTTTTTCTCCCATAGTCATTCGTAGGGCAACTTCAATTGTTCTAATTTAGGCTTCAATGCTAATCCTATCTGCAAGTAAAAATTCACAATCATCGATTAAAAAGAATTGTGCATGGTTGCTAAAAATATTGTGTGAGATCATGTCATATCAACACTAATGGAATTAAACAAGATATGTGATGTAGGAAAATAAAGAGGAAACTAAAAGAACAAAATTGAAAAATAAATCCTAAGAATTATTTTGGTTGTGCTCCTGCATCAAGATGCTTATGCATTAATGGTGCATGTGATTTTGTTGTAATTGATTCTAGAATTGTGAACCTCTAATTGTGATTAATATAAGCAGCAAAGTAGAAAGCCAAATAGAGCAACCAATGAAAGCCAATTAGTATCCCTCATACTTGTAATCAAAATTTTCCCTTAATTGTTTGCATATAGACCTAAAAATAAGCATAATACTACTAATTTTATAAGATGTCAATTATAATGTTCATAAATGAGCTCATGAGTGGACATGACTTACAAAATCCCCTAAGAGATGGATGTGCATCCATAGTAGGCAAAAGTAACAATGAAATTACCAAAAACTTGCACGTGAATTTAGAATAAGTCCACCTAAGTTTCTATCATACATGAAACAAAGTAATCAAAACTGTCAAAGAGTTATTACAAGTTTAACAACTGAAGCCCATGGCATACTTATATGACACTTTTAACTCCACGTCTCCACTATCAAACTTTGTGGTCATGGACTGACTAACTGAAAAAGAAAAGATACAAAATAATGCAGTCGTTGCATAGCAAATTTGTTACACTTAGAGACAACTTCAACATTGGATTTCACAAAAATAAAAACAGCAAAACCACATAGACATGGATACAAAGCCATAACAAGTTCAGATAAACCAGAACTCTATGAGGCATTTCAACAAACACTTTCTATGCCACCAAAAAAATAATAATAATAAAAATTGAGACATTGACGCTTTGCCTAAATCAAGCACTTTTGATCACAACCACTCTCAAAAGTTATCTGATCAAATCAAATCCAACAAAAACTAAAACCTTTTTTTTTTTTTGGTAGGAAACAAAAACAAAACTATTACGTACTCATATTTAACAATCGATAAAGTTAAACTATAAATCTAATCTAAAACCCATGTTCATTTATTACAGAACCTAAGATTCCAACAAAGTGCCACTAAAGGAACACCATTAAGGCTTGACCCATTTAATATAAAAGAAAAGTAAGGCAACATGAATTTGATCCAGATAATGTTGAGCTAAGAAGGAAAAAAAAAAAAAAAAACTAAAAGAGTTCGAATTTACCAAGTAAAAAAAACTAAAAGAGTTATCGTCTAGCCATGAGATATCCATAGGCCTGGGCAGGAACTAATGAAGTAGAAATAGAGAAGAAGTGTTGCCAACGTTGTGATGGAAAGAAACAGTAGCAAATAGTGATGATGAAGAATATGGAGATGGACCACCGGAAAGAGAAAAAAAAATGCGAGAATTTTCAAAATAATGAATTTTAAAAGCTTTTACCTTTTGAAATCTCTCACTAACCCGCCCAATTCCCAAATGAAATTTTGAAATTTGCAAACGAGTTAATGGATAGGACTAACGATGTTAAAATCTATGGGTGTGTTAGAATGATGTGGCAACTAAGCTAATGTCATTCATTTTTCATGATGCGTCTTCTTACAACTGGCTGGGGCTACAAGGTCAACAAGCTGACCTTATAGTCCTGGACTACCTAATAATTTCCCAACAATAGCAATAGCTTTTTACCTTAGATACTAAAATCACTCAAGGGTTAAAATTTAGGAACTAAACATTGTACTTTTACCAAAATTTTAGTTGTACATTTATGTTGTATATAAAAAATTTGAAATTTTGCATTCAAAAAATTTATATTTGGCCCACCCAAAATTGGAAACTAGTATTCTTAGATTGAAATTGAGCCCAAAAATTCCAAATATAAAATAGCCATAGTTGATGCACTACTCATAGTTGATGTCTAGGCAATATGTGGATATAAAAAGGTATTAGCATGGCTGTTGTTATACCCTTGAAGGCTGAGTTAGCATGACTTTAATTTGGCAGGCTGCAAAAGAAGAAACAACCATAAAAGAAGGGAGGAAAACCTAGAGAAGCGATTGAGAGGTGTGCCTTTGCTTTGAGGATAAGATGAAGATGAGTGACATTGTTTTCTTTTGTGTATGGACTCAAATCCTTGCAATTTGCTCTCCCGTTTGTGTCTAAGTCTAAGGATATACCTAGGGGCGTAGCTATGTGTAAGGGTGGGGGGCCATGATTTTGAAAATTTTTAAAATATGTATATATAATTATTTTAATGTTTAAAACATATAGTCTAAAAAATAAGAGTTGCCCCCCCCCCCCCCCCCAAAATATTTGATTTAATCCAATGATGCTCTTAAAAAAAATGGTCTAATAATTATAGAGACATAACATTATTTTTCACAATTCTATTTTTTATTGTAAAATATGCTCTTATATCTGTTAAATATTTGATAAAGTTTGACACCAAATATATTTGAATCTATATGTTTTTCAACTAGTTAGTGGCAATTAACAAGTCATTGACTCATTAAAAAAATAATATCACTAAAACTATACATGAAATGTTACTTTAGTTACTACATAATGGATTAAAGTAAGATAGTTTCAAATATGTTTAAAACCTAACTTATTTCTCCAAGTTTTGAATCATTCATATTTTTGAAAATTTCATTAGTTCAATTGAAAGATTTTTACTTACTTTAGTATAAAATTTGATAATTTGTATCGAAAATGAAATTTTTTAAGAATTTCACTATAAAAATAGTATAAATGAATTTTATTTTATGTAAGATCGCCACCAAACATAATTTTGATTAAAATTACTAAGCTCTTTTTGTTGTTGTTTGGTGTGTATATATATATAACTTATCAAATAAAAAAGTGTGTATATAATAAAAAAACGTATGTATATGTGTATGTGAGGTTGTCTTAATAAATATATTAGAGTTGCAACTTAGCCCCCCTAAATAAATTTACACTACCAAATTGCCAATTACAGTATTATCATGTGTCTGATTTTTATTTTTATTTTTATTTTTGTTACTTTAAAGGTCAAAAAAAAAAAAAAAACTTTTGTCGTTACTTTATAAAAAAAAAAAAAAAAATTAATGTGTGATAGAGACTACGATTGATACATAGAGCATAAAATGAATTTCATTCGACAAAATATGCTAACTCAATAATCATCATGAATGCTTTTCTATCTTCTAAAAGTCTTCTTTTGTGTGATTTAGAAAATTATTATATCTAAAATATTTAAATTCTCTTAGATATGATAAAAAAAATTCTGGAAAGCATAACACCTCAAGAACGAACAAGTGTTTTTCTAAGGTTCAACTCCGCTGCACTATGCTGCGTACTTCAATTGTTCTTCTACAACAAATAGGTTGCTGGAAGTTGATAGATTTATAGCATACATGAAAGATGCAAAGGGCATGACAGCTCTTCACATTGCAGCCCATCAAGGCGATGATGATATAATGAAAGAGTTGTTAAAATATTGTCCTGATTGTTGCGATCTAGTTGACAAGAAAGGCTGGAATGCACTCCATTTTGCAGTGAACTCATCTAGTTATTGGGCTAAGTATGCAGTATATAAAGGCTCTCATGTTTAATTCTAGAGTCGATAAAATGGCCTTCAACGAAGAAAACCTCGACCCTTTTGACATTGCTCTAACAAGTGAAGAATTATAAGATAAAAAGGTAACACAGTTGTATACGGAGATTAGACGTGCATCTGGGGACAATTATCGTCCTGCGGGATTTCGAAGACTCCTAGGAGATGATATTAAACCAGAGGAAACATGTGACAAGGAACTCCGGATGGCTAAGTGGGAGGCTCGCAAAGTCCGATTTGTTTCTATGATGAAAGAAGCATCCCAAGTCCATTTGGTAGTGGACACAATCATTGCAACGGTGGCTTTTACAGCAGGCTTTACCATGCCTGGGGGTTTCATAGGTCATGATGCAGGGCCACACTCAGGCTCTCCAATTCTGATTAGAAATACTGCTTTCAAAGCATTTATCATTACAAATACCATAGCCATGGTGCAATCTTGTTCTGCTGCCTTTATTTACCTATACATGCCATTGTTGTTTCACGACAACAATCCTGGGCGCTTTACTTTCCTACTGGCCTCACTGGCCTTCTGCCTTTCCATATCTGCCATATGGGAGCAATGTTGCTGGCATTTGTCACCGCCACATTCGCCGTGTTAACGCATTCCTTGGGTCTTGCCATTTCCAATTGTGTCATTATTGAATTGTTCTTCTTCATCCCTGCCCTTTTCATTATTATCGGATGTTCTCATTATTACAACGAATTAATCTGGAGCATGAGTTGTATTTCTTGGGATTTTGAAAATGTGCTCGAATTCTTTGGCAACCTTTCGGAGATTTGTGGCAATATTTGGTTAGATTGTGGCAACTTGTGCGTTGATTTATGTTATGTAGCTCCAGAGCGCTACTTTTTGCATTGTCTCAAAGTAGCAGAAACGATGCAGATCAATCAACAGCAAGTTAAGATTTGTGTTTCGGCACTTCAGCGAACTACTTGTCGCTCTTAATGTTTTAGTTCTGTTAGTATTTTCAGTTGTCAAACGTGGATTACACTTGATTAATTAATCTAGGTGTCCATTTCCTATTGATCAAGCTATGTTACTTATTTCAAGCGGTTGGAGTCACTGAGTTTTTCAGCTTCTGCTTTGTACCCAAAAAGTCTGTTCTCGATGTATAAGAACAGAGCAAGTTGTATTGGTCAATAAATCAATTAAGAGAGAGAGTTTTCTTCTCAGATTTCTTTCAGTTTTGATAAGGGTTTTAGTTCTTTCCATTATTAGCATTGAGAGGCTGTCACGTACTTGGTACAACAGTTTTAGTTCCTGCATCCTCACTTCTATCACATTCACATATGAAACACGAATTGCGTTTATTAATTTCTCAAATTGTTCCTCGAAAGACTGATTTAATTCTATTGTGTCTTGCACTCGTAGTGATTATTTAAAAAGAATCATTTTGATTGTCAAATGTTTAAACAATTACAAGCAATTTTATACTTAATTAGCAAAATGGTTTAGGCAGATTAGCAAAATGGATCAATTTATCATATATTGTACAACATATACATTTTTCAGAGTTGTTCTATTTTGTCTCTATGGTATGGTAATCACTATAATTAGTGTTGTTCACAAATCTCCACCTTTTGCAGACCACCAAATTTTATCAAATTTCTCTCCACTTTGGGGGAAGACTTTTCTCAAGCCACAAATGTCTCAAGTGCCAATAACAAATTAGAGCCAAACCAAGAAACAAAAATGCAAATCACACCAAATGCACCCGAAGATAGTGCCAATGCCAAATTAGAACCCAACCAAAAGAGCAAAATGTATATCAGTCCAAGCTATCTCACAAATGAAAAGTAAACATATCCTTGAATAGCTGACCCAAAATCCCACTAACAGTTCGAATAGCTGCACCTTCTAACTGAGTTATTTCAAGATCTGAAAAGTAAACAAGGCCTTGATAAGAGCTGTCTTCTTGAACAGATTAGCGGGGTAACCAACCAGCTTGATTTTCTTTTCTATCCTCGCAGCATGGTTAAAGCAACTCAAGCACAACCACAGTCAACCTAGCAATAATACTATTTGTTTTCCTTCTTGATTTTCTTACCTAGCAATAATACTCTTTGTTTTCCTTCTTGATTTTCTTGATTTTCTTTACAATACGCTGCTAACTTCGCAGCTCAATTTTTTACATTCTTAAACTCTTAAGTATTTTATGCATGAAGAGATACCAATTCACCTGCAAGATCCTTGACTACCAAGCAATAACCCTAAATGTAGCTTGACACACCAAACTTAAGTTATTCAAATTTCTTAAATTTTTTATATAATAAATTTGAAAAAAAAAATATCAATGGACATCTATATATTACTAAAAGCTGAAGCGTAGCATTTATTGTTGCTACGCTCCAGTTGAGCCACATCAGCGTCCACCTCATTATCATTTTCTTTCTAATTTTCCTATAATTGTTTTTAACATTTACTTTTTATTTTATTTTAATATTTACAATTTTTTCAACCTTTCTTCATCCTTACCTTTTCATCCTCCCACTACCCTCTACATAAATATTATTCTTCTTCTTTTCATCTCCCCACTACCCTCTACATAAATATTATTCTTCTTCTTTCTCTTCATCTTCCTTTATTTTGTCTCTTCTTATTCACACTCTCTTACTATAAATTGGTAACTATCTATTCCATTCTATGCATGGTTTTCTCTCACAAAAAAAGGTTCTCTCTCTCTCTCTCTCTCTCTCTCTCAATTTTTCGATGAATTTTTTATACATTCTTCTATTTATGCCAAATTACTAATCTTTGGGAATCCTTTTTTTTTTTTTTTCACTGGAATCATTATGCTCATTTCTCACTTAATTTAATCGGATAGTTTGCCGAAATTCAAAAAAAGGTTCTCTCTCTCTCTTTCTCTCTCAATTTTTCGATGAATTTTTTATATATTCTTTTGTTTATGCCAAATTACTAATCTTTGGGAATTTTTTTTTCTACACTAGAATCATTATGCTCATTTTCTCACTTAATTTAATCGGGTAGTTTGCAAGAATTCAAGTAAAGCTAGACAATAAGGAATTTTGCGGCATTAGAGAACACCTGAATATATACCAGCCAAAAGTTGAAAGTCGGCAAATTAGTGGAGCTATGATTAAGCTTCAAACGGGATTGATGGTATTGCCAATGTTCTTTAATTAGCAGCCTTATTTCTATTTCTCTATATATGTTTCCTAGAATTAGTATTGGTCTCATTTTTATTTTCTCTATTATATTCTAGGTAAACCAAGAGTTCTTTAAAACTCCACATTGGTTAATGCCATTTAGATTTGTTTTTAAAATTTTTTTTTTTCTCTTTAATTGTTAAATGTTACCCTTTTTTTGCTCTTTCTTATAACTCTAATTAATGTTGATGGTTCTTTTTTTTTTTTTTTTTTTTTTTTTTTTTTTTTTTTATGGGTTAGTTAAGGTTGATGGTTCTTTCTTACTAAGAAAAGAAAAAAATGAAAGCAATTGAATTCTGTATAAACCTGTACCTAAAGGGGACAGGAGCCTTTGTTTATTTTATTAGAGACAATATATTAAAGGGGCATATCCTTTGGCCATTGCATTGCATTTCTTAGAGGTTAAAAGATAAAGTTTGTCATTATAGGAAAACATTTTGGGTGGGGATAAGGGCGTCATTTTGTTTGCTCTAAGAGTAACAAAAGATCCTATTATAAAGGAAGCCCACAATCATATCGCATGCTTATTACACTAACCATGAGCACAACCCATTATTCTCTCTCACCATGTTTCTACTACATTTGCATTTAGCAACCTCAGATTAGAATTTATTCCCAATAGAAGACTTGTAGAATCATTCAGTTTTTATAGGAAACTAGCCGCAAACTCAGACGATGCGTGGGAATATAAATATTATGCAGTGAAGTGTAATATATAAAAAGTAACAATTACTTCAAGCATTGTCTTTTTTTCAAAAAAAAAAAAAAAAAGATTTTTACACTTTTTTTTTCAATCTTTTTATCTCTACAAATATATCATTTTAATATTTTTTGTGTATTTCATTAATAATTTTTAAGGTCAACCATATTCTATTAACTTTGTTGTAGTGTGTTACATTTGCTTAATATACAACTCATCTCTTAAGGAATAAGGAAATTATCATAATAATAAAAAATTATCACAAAATTACAATGTTAACTTAACCAAAATTAAAATAAAACTACAGAAATAAAAATAGATTTTATAATAATTTATTAGTCAAAAAATTAGAAGGCATATTCAAATTTCTATTTCCAAAAACAACTAAGTATTAATCCATACCAAAATTCAATCAAAATTATAAAAGGGAAAGAAAAGACTTTCTTATGGGAAATTAAAAAAGCACAATCCTAAAACACATATTAAAAAAAAAAAAAAAACCATCAATCTTAATTTGAGTTATAAGAAAGAACAAAAATCTTTTATGTGCAATTGTTCTCTTTATTGGTATTTATTGTTATATATTTTATTTTTACTTTTTTTTTTCTTCTCATCTTATGTTATTCAACATTTAAATTCAATCACATCTTCGACACCATTAAATTATTTATATTTTCTCTCTTTTTATTTTTAATAATTAAACATGGAATATTTTATTTAGATAATAAAATTATCCTTAAAAAATTGTACTCTTTTTTTTTTTTTTTTTTTTTTTTTTTTACATTTACACTTTGTCCAAGCTTTTTCCTTACCTTTATCTTTTCATCTCCCCACTACCTTCTACCTTAATATCACTATTCATCTCCCCACATCTTCCATATCATTAAATTATTTATATTTTTCTCTCCTTTTTATTTAAAAAATTAAAAATTAAAAATTATACTTAATTTCAATAAATAAAAGTGTCATCATAAAGTGGAGTAATACTAGGGACACACTCATTCTCAAACCCAATACATCAAAGAAAAAATATAATACAAAACAAATGCCAATTGGGAAACACTAAATTAAAAATAATAATAATAATAATGAGGATATCAAACCAAATATAATATAAAGAAACTAATAGTTATGGATATACTAACTTAAGGGTAGCAAAATTAAATGAAAAAAAAAAAAAAAAACTACAATGCATATTTAATGCAATAAAATCATCATCAAATTTTGGAAAACAAAGAGGTTGTAAAGAGACGTATAAATAAAAAATAAATATGACCAATATGAAGAATATTAAAAATTTTACAGTGCAATAAAATCAACTGTTACATTAACTTTAAAAAATGAATCAATAATCAATAATTATACACAATCATAACAATATATTTAAACTTAAAACTAATCAAACTCTAATCCATAACTAAAAGGAGATGTTCTCAAGTAATAATAGAAATTAAATAAGAAATAAAGTTAGAAAATTTTTAAATCCCTTTTTTGACATTTCATTTAACTTTATATATATATATATATATATATATATATATGTATGTATGTATGTATGTATATATATATATATATATATATGTAATCTTCATACACAATTACAGTTAAAAATCTAATAAACAATGCTATATCTCATTTATCACCTCTGTTATGAAAATCATTAGCCAGTAAATATATGATAATGGTAAAAAATGTTATAAATAAAATTATGGAAAAAAAAATATAAAACTAATTAGCTACTATCATTATGAAGTAATAGTCTATGATTTTACACATCAAAAGAAGTGGAATGTATAGAGTTTACTTAAGGTATATGTAAAGATTCACATTAAAAAAAAGATATGTAAAAATGTATATTTTATAAATAAATAAAAAGGTATATGTAAGGTTTTTATTAACTTAAAAGAAAATGAAAATTCAATTATTAACAACAACAACAACAACAACAAGAATAATAATAATAATAATAATATAGGGGTAATTACATTCCCCTTCCTTGAGGTTTGAAGAAATGACACTCTACCCCAAACTTGAAAGGAGAAAATATTTTCACCCTTTACATTTTTTTAACCAAACTTTGTTAAATTAATATTAAAATATTGTGTACTAACCTGCCTGTGCTTAAGGTAGGTTCCAAAATTATCCTTAATTTTAAAATTAAATTCTCTTATTTTAAAATTTTAAATTAAAGTGTATTTCAAAATATTAAGTAATGTCTTTTGCTTTTTTTTTTTTTTTTTTTTCCCATTTTCTTTTCCTAATGAGTTATGGAGAGATTTGTCATTTCAAATCTTTTGGTATTTTATAAATTTGTATTTTAATTCTAAAGTTATGAGTAATGTCTTTACTAACCATGATTAAACATTTATAAACAGATTCTTAAATAAATTTAAAATATTTTGTTATTAATATAAACAAAATAGAAAAGTGTTATTACTTATTACCCCAAATACATTTAATAAGATCACCCTAAAAAAAATTTATCTCGCGCAATGCGCGGGTCTGCAACTAATTATAATAATAATAATGTAGAATTATTTTAGGCCTCAAAATAACATTTCATATACTCCTCTTTTTCTTTTTAAAAATACATAACTTTGATAGCTATAATCAAATTGAATCATATGGTTCAATCAAAATGTATCCAAAAGGAAGACCAAAAGGCATCACTATTCTGTTTTTTTTTTTTTTTTTTTTTTTAATTCATCACTACCAAATGATCCACCGTGTAACATAAGTCTAAGACCACATCACTTTTTTTTCTCTCCTTAAACAAACACATAAGTTGTTTAAACCCACATTGAAACAAAAAACTTAACTTTGAAATTCATAAAGGCCAAGCCCAACCTTAAGATGTCAACCCAACATACAGAAGACCCAACACCTTCAAAGTATTTCCACTTAAACGCAACATAAATTGAAAAGCCCAGATTTGATTAAAAGAAATGAACACAGCTCAAGCCCATTGGATTTTTTATACCCACAATAATTTAATCCACTCCCATCGAAACAAAAAATAAATGGACACTCAAGAGTCAAGCTCAATTCCAATTAAAATTCAAAACCCAAGAAATAAAAATAAGAAAAATAATAAGAATTTTCAAATCACCTTCAAACCCTCAACTTTATCTCAAAATTACATTTTCAAAAGGAAAATTTTCTAAAATTATATTTTTAATCCCAAACTTCTCTAAATCACATTTTAATCCCAAAACTCTTTCAAAATTTTTCATTTGACACTTAAAATTCCTAAAATTACACTTTGATCCCCTAAATTATGAAAAAGTCTAGAAACTTTTCTACAACCACAAAAGACGCTCCTAAACTGTTTCTCAAAAAAAAAAAAAAAAAAAGCTCCTAAACAATATGTTCCAAAATTGCACAAAACTCCTAAGATCACAAAAATCCCATTCCACCCCCCCAAATTATTGAAAAATGGAACGTCTTCAAGATCAATTGATTCATAGCATGTCCACACCCATAATCATTATGTCCCCCTTAATTATTGATTGACAATCCATTCGCTTCAAGGAATTGTATCGAATTGGTTAGGTGAGGCTAGTGATATTTCATTGAAAACTTTTTTTTGGGGGCGGGTTTAGTCAGTAGAAAACAAGATGTTAGTTCTGAATGTATATATGCTCTTGATACTATTGTTATAGGAGAACATTCGAGTTATGAAATGCGGTATATTTTTTTTCTAACAATTCTTATTTAGTAACTTTTTCCCATATAATTTTAATTGGGTGCACATTTTAAAAAGAGTAAAGTTGTACTCACTACTCACTCGCACTCTTAAATTCTTTCAACCTCACGTGAATCCAATCATATTGAGCTTTTGTGAGTGTAAAGTTGTTATTTACAACTATATGTTTTGTTGGCTTTTATTCTGTGCCAAATTTGATTGTAATTATACTCAATATGTTGTATCCTGTATTTATTGTGGGTTTTCATTGTAAGGGTTGTGTGATAGAGAGAGTGGTGTGAAGACTCAAGCATTTAAAGACTGAAGAAGGTTTCGCGGGTATCTTGCGACTTAGCTTCCTGCGAAGTATATCATGTGCCCTGCACATGCTGGAATGCAAAGAGTCAGGCCAGATGGAGACAGCTGTGTCTCGCGAGTATCTCGCGGGTAAAGCTTTCCTGTGAGACACCCGCGAGGCATTCTGTTCCACTAGCCTGTCCAGTATGATTCACACTTTTTGTGCCTACACTATTTATACCCACATTACGCACAAATGTAAAGGAGAGCTTTTGAGAGAAAATCCTAGCCAAACACCTTGAGAGTTAGAGATTGTTATACCCACAATCTTCTACACATTTGTTTTGGAAATTTCCTCATCTTTTACCTCTCTATTTCCATACCATTGAGAGGTTGATAGCTCAAATACTTACCACACCCTTTGAGAGTATCAAGTGAAGTTTTGGTGCTGCTGGGAAGCATTGGAAAAAGTCTGGAATGGCAAATGCAACATAGAGCTTGTTGCAGGATTCGGAGAACTAGACAAAACACGGTTCCGAGAAGCCTTGTTGGAGTAGGAGCTTAGAGGGCTTAGGTACAGAGGGTAGATTAGGCTTGGAGGGTCTCTTGCTCACCCTGGTATCCCAACTGATTGTCTAGTAGATCGATTTCCGCTTGGAAGGCGGCGGAGAGATTTTTCACCGAGTTCTTTGGTTTTCTCTTCGATAACACGTCTCAGTATTATCTATATTTGCATCTCTCTTCCCTACTCTTGTTCATTTCATTTTTACTGCTGTGTTGCTTTAAATATGTATTAGAGTAGTTGTCTCGCTTATACACTTGTGTTTACACTATTCCGCACTCAGTATAAAGTTAGTGTAAAATCAACCAAGCTGTAACTTTAATTTGGGGATCTAAACAGCTTGTGTGTTTTTGACATATTTCCGAGCTTTCAGTGAGGATTATGGAGTTTTGACGCTCATATCTTTCTTTTTTAAATTATTCAATAAGATCATTGAGATATTTTATTGTAAGGTACTCAATTTTAATTCTTCATGGAGGTGATGATGAATATAAATCCTTGCTTTTAAGCGATTCTATAGGGAGTTTTGGTTGCCATCTTTAATAGTATCTCCAAAGTTCATCGTCATATGGTGGATCTCAACAAGAAGGATCTATAATAAATAATTCTTGCCCAAAGTATCTAGGGAGATGAATTCAAGTTTTGAGAGATTAATTGGACAAATATTTATATCACGTGAAATATAATTAGGTAATGCTATATTTAATCTAAATTCTTGAAACGTTAACTTTTTATAAGAATCATTAATTAACCTACCTGAAACATATATAAAACATATGTATATAATAATAATATGTCTAGCCTAAAATTCATAAAATTTTTAGTCCATCAAATGAAAACTAAATTATATAGTAAGATTACTAATTCTTAAGGGAAATTTATGTTGGGTAAAGTATTGCACAAACAAGTTATAACCTTTAAGGTTGCAGGACAAATTAATTAGCACAATTTTTTTTGAATTGAATGGAGTTCTATCCAATAATGTGTTGTGAAATAAAAGGAATATCAAAACAACATAAATGCTTAGCAAAAAAATCAAAACAACATAAACAAATCTAATGAGTCATCCACAGACTATAATGGATTTAGTAGAATAATTAAAAATTTTCAAGCCAGTTTACTATGCATAGGTTTTAAGGTGGTAGTTAGAGTTGGAAGTTGGCAGTGGATGTTAGGTTTTGGGATTGGGTTGTGTTTAATTCAAATCTTCTGTCTCATCAATTGTGCTCCACTTCATGCTATACCAATAAAATTTGGACAGCTAGTCTCTCTCATTAAATGAGATAGCTCTGACTTTAATGAGAGAGGCTAGCTGTTCAAGTTTTATTAGTAGAGCATGAAGTAGAACACAATTGATGAGATAGAAGATTTAGACTCAATACACACATGGTGTATTTTGTAAACTTAAATTATGACTTCAAGTCTTATTTCAATTTTTAAAAACACTAAGTGTAATTATTTACCCTTATGGAATTCATGGCAACCAAGCTATACATTGATTGACCATGAATGATGCCATAATAGCCTTTGCCTTATTATGAAGGTTCCTATTAACGAGTGCTTAAAGGCATAGGTTAAAGATTTATATATTAATAAATGCTTAATTATGAATTGTAATGCACATTTTTCAAAACAAACATATACATATTAATTATTCATTGGCTTATACGCGCAATATTGTGGTTTTTTGGATATATATGTATGTTTTTTTTTTGGTCAAGTTAATGGATGCCCTTATAGTAATTCTTAATAAATCATGATAAAAAAAATTTGACACAACTTTTATGGGAAATATAAAAAGTTATCAACAATATTTATCGTTTTATCATTCTCCCAATAAAATGTTTCTAAAAATAGTTCCTAAACCAATACTCTAAATTAACATTTCCCCTTTTTTTAATGTATAAAAATATTATAGGTGCATTTAATGGATGCTCATAGGACATTTGTTAATGGATCATTTTAGGAAAGTTTTGATGCCTTTTACGAGAAATATAAAATGTTATTAAAAAGAATCAATTACTTTTTTCTTTTCCCATCAAAAGTTTTTAAAAATATTTCCTAAACCAACATCTTTAGGACCTTCATTAACTTTTCACAAATATTATTTAATAAAGTATTAAATGCATTTTAATTGCTACACATTTGTTAACAAAATCCTATTAGGTATACAAATTTTTTGTATAGTGAAAGAGTAATGTACTCATGTTAAATTCATAACAATTCACAATAATTTTCATAATAAATAAATAAAATAGGTATACAGATTTTTTTTTTTTTTTTTTTTTTGAGAAACAACTAGTTTTGACTTAATTCCACCATTGAGAACACATTTTTTCAAGCCAATAACTACTCTATACTTATTGATTATTAAATTGCAACTTGCGACTTTGTATATATATAGAATTGTCTTTGTAACGTGCATTTGTCATTATTCCACAAGTGAATGAGTTATATAAATTTGATCGAGTATATGAGGTACTTTCCACTGGTAAATCAACTTGAAACGTTGGATATTAAATAAGAAATACTTGGAACATATATACTCAAATTCACAATATGCTTAAGTTTTTTTTTTTTTTTTTTTTTTTTTTTTTTTGTTTTTTTTTTTAAAAGAGTTTCAACTTATGGTGCTCACTTTTGATAATAGTTTTTTATCATGAGACCAAGACACCAATCAGTTTTTGGTGTAGACGAAGATTGAATATCAGATATCTTATTCAACAATATGCTTAAGTATTATATCGTGATTGGTGCTCTTTTTTATTTTTATTTTTTCAGCAAGTACCTATGATGACCTCTTATGTAAGTGTTGAACTCCATTCACAAATTGACACATAAACATGTTATGTGAAATTCGGTGTAAGATTTATGGATAGATTGAAATATATGGATAGATAAGATTTTGAATGTGGCATGGTTTAATTGGCTTCTCATATTTTTAAGCCCCTTTGTCGTGGCATGTAAGTTGCCTTCGTCTTCTCTCCCTCGGTCTCTCCTATCCCTCAAAAACATCAAAACAAGGTTAAGTGAGTATAAAATGACAAATAGAAAGTTGGAACTTCCATTTCATCCAAAGACCATATGTTTTAGAGAGAGACATATCAGAGCCATAATAAAGAATGGATGCCTCCACTTTGTTTGAAGCTGATCAAGCATTTGGCAAAGGTAGTTGTTACCACATTTTAATGTAGATAAGCATTTGAACATGTCATCTCATATGCACCGAAAGATAAGTGTATGGACCTAGCTACTACCAAGTATCACATGATCCAGGTTTCTTTACTCTCTTTAAAAATATCAAAATGAGGTAGAGTGACATATTGTTTAAGGGTCATGTTAACGGGTGCCCTTAGGACAATCTTTAATAATCATATTAAGAAAGTTTTAAACACCACTTTTATGGGAAATATAAAAAGTTGACTGAAAAATTAATTACTTTATCATTTTCTTATAAAATATTTTAAAAATAATTCCTAAATCAATGCCTTTAGGGCATTCATTAACATTTTCCATTGTTTAAAGAGAGAAATATTAGAGACACTGAGAAAGAATGGATTCCGCCAGTTCGTTTAAGCTGATCAAAGCATCTTATCTAGGGTGAGGATTATGGCGTTTTGATGTTCGTATATTTCTTTTTTAAATTATTCAATAAGATCATTGAGATCTTTTATTTTAAGGTACTCAATTTTTTGACCAAGAAGGTACTCAATTTTTAATTCTTCATTGAGGTGATAATGAATATAAATCATTGCTTTTAAGCAATTATGTAGGGAGTTTTGGTTGCCATCTTTAATAGTATCTCCAAAGTTCATTGACTCATGGTAGATCTCAACAACAAGGATCTATAATAAATAATTCTTGCCCGAAATATCTAAAGTGATGAATTCAAGTTTTGAGAGATTAATTGGACAAATATTTATATCACGTGAAATATAATTAAGTAATGCTATATTTAATCTAAATTCTTGAAATGTTAACTTTTTATAAGAATCATTAATTAACCTACCTGAAACATATATAAAACATATGTATATAATATGTCTAGCCTAAAATTCATAAATTTTTTAGTCCATCAAATCAAAACTAAATTATATTGTAAGATTACTAATTCTTAAGGGAAATTTATGTTGGGTTAAGTATCACACACATAAGTCATAACCTTAAGGTTGCAGGACAAATTAGCACAAATATTTTTGAATTGATTGGAGTTCCATCCAATAATGTGTTGTGAAATAAAAGGAATATCAAAACAACATAAACAAATCTAATGATTCATCCACGGACTATAATGGATTTAGTAGAATAATTAAAAATTTTCAAGCCAGTTTCCTATGCGTAGGTTTTAAGGTGGTAGTGGAGTTGGAGTTGGAGGTTGGCACTTGGCAGTGGATGTTAGGTTTTGGGATTGGATTATGTTAAGTTCAAACAGGTGTGATACACACACAGTGTATTTTGTAAACTTAAATTGTGACTTCAAGTCATGATTTTAGTTTATGAAAACACTAAGTGTGATTATTTACCCTTATGGAATTCATGGCAGCCAAGCTATATATTGATTGACCATGAATGATGTCATGTGGATGCCATAAGAGCATTTGCCTTATTATGAAGGTTCCTATTAATGAGTTCCATAAGGGCACAAGTTACAAATTAATAAATGCTTAATTATGAATTGTAATGCACATTTTTTTAAAACAAAATATACATATTAATGATTCATTGGCTTACATGCACAATATTGAGTTTTTTGGATATGTATGTATGGTTTGCTTTTTTTTTATTTTTTGGTCATATTAACGGATGTCCTTAGGACAATTGTTAATAAAACATAATAAGAAAGTTTTGACATAATTTTTATGAGAAATATAAAAAGCTGTCAACAACATTTATTGTTTTATTATTCTCCCAATAAGATGTTTATAAAAACAGTTCCTAAACCAATGCCCTAAATTAACATTTCCCCTTTTTTGTAATGAATAAAAATAGTATAGGTCTGATTAATAGATTCCCTTAAGACATTCGTTAATGAACCATTTTAGAAAAATTTTGATATCACTTTTACAAGAAATATGAAATGTTAATAAAAATAATAATTACTTTTTTCTTTTCCCATCAAAAGTTTCTAAGAATATTTTCTAAACTAATATCTTCAGGACATTCATTAACTTTTCTCCAATATTATTTAATAAAGTATTAAATGCATTTTAACTGCTACACATTTGTTAACAAAATCCTATTAGGTATACAGATTTTTTGTATAGTTAAAGAGTAATGTACGTACTAATATTAAATCCATAACAATTCACAATAATTTATATGTAAGACAATAATTTTCATAATATATAAATATTTTTTTACTTGTTTTGACTTCTTCTTCTTTTCTTTTTTTTTTTTTTTCTTTTTTTTTTTTTTTTTTTGAGAAAGAACTTGTTTTGACTTAATTCCACCATTAAGAACACATTTTTTTTCTAGCCAATAACTACTCTATACTTATTGATTATTGAATTGCAACTTGCAACTTGCGACTTTGTATATAGAATTGTCTTTGTAACGTGCATTTGTCATTATTCCACAAATGAATATTGAGTGATATAAATTTGATTGAATATACGAGGTACTTTTCACTGGCGAATCAACTTGAAACATTGGATAATAAATAAGAAATGCTTAGAATGTCTACACTCAAATTCACAATATGCTTGAGTATTATATCGTGATTGGTGCTCTTTCTTATTTTTCTTTTTTTCAACAAGTACCTATGATGATCTTTTATGTAAGTGCTGAACTCCAATCATAAATTGACACATAAACATGTTATGTGAAATTGGGTGTAAGATTTATGGATAGACAGAAATATATGGATAGATAAGATTTTGAATGGGGCATGGTTTAATTGGCTTCTCATATTTTTAAGCCCTTTTGCCGTGACATGTAAGTTGCCTTCATCTTCTCTCCCTCGGTCTCTCTTATCCCTCAAAAACATCAAAATGAGGTTAAGTGAGTGTAAAATGACAAATCAGCTGGAACTTCCATTTCATCCAAGGACCATATGTTTTAGAGAGAGACATATCAGAGCCATAATAAAGAATGGATTCCTCCACTTTGTTTGAAGCTGATCAAGCATCTAGCAAAGGTAGTTGTTACCACATATTTTATGGCCTGTTTGGAAGTTTAGAGAGGGAGGAGAGTAGAGGAGAGTAGAGGGGAGGGGAGTAGTGGAGAGGAGAGTAGAGGAGAATGATTCCCCTCCACCTTGTTTGGATGTTTTTAAAATTAATAAGGAGGAAGGGAGTAATTAGCCATTCCCCTTGTATAATTTTGCTAATATAATAAGGGTAAATTAGGTAATTTACTTGGTCAATAGTTTATGTACTCTACTCCCCCTCCAAATCTCTCCAATTTGGGGGAATTAAAAATGGGAGGCTAGAGGGAGTTGAAACCCCTCCAAACCCCTCCAAACCCCTCTCCCTCCTTCCTTAAAAAACTTCCAAACAAGGTAATTGGATTACTCTCCCTCCCTCTACTCTACTCCCCCTCCTTTTTTAAACATCCAAACGGGCCATTAATGTAGATAAGCATTTGAACATGACATCTCATATACACCGAAACAAAGTGTATGGACCTAGCTACTATCAAGTATCAAGTATCTTTACTCTCTTTAAAAATATCAAAATGGGGTAGAGTGACATCTTGTTTAAGTCTCTTAAATCATTCACATCATCCAATGCAATTTTTTTTTTTTTTTTGTCTAATTTAATATAAAACTTATATTTCCTGTTTTATGTAATCACTTTTCAGAAATGTTGAGAGAAATTACAAAGAGGTGGTGTATGACATTTTAGACAACAGCAAATCACTAACTCATGATGGCCCACTTGGCGGAACAAAGTTGCATGCCACAGTAATTTGGAATGATAATGATAGTACCTATTTATTTTTTCAACATTCCAATGGTAATGTATGGTTTACTAAAGAGAGTAATAATGCCATAAAGTTTGTTGTGTTAACCGGCCTGTGCAACATACTAAAAAATTTGATATAATATATTTAATTAACAAATACTAACAAATAAAAATTAATTTGAAAATTTATAAAATAAAAAAAATTACTAAAATATTATTTGATTGTAGAGAGCAATGATCAAGAAAGGACGTCATAGATTGAAATTACCTCTAAAAAAATGTTTATTTTTCCTTCCTAAATTTTTTTAATACATTCCAATTTATTTGTTTATGTCAATATCTTATCTCTTCTTATTTTTATTGTGACCAAACAAAGTGATGGTGTGATTTTTTTAATTATTAGACCAATTTATTAGAAGAAAAAAAAAACACATGATATCAAATAATTGGTCACAAGCATGATAGAAGCAACCAAAAAAATTACCCACAGTTTCGATCTGAATCACTGGCAAAATTGAGATAAAAACATCCGATTCTAGGTTTAGCACAAAGAATTGATATAGAATAACTGTATAATTGATTAATTTCCATTACTTGTCAATGACACTTTAATACATTTTTGTTTTATTTGGCCACTTCAAACGAAACAAACGAAAAGGTAAACAGTAATGTTTCTATTACTTTTAAGTCAAGTGTGAGCAACATGTAAACCACTAGCCTAGAAGATATACTAATTTTTTAACCTTTTACCAGCTTCATGCAGAACCAAATCGTATAGCTCAGGTAAAAGACTTGACAGTAAGTAGTAGTTTCTATCATCAACAAACACAGTCGCTTAGAGAGAGAGAGAGATTGAGAGAAAAATTCCATTGCTCAAAGCAGCACAACGCCATGTTTGGAAGGAGTTAGACGGCGGCACCGGTCATCATCTAGAGCTGATTGTATGGCAGGGGGCAGATTTGAATGGATAACAAAGAGGTACAAACAGCCAACCGGGATGGTGAGCTATGGTTGGAGCAGATTTGTACATTCGTCGGCGTAAGGGAATATTTATTTTTAATAAAGGAAAGTTATGAGTTATATATGTATATTGAATAAGGATTTGCTTTTGGAGGAATTTTTATTTTTATTTTTGAAAGGTTAACAAATGCCGTTTAAGAACTATTTTTTAAAATATTTATTAAAAAATGAAAAAATAATAAATTAATTTGACAGTTTTTATATTTTTTATAAAAATAATATTAAAATTTTCTTAATTTAATTTAGGCAAAAATTTACTTTTAGTTTTATATTTTAAACTTATTTTCGTTTTGGTTTCTATCTTGATTTTGTATTTATTTTAATTTCTAAAAATGAAATATTATGTCTATTTTAATCATTGTCATCAGTCCATTAAAAAAAAAATTATACATAATAAATAAAATATAATGTTTGTATATTTTATACCATAAATATTAACGTGATTAATAAAATAATAATAATAAAAAATTTTATTTGACTTTTTTTTTTAAAATCTCATATCGATATTTAAATTAATAAAATAAACCAGTTAAGAAAGTTAAAAAAAAAATTAAAATACCAACATTAATTTTTTTTTTTTTTTTTTTACTTTTCTTTTTTTTTTTCTTGGAAAGAAACCCAAACAAAAAAGGAAATTGAAATAAGGGAAAAAAAAAGAAAAGAAGGAAAAACAAATCACGCTTGCCTATACGAAAATAAGAAAAAGAACTTCGAAGTTGGAAGTTGGAAGATAATAAGCCGTAAGTAATAAATCAGTAATGGGGGGAATGTGCAGAAGAACTGTGAGAAAGAGTTGTATATGGTTAGTTAGGCAACGCTTGAAACTATAAGGAAAACTAGACATCTCGAGTTTCTAAAACTCGAGTTCCATGCGAAAAAATTTTTAGTTTTATCGCCCCTATAGTGGCGTTTTTAAGTCTTATAGTGACGTTTTAAAGCCCTATAGCGGCGTTTTTCTGCAAAAAACTTTTTATAAGTGCCCATACCAGGTTCAGGGAGCCCTATAGTGGCGTTTTTAAGCTCGACAGTGACGTTTTAAAGCCCTATAGCGGTGTTTCTTGCAAAATTTTTTCATAAGTGTCATACAAGAGCCCTATAGTGACGTTTTTAAGCCCTATAGCGGCGTTTTCCGAAACTCGAATGTTTAAAACTCGATTTCCACATGAATTTTTTTTCAGATCAGACGCATCCGTTTACAAATCGAGACTTAAAAACTCGAGTTTTATGTTGGAACTCGAGTTTTAAACACTTGAGATGCTAGCTCGAGTTTTATGTTGGAACTCGAGTTTTAAACATTTGAGATGCTAATTTTCAATATGACCACTAACTAAATTTTTTTATATTCATTGTTAAATGGAAAAAAAATTCCAGTAATGGCGACTCTTTTGTTGTGCAATTACAATTTTCATCAAGTTCTCCCAATCCCAAATTCGCAAGTTTTCAAAAAACCCATCTCACCAAGATCTTCTTTTAACCAAGTGCGCTTCTTCTCTTCAGGTAATCACAGCTCCACAACAAGAAACTTGAAGATGGCCCAGACTACACAAAACCCAGGTAACAAAATTCATCATCTTTCTGCGTGTTTGACCAGGTTTATATGTGAAGAAACAAAAAAAGAAAAGGAAAATCCCCAGCTTTTTATTCTTGGCTTCTTGTTTCTTTCCTTTGATATCTCTCTTTCTCCGATTTCCTCTCTTCTGAAACACTCGATCTGATCCAGATCGTTATGGCGGTTGCTCTGACTCTCTCTCTCTCTCTCTCTCTTGATTGTTTAATCGATGGTGGTGGTGGGTTTGATTGTTTGATCAGTGCTGGTGGCGGATGGGTTTTTCGGGGTTTGAGATTTTTTGTTTGGGTTGGTTGTTGTTAGAGATATATATTTCTAACAGTTGTGTTGTATTTTTGAATTGATTTGGTACTTTGTGGCTTTGAGGTTTGATGATTTTGCTGGGATTTGAGAAAATGGGGCTTTGAGATTTATAATTTTTGTTTTTGAACTGAATTTTTTGAGTTTTTTTTTGTGTGTTTGTTCCCTAAAAAAATTTATGGGTTTGCTGGGGAAGACCATGATGTTCATGTTCCGGGAAAGAAGAAATGAAGGCTCTTACGAAAAAAAAAAAAAATTAAAAAAAAAGTGAAAAATAATAATAATTTAATTTAATTAATATTTATTTTTTAATTTTTTAACCTAGTTTTTTATTAATTTAAATGATAACGTGATATTTAAAAAATATTAAATAAAATTTTTTATTATTATTTTATTAATTACATCAGAATTTATTGTACCAAAGTACATTTCGTCTTTCACAAATGAATTTTCTGTTAGTATATTAATGGCATAGATTATAATGGTTATGATTTTTCGTTTTCAGACACCAAAATAAGCTTAATTTAAGGATCAAAATAATAATATACTCAAAAAGTAAGAATTAAAAGTGCATTTAAGATTTTAATTTACTAACAATTACACACCAGTTAGCATAATCATTTTTTATATGGAAATTTTTGAAAAAAATTTTGATTTGCCGTATGTATTTGGATGGACTATGAGCATATGCTAATTTTTTTTATTGGATTCTATTTGTCAAAATTTCTTTTGGGTTATTTTTTTTAATCAAGTTTCAAATTTGAGGAAGCCCAAAATGAATTTAGAGAGGAATTAGTGTTTTCCAAAATCCATAAACTGCAAAAAAGAAAAACTCAGAAACGTTGTATCATAACTTCATTGTTGAATAAATAATCATTGTTTGTGGGTAGCGAATTTGTAAATTGTATGGGTGCTCATGGTTGATGTTGATCATTTTGTTCGGGTTGTTGTGGTCTGTTCTGAATGTGTGTATTGAAATTTTGTATTTGGATGCCATTATTTGTTGCGATTAATGTAAAGAATTTTTTTGTTGTTCGTGTGCACGGTTTGTTGTGTTATTTCTTAATTTTTTTTTAAATTTAAATTAGTTTTTTGCAATTTTTAATATAAAAAAACTGGGAAAAAAAAGGACATAACGACATATCGGAAGTTAGTGAAAGGCCTAAATTGAACACTTTTAAAATTTGGGATCCGTTTAGGTACAATTTATTTTATTGAAAACTACAAACTAAAAATACTGTACTAAAATAATTTTTAAATAAGTAAATAGTACCGTGAGATCAATTTTTAATATTTTTTTTCTGAAAAAAGTAGTTGTGGGTCTCAGTATGTGAACAGTGTGTGAACAGTATGTAAACAGTACGTGAACAGTAATTTTGTCCCTTAAAACGCGACCTTAGTGTTCATTTGGAACAATCTAAAAATTTCAACTTATTTGTAATTTTAGTTTATTTTTATTACTATTCATAGATCTTACATCACTTTTTTGTACTATTTATGAGTTCTATTGTGTTTTTAACTAACTTTTATCTTTATCTACAATATTTTTAGTAAAAAAAAATTTCAGGTTCAATTAAATAAGTTGTTCTTAAATGAAGAGCACATTTTTTCAGTTTATGGGTCTGTTTGAGATTTTTTTATTTTGCTGAAAGTACTATAAATAAAGGTAAAATTTAGCTGAAATAGTACAGTGAGACTCATTAATAGTACCCAAAAGTGCAGTAAAACACATAAATTATAGTAAAAATAAATTAAATAAGAAAATAAATTGACAAAATTAATCGTGCTAAATAGACGCTACGTTCGACAAATCAACCTTTATTTATTGAATTGCAACTTGTAAATAAAATTGTGGTTGAAACTTGTATCTGTCATTAGTCGGCATGTGATATAAATTTGCCTGAACGTACAAGGTACCTTTCACTGGTAAATTAACTTGACACATTTCAGCAAAAAATAAAAGAAAAATGCTAATGAGTGCCCTTAGGGCACTGGTTAATAATCTATTTTTAGAAAGTTTTGATACCACTTTTATGGGAAATGAAAAAAGCTGCCAAAATATTAATTACTTTTTTTCATTTTCCATAAAACCTTTCTTTAAATGAATTATTAATCAGTGTTCTAAGGGCACTAGTTTAGCATTTTTCAAAATAAAAAACTCGACACCTACACAATATTAAATAGATGGATAGATCAAGTTTTAATGTGGCATGCTTTAATTGGCTTCTCTTACTTTTAAGTTTTAAGTATTAAAATAAAAAGTCCATTTGTTGTGCACTTAAGTTGCCTCCCACTTCCTCTTTCTTCATTCTTTATCTCTTCTATCTATATTATTCAAAAAAAAAAAAAAAACAAAAACAAAACCAAAAACAAAAAAAAAGAAAAAGAAAAAGAAAAAAAAGATAAGAGGTCTAAAGTAGCACATCGATTAGTTAGTGAGTATGTCATTATTTTAATAAAAATTGATGAAAATATGCTACTAGTAGGACTTGAATTTGCTCTCAGCAAGTAAAATAACATCTCCAACATACAAACTATTGAGTCGTGCACATTTGTTGGTCAAGAATGAAAAATTAATAAATATAAACAAATTTAAGTATCAAATATATTAAAAAATTAAATGATATATTACGGTTTGATCTCGGTTAAATTTCGTCCGATTTCAAAAATCTTAAACCCCTTTCTTTTCTAATTCATTAAATGGTCCAGGTTTCAAAATTATGGTCTTCGATTTATAAAACTCACTAGTACTTATAAAGGTTAGGCCATTTTATAAGTGCTAGTATTGTAAGTCTTTCCATTCTCTCTTTTCCCATCCCTTGTGTCTTCTTGCCTTCATCTTCTCTCTCTCTCTCTCAAAAAATCAAAACAAGATAATAAAGTGAGTATAGAATGAATCCACAAAAAATCAAAACGAGATAATAAAGTGAGTATAGAATGAGTCCAGTTGTTAATAGATAATTTTAAGAATTTTTAATACAATTTTTATAAATAAATATATATTGTAGGGTATGAATTTGTTGGGCCTGGTACCAACTCTGTGTTGTGAGCCCAACAAATGCCCAACAATAAATTTGTAGAGAATGGGTTAAACAGCTGGGCTGGGTTATGATTTAGCAACGATTCATGCAGGCTGAAACAATAAAAACGATGGTAAACCGGTGTTTTATAGATGATCTCTTTGGTCCGAAGAGGCTTTATATTTGAAAGCTTTCACTTGTACAAAAAATCTCCCCCCCCTCTTTGTGAGGCCTGCTATCCTTATATAGACCCCATTTTCTTATCCTCACCGCACACTTGTCCCTCATCTAGGCGCCTACTTGAGTACTGGTCACATCAGCCGTTTGCTTTAACCTGCAGTGAGTGGTGGTAGGTGAAGATTCACTGTTCAGGTGTCTTCTCCACATAAATGCGGCCAGGAAAGTTGCTGCAGTGCATTAAATGTGGCGGTGGCAGCTTTAGTGGCAGGATATTTCATGATAGCTCCGCAGTTAGGCATGCTCGGGGCTCAGCTTTCGCAGGAAGATCTTCAGCATAGCTCCTTGGTCAAGTTCTGGGCAGGCCCGTTGGAGATGGTCTCTTCGGACCGAAAAGGTTGTCTTCGGGCGGACCATTTGTCCCTCATAGGCTGTACTCTTACCAGGATGGCAAAACATTGATGTTTTTTATCCTCTTCGGACAGAGAGCCTTGTCTGGATTGGGCCTCTGGCCCAACATACGACACTGGGCTTTCTTACCCACAATAGCCCCTCAAAATTTCACTTTTTACCTCGCATCCGAAGAGAAAAAAGTGGGGTTTTGACCTTTTGACAAATGTGGGCACAGAACTTTGACTCCGCGCGTGTGCACGCGTGAGTTTGGGCGCCTTCTTTATAACCGCTGCTGTCGCGCCGTTTCCGAGGCGTCATTAATTACTCTAGGCGGCGTCTTGTCCCTGAAATCCAGCGGTCCATTTCGAATCAACGGACGAGATTCTCCTCGAAATTTTTGGGCGGGCTAAGTTTCACCACTTCATCTACCACTATATAAAGTTCCAGATGGGATTGTTTTCTCATTTTGCAAACTTCAGAACTCCCGGCGAACTCAAGCGCTCTGACTCTCAAAGCCCTTCCTGTAATCCGCTTCAACCAGTTCCAGAATCCGCTACGATCTCCCTGCGAGACCAAAGCTCATCCGCCGATTTCATTCTTCGTAAGTTCTCTCCCCGAGATTTTCGTATTACATTGAGATTGCCTCTTCGGCCCGTGGTAGCTTATCCCAGTCGCCGTTTCGTGTTTCCCTTCCTCTGACTTTGTCAACCATGGGTAGATTTGAGTGTCTAGTGAACAGCCCCTCCCAGATAGAAGATTTTAGGGCGACATATCGCATTCCTCAGGAAGTGGGCTTAAGGTATTGCTCCACAGAGGGGCTGCTACTGGACAGGGAAGAGGGCGAAGTCATTATCCCCATTATCGCCTTCTTGGAGGGGGGAATGACCATTCCCATGGGTCCAGTCACCAGAAGTTACCTTATCGCCCATAGGCTTAGTCCTGACCAGTGCGCACCCATTACCTTTAGAATCTTAGGTGCAGTCGATGACCTAAACCGTCACTTAGGCTTGGGGTTAACCTGGCACGACGTGGTACATATGTACGAATGTCATACCAAAAAAGGGGCGGGATACTATTTAAAGTCCCGATCCGATGTCGTCAGACTCCTGTCCGGCCTCCCCAAGTCCAACAAAGGGATGAAGGACGATTATCTGATCGTCTCGGGTGCCTGGCATGATGGGGTTCATTGCCCAACCACGCCAGGAACGCCAGGTGGGACATTCCCCCTCGAGCTTTACTTCTTTATTTACTTTTAGCTGTTCGGTCCCCCTCTTCGTCATATTGCAACCCACTGACAGCTCTTTCGTCATGTTTTCAGACAAAAGGTACGTGGCTCCTCGGCTGAGTCTGACGAATACTGCGGCTTTGAATTACCTTCTTCGGTCGGAGATTTTCGTGAGCGAGGACGGACAGCTTAGGTCTGTTCCCCTCATCCTTGGCTACATTTCGAAGACTGAACTTCAGCCGAGAGGGAACGCAATCACCGCAGGAGATCGCCGCATAAACCGTATCGACGTGGCACGGAAGACCTTTCTGGCACCTTTTGACCTCGCCCCAGTGCCCCATCCCAATCCACAGGGCATCCCAGCATTAGTTCAGCCTGTTCATCAAGCGCCAGTCGAACCAGCAGCCGAGGAAAGAATTGCCTCTTCTTCCCCTTCGCTTGACGCCCAGATCGACCAGTTTAGGTTCGAAGAGGGTACCTCGGAGGAGGTTCAGATCTTATCGGCCGAAGAGGCGCTTGACAAGCAGTCAGCTACCCCAGTTCTGAACTTAGCTTTGCCAGAAGACTCTTTAGAGGAAGACATGCTGAGTCTAGATCAGCTAATGAAAAATAGGAAGCCAGCGGTCACGGTCAAGGGTACTGGCACATCCCAGCCCCAAGTGAATCTTCCCCCACCGCCTCCACCTCCTCAAGCCCCGAAAGGTCCAGGCCTGAAAGTGCTGCCCGATTTGAAGAAAAAGAGGACGGTGACGGAGGTGACTGACGTTGAGGAGGGGGAGGTGGTCCCTCCGAAGGGCCAAAAGCAGCAGAAGAAGACCCATGATGCAAGAAGCAAACGGGCTTCTTCTACTGAGAGTAAGGAGGAAAACGTGGCTGCCGACGTGCGGCGAGGGACCCAGGTGTGGTCCCCGAAGCTTACTCTGGATGGTGCGGCCATCCCTTTCGACGCCTCCATTAGAAACTATGCTGGAGGTAAAGCTGGGTATATAGCAGAAACGCTGGAGAAGCCCCTCCTCCTTCCGAGGGATATGGAGTCTTATCGGCGCTTCAGCGAAAAAGAGCTCTTCCTGTCCCTCAAACGAGACTTAGGCATGGTAAGACCACTGGTGCTCTTTCGCAGCCTTTTATAAGCCCTCGCGCATTCATATTTTTACGTAACATTCTTTGGTTGCCATGCAGATTGCTCAGCAAATCTACGTGGCCGAAGAGTGGGTTCAAAGGAAAGATGTCGACGTGCAAGCGGAGATTAGGTCCAGGGAGGATGTTGAGAAGGCACTCGGCAAGGCCAAGGATGAAGGCGCCCGCATCTCCAATCAGCTGAAGGAGGAGGTGAAGGCGAGAAGAGACGTGGAGGCGGGTCTTAAAAATGCAGAGAAGCAAGCCGAAGACCAACGCAAGAAACTGCATGTGACAGAAATCAATCTGGAGACGGAGAAAGCGTTGGTAAAAGAACTTCGGCTTGAGCTGGAAAAAGCCAGGGACGCTGCTAAGTTGGCCAAGGAGGACGCGCAATTGGCCAAGGAAGCAGTTGAGGCTGAGAAGAAAACTGCCTACATGCTGGGGGTGCAGGACACCCAAGTAAGGCTGACCGAGGAGTTTGCCAAAGTCTGCAGGGGCTACTGCGACATTACGTGGAACAAGTGCCTCGACGCAGCTGGAATCCCTGGAGAGTCAGCTTTAAGGCAGCCTGGGAGCATCTATTACGATCCAGATATATGTGATGCGCCCGAAGCCTTGGAAGCATCCTCGGCAGATCCAAATCCTCCAGCACCAACTGAGACGAGTCAGGCTCCTCCTCAGACCGGAGATGCGGGCGATTTGCCAAAGCCTAACCCAGAGCCTCAGGATAAAGCTTAGAATCTCCATCTTATGTAATTGTTTGTATATCTTTTCCCTTTTTTGTATGGAAATTGTCTTCTGATGAATGAAATGGCCTATCTTTCGTTACTTGTTGCTTTTGGAGTACCTGTCAGATCGCATTATTGCGGCTAATAATGACAGTTTGGTGATTAAGAACGTATCACAAATATGGTAATCTTCCATGTATCGCTAAAACAAAGAATTATGGCAATAACTACTGATATAATTTTGCTTAAGTCCATATATTCCACCAAACACCAAATTAGACTAGTAACCTGAGAGCGCGCACCAAGATAAATAATTTGGTCCGAGGAATACCGGTGTAATTGAATTTGAGGTCAAAACACTTGTAAGAATAATAAAGGAGTGTAAATTAACCCGAATCCCCTGGCCCGAGGACAACAGGCAGGATTGGATTTAAGTTTAAACACTTAAAATAAGGCGTGAAGGTGTTAACTAACCCAAATCATCTGGTCCGAGGACTACAGGCATGATCGGATTTTAGTTTAAACACTTAAAATAAGGCGTAGAGGAGTGTTAACTAACCCAAATCATCTGGTCCGAGGACTACAGGCATGATCGGATTTAAGTTTAAACACTTAAAATAAGGCGTAAAGGAGTGTTAACTAACCCAAATCATCTAGTCCGAGGACTACAGGCATGATTGGATTTAAGTTTAAACACTTAAAAGAAGTCGTAGAGGAGTGTTAACTAACCCAAATCATCTGGTCCAAGGACTACAGGCATGATTGGATTTAAGTTTAAACACTTAAAAGAAGGCGTAAAGGAGTGTTAACTAACCCAAATCATCTGGTCCGAGGACTACAGGCATGATTGGATTTAAGTTTAAACACTTAAAAGAAGTCGTAGAGGAGTGTTAACTAACCCAAATCATCTGGTCCGAGGACTACAGGCATGATTGGATTTAAGTTTAAACACTTAAAAGAAGTCGTAGAGGAGTGTTAACTAACCCAAATCATCTGGTCCGAGGACTACAGGCATGAGTGGATTTAAGTTCAAACACTTAAAAGAAGTCGTAGAGGAGTGTTAACTAACCCAAATCATCTGGTCCGAGGACTACAGGCATGATTGGATTTAAGTTTAAACACTTAAAAGAAGTCGTAGAGGAGTGTTAACTAACCCAAATCATCTGGTCCGAGGACTACAGGCATGATTGGATTTAAGTTTAAACACTTAAAAGAAGTCGTAGAGGAGTGTTAACTAACCCAAATCATCTGGTCCGAGGACTACAGGCATGATTGGATTTAAGTTTAAACACTTAAAAGAAGTCGTAGAGGAGTGTTAACTAATCCAAATCATCTGGTCCGAGGACTACAGGCATGATTGGATTTAAGTTTAAACACTTAAAAGAAGTCGTAGAGGAGTGTTAACTAACCCAAATCATCTGGTCCGAGGACTACAGACATGATTAGATTTAAGTTTAAACACTTAAAAGAAGTCGTAGAGGAGTGTTAACTAACCCAAATCATCTGGTCCGAGGACTACAGGCATGATTGGATTTAAGTTTAAACACTTAAAAGAAGTCGTAGAGGAGTGTTAACTAACCCAAATCATCTGGTCCGAGGACTACAGGCATGATTGGATTTAAGTTTAAACACTTAAAAGAAGTCGTAGAGGAGTGTTAACTAACCCAAATCATCTGGTCCGAGGACTACAGGCATGATTGGATTTAAGTTTAAATACTTAAAAGAAGTCGTAGAGGAGTGTTAACTAACCCAAATCATCTGGTCCGAGGACTACCGGCATGATTGGATTTAAGTTTAAACACTTGTTGGGAACTCAACAGGATGGCGTCATGACCGAAAGCAGAATTCTTTTAATAATAGTACCTTTTGAGGTTATTTACATTTCACGGCCGGGGCACTACATGATTATCCAGGTCTTCCAGGAAGTATGCTCCAATGCCAGCCCTAGAGGTGATGCGATACGGACCCTCCCAGTTCGGCCCCAGTTTACCCCATGCGGGGTCTTTCGCACTACCCACCACCCTCCTCAGGACCAGATCACCAGGCTCGAGGGGCCTGAGCCTCACATTGGCGTCATAGCCCTGTTTGAGTTTTTGCTGGTAATGTGCTAATCGAACCATCGCGGTTTCCCTTCGTTCATCAATCAGATCCAAACTCTTTTCCAGTTGCCTATCGTTGTTGGTTGGGTCAAAAGAGCTGGTCCTGTAGGTCGGGAATCCAGTCTCTAGAGGTATAACCGCTTCGGCCCCATAGGTCATTGAGAAGGGGGTCTCCCCTGTGGACCTTCGGGGCGTAGTTCTGTATGCCCACAACACATGGGGCAGTTCTTCCACCCATCTACCTTTCGAGTCGTCCAGTCTCTTCTTCAACCCGCTGACAATGACTTTAGTAACAGCTTCGGCCTGTCCATTTCCCTGTGGATAGGCAGGGGTGGAGTATCTATTCGTGATTCCCAACTCGCTGCAATAACTTCTAAAAGCCTTGCTATCAAACTGAAGCCCATTGTCCGAGACGAGGGTACGCGGGACTCCGAATCTTGTGATGATATTTTTCCAAATGAACTTTTTCACGTCCACGTCCCTGATATTTGCCAGCGGCTCAGCTTCTACCCACTTGGTGAAATAGTCCGTTCCGACCAACAAGTACTTCCTGTTTCCTGCTGCCTTGGGGAAAGGGCCTACGATGTCCAGACCCCATTGAGCAAAAGGCCACGGGCTGGACAGTGGATTGAGGCTACCGCCTGGCTGATGTATGTTCGGCGCGAACCGCTGACATTGGTCGCACTTTTTTACATATTCGTTAGCCTCTCTTTGCATGTATGGCCACCAATAACCCTGCGAGATGGCCCGGTGGGCCAAGGACCTTCCTCCCGTATGGCTCCCACATATCCCTTCATGCAATTCTTCCAGTAGTGAATCAGCCGTTTCAGGGCGCATGCATAGCAAATACGGGCCAGAATAGGATCGTTTGTACAGTTTGTGATCTTCGGACAGCCAGAACCTTGCAGCTTTTCTCCGTATTTTGTCCGCTTCCCCCCTCTCATCGGGCAACACATCATCCCTCAAAAACTTGATGATGGGGTCCATCCAGCATGGGTTGGTTCCGATACAGTGGACTTGGGGTGGCTTTTTTTTTTAACTCCGTGGGTCTCTGTACGTCCTCAATCAGGATAACCCTTGGTAATTCCTGCGCCGAAGAGGTGGCGAGCGTAGCTAAGGAATCAGCATGCGTGTTGCCACTCCTAGGGATGTGCCGTAGGGTAAAACATTCAAACTCCGACTGTAGGGACTTGACCAGGTTTAGATATCCCTGCATCCTCTCATCTTTCGCTTCAAACTCTCCCAGCACCTGGCCGACGACCAACCTTGAGTCTGAGGATATCTCGACGGATATTCCTCCCATCCTTCGTACCATCTTCATCCCCATCAGTAGAGCCTCATACTCTGCCTCGTTATTCGTTGCTGAGAAGTCTAGCCTTAAGGCTTTTTCAATGATGATTCTCTCGGGGGATATCAACACTAGCCCTACGCCTGAGCCCCTCTGATTCGATGCGCCGTCTACATACACTTGCCAGGGCAATGTGTTTTGTGACGCGATCGTGCTGACTTGCCTTCCTACCGCGCCTAGAGTTTGTGCTGCTTCCTCCAAATGTGGTTCTGTGAACTCGGCGACCAGGTCCGCAAGGACCTGGCCCTTCACTGATGTGCGCGGCATGTACTTGATGTCAAAAGCCCCTAGCATCGTCCCCCATTTAGCAATTCTACCAGTGTAGTCGGCGCTTCGGAGTACGGCTCTGAGTGGGAGCTGAGTAAGGACTATAACGGTGTGAGCTTGAAAATAATGGGGCAACTTCTTAGTACCCAGCACAACGGCCAGAATGACTTTCTCCAATGGCAAATAGCGGATTTCAGCCTCTTGTAGCGACTTGCTCACGTAGTAAACTGGCTTTTGCACTCCACAGTCCGTTCGGATCAGCACCAAGCTTACAGCATTAGGGGCCACGGCAATGTAAGCAAACAAGACTTCGTCTGGCTGGGGACTGGACATGATGGGGGGCTTAGCCAGGTAGTCTTTAAGTTGCTGGAAGGCAATAGCACATTCCTGTGTCCATTCAAAATCCTTCCACTTATTGATTAACGAGAAGAAAGGCCTACACCTGTCTGCTGATCTGGAAATGAACCGATTAAGGGCAGCGGTCATCCCAGTCAGCTTCTGAATCTCCTTGGGATTCCGAGGAGCCCGCAAGTTGTTGATGGCCCTTATCTGATCGGGGTTAACTTCGATTCCCCTGTGTGTTACCATATACCCCAGGAATTTGCCTGATCCAACACCGAAGGAACATTTAGAGGCGTTCAAGCGCAATCTGTGTCCCCTCAGAATTTCGAATATATTACTGAGATCCCCAATGTGTTCGGCAACAATCTTGCTTTTAACCACCATGTCGTCAATATAAACCTCCATGCTTTTGCCCAGCTGTGGCTCAAACATCCTCGTCATCATCCTCTGATAGGTAGCCCCTGCGTTTTTCAAGCCGAACGGCATTACCTTGTAGTGGTAATTTCCTACAGGAGTTACAAAGGATGTTTTCTCTTGGTCGGCGAGAGCCAGGGGTATTTGATGGTAACCTTGAAAGGCATCTAAGAAACTCATCCGCGGATGCCCGACAGTAGCGTCCACCAATTGGTCTATCTTCGGCATTGGAAATGGATCCTTCGGACAAGCTCTATTAAGGTCGGTGAAGTCCACGCACACCCGCCATTTCCCACTTTTCTTTTTCACTACCACCGTGTTAGCCAGCCATTCGGGGTAGAAGATCTCTTTAATGGCTCCTGCCTGCTTGAGTTTCATCACTTCATCTCTGACCGCGTTAGCGTGTTCTCTCGACGGTCGTCGGAGTGGCTGTTTTTTAGGGATGATGGTGGGATTAACGTTTAGGTGGTGGCAGATGAATTCTGGACTTACTCCTGGGGCATCCGCGGGGTCCCAGGCAAATACGTCAACGTTGGTTCTGAGGAACTCTATCAACCCCTCCCTTTCCTGAGGGGGCAGCATGGATCCAACTTGAAAAAACTTCTCTGAATCGTCACCAACAACAACCCTCGTTAAGTTTTCGCACACTGCCTCTTCGGCCGATTCCTCGGCGTCCAGCGCCGAAGGTCTTAATTGCTATAAACTCTCCTTATCACCGTTCGAGGACTCGGCATGCTGCTCATGCTGGATGGCTGCCACTAGACAATGCCTGGACATAGCCTGGTCCCCTCGGACTTCTTCAACTACTCCCTCCGAGGGATACTTAATCTTCTGGTGGAGAGTGGAGGATACAGCCCCAAGGGTATGAAGCCAGGGTCTACCTACGATAGCGGTGTAAGGTGAGTAAGCGTCTACCACTATGAAATCCACCTCCACAATCTCCGTGCCGGTCTGCACAGGCAGTCTGATCTGGCCCTTCGGAATGATCACCTTGCCGTCGAAGCTGACTAAAGGGGAACTGTATGGAGTTAAGTCTTCGGGGGACAAGTTCAGCCCCTTATATAGGTCTGGGTACATTATCTCTGCTGCGCTGCCCTGATCCACCATCACCCTTCTCACGTCATATCTGCCTATTCTCAGAGTGACTACCAGGGCGTCGTCGTGCGGCTGTACAGTTCCTATTTTGTCCTCTTCCGAAAATCCCAAAACTGGGATGTCTGTCCTAGGCTTCTTCGGCCCCCTGTTACTGCTGTCAGAGGGCACCCGAGCGACTGACAATATCCTGGATGGGCAAGATCCCGTCCTCCCTGGTGCAGCAAAAATAACATTGATGGTTCCCAAGGGGGGTTTCACGAAATCATCCCTCCTGGGCCCCGTGCTAGTTTGACTTCCCTGACCATGCAAGTGGTGCAGGAGGTGTTTTAACCTGCCTTCGCCGACCAGCTGATCCAAGTGATCCCACAGGCTCCTGCAGTCCTCAGTGGTATGCCCATGATCCAGGTGATACTGACAGTAAAGATTGTGGTTGCGCCTCTCAGGGTTTCCCACCATCTTGTTCGGCCTTTTGAAGAATGGTTCGTTTTTTATCTTATCCAGGACTTGGTGCACTGGTTCGCGAAAAACTGCATTGACCGTCTGGGAGTTCGCTGTGCTTTGGCTGGCCCAGTCCTTCCTCGGCCTGTTGTGATTCTGCCGGTCCGACCTGAAATCCCTCCCCTCATGAGGGATAACCTTCTCCTTTCCCCTACTCTGCTGTTGGTCCTCTTCAACTCTTTTGTATTTATCGATCCTATCCATCAACTGGCGTATACTGGTGACAGGGTTGCGCGTCAAGGACGTTCTCAAAGGATGTTCGGTGGGGAGGCCCAGCTTGAAAGAGCTTATGGCCACCAACTCGCAATCTTCCTCCACCTCATTGTACGTTTCCCAGAATCTATCTGAATGGGACTTCAAAGTCTCACCCCCTTTCATGATAACGGACAGTAAAGACGCCACGGACTGAGGTACCCTTCGGCAGGTGACGAAACGGGATCCAAAAGCCTGGGTTAGCTCTTGGAAAGAACTGATAGTGTTGGACTTCAGACTATCGAACCATCTCATGACTATTGGTCCCAAGCTGGATGGGAAAACTTTGCACATGAGGGCCTCGTCCTTGGAGTGAACTGCCATTCGCTGGTTAAAATGGCTCACATGTTCCACTGGGTCGGTCCGGCCATTATAGATGGTGAAAGTGGGCTGGTGGAAACGTCGAGGAAGTTTAGCGTTCTCGATGTTACGGGTGAAGGGAGATCTGGAGATTTGATCCAGAGCCTTACTCATAGCATCGTTCCCTGCGCCCCTCGGTAAGGGACTTTGAGGATTTCTTTCGCCGTGACACCTTTCTTCATTGGTAAAGGACTCGTTGACTGGAGCTCGATGTTTCTGTCTGTAGCTGATATCCTGCTCATCGTCGGAATCTTCCTGAGAGTATGAGGGACTGCGTTTCCTCTTCGCACGTCGCAACTCCCTCTTTAGCCGGTCGATTTCCTTCTACATGTCCTCGTTTTTCTCTGCATGGGACATGTGGCTCTCTCCATGTGAATCGTTTTGATCGTTGCGTGCGGTGTGCACGCTTCTTTCACGGTCCTGCCTTCGTTCCAGATGAAGGAAAGGGTCGGTGTGTTGATTTGACCTGGACTCCGCCGGCCGTTGCCTTGGTTCAGCCATCTTTTGAGGTGTTGCTCTCACCTTTGCTCGAGCTGTTTCCCACAGACGGCGCCAATTGTAGGGTATGAATTTGTTGGGCCTGGTACCAACTCTGTGTTGTGAGCCCAACAAATGCCCAACAATAAATTTGTAGAGAATGGGTTAAACAGCTGGGCTGGGTTATGATTTAGCAACGATTCATGCAGGCTGAAACAATAAAAACGATGGTAAACCGGTGTTTTATAGATGATCTCTTTGGTCCGAAGAGGCTTTATATTTGAAAGCTTTCACTTGTACAAAAAATCTCCCCCCCCTCTTTGTGAGGCCTGCTATCCTTATATAGACCCCCTTTTCTTATCCTCACCGCACACTTGTCCCTCATCTAGGCGCCTACTTGAGTACTGGTCACATCAGCCGTTTGCTTTAACCTGCAGTGAGTGGTGGTAGGTGAAGATTCACTGTTCAGGTGTCTTCTCCACATAAATGCGGCCAGGAAAGTTGCTGCAGTGCATTAAATGTGGCGGTGGCAGCTTTAGTGGCAGGATATTTCATGATAGCTCCGCAGTTAGGCATGCTCGGGGCTCAGCTTTCGCAGGAAGATCTTCAGCATAGCTCCTTGGTCAAGTTCTGGGCAGGCCCGTTGGAGATGGTCTCTTCGGCCCGAAAAGGTTGTCTTCGGGCGGACCATTTGTCCCTCATGGGCTGTACTCTTACCAGGATGGCAAAACATTGATGTTTTTTATCCTCTTCGGACAGAGAGCCTTGTCTAGATTGGGCCTCTGGCCCAACATACGACACTGGGCTTTCTTACCTACACATATATATATATATATATATATATATATATATATTTAACAAAACTGTCAAAAAAATTTAAAAAAAATTATATAATTTAAAAAATATATATTTATTAAAATAATAACCTTAAGATATCTTTTAACTTTTCTCTAATTTTATTACCATAACCTTTGTTACACTCTTTCCCGTAATTATTCTAGGTAATTATGAGCGAAAAAAAAAAAAAAAAAAAAGGCCGTGTGGACCTAATATTTTGTTCCCCTAGCATCATTGAAGTTAAATCGAAGGTAGCTGTCATGGCATGGTAACGTAGACAAGAGTTTGTACAGGGGGCGATTTAATTCACTCCTCAGATTTATAAAGTCCCTTTGTTTTGACGAGCTAGTTGCCTTTATCTTTATTCTATCAAACATATCAAAACTAGGTAGAGTGACATTGTTTAGAGAGAGAAGTATTGGAGCCACTAATAGAGAATGGATTCCTCCATTTTGTTTGAAGCTGATGAAGCAGTTGGTGAGCCTTCGCAAACAAAGGACAACATTGGCATGGAACCTGTATATTACAACGCTGCAGCAGAAGGCAAAATCGAGGTCTTCATAGATATTCCAAAGCCTCTTAACCAACTACTAACCCAAACAAAAAACACAGTACTACATATTTACCTCACAAGCCTAATTAAAGAATCAGAATCATCAATCGTCTTTGTCAAAGAAATTCTCAGAAAGTGTTCACCACTGCTATGGCAAGCTAATGACAAACATGAAACTCCATTGCATATCGCGGCGAGGTATGGGCATGCTGCCGTTGTGAAAGTGTTAATTGAACATGCAAAAAGGCGCCAACAAGACCCCGAAAGTGAGGTCAAAGTTCCAATTGACCCCGAAAGTGGGGTCGATAAAGCGGTCAAGAAGATGCTGAAGATGAAGAATAAAGAAAATGAGACGGCCATGCATGAGGCTGTACGTAATAATCATCTTGAAGTGGTGAAACTGTTCGTTGAAAACGGTAAAGATATTTCATATTCTGCTAATGATGCTGGTGAGACTCCACTGTACATGGCTGTGGAGAGAAATTATAGGGAGGTGGTGTTTCACATTTTAGAAAACTGCAAATCATTAACTCATGATGGCCCACTTGGTGGAACCACGTTGCATGCTGCAGTGATTTGGAACGATGATGGTAATGCACTAATGCCTATTTATTTTTTCAACATTCCGGTATAATGCATGGTTTAGTACTAAAGAGTAACGCCATGAAGTGTTTTCTATCTTGACCGCGGGTCTGTGGAACATACAAGGAAAATTTGATAAAATATATTATGTATGATATATATTTATTTAATCAATATTTAAAAATAAAAAAAAAATTAATTTGGGAATTTATTAAAAAAATAATTTTATTTAATTAAATTTTATTTAGAGGATCAAATCTAATTTAATTAGAATTTATTTTGTATCAGATTGCTTCATCCCAACAAAAAAGTTTGAGATATAATTAATTTAAATTAATATAATTAATTATTTCTTGTATTTCTTTAAAATTTAAATTAGAGTGAAATAATTTAAGGAGAGACTAGAGTGCCATTTCCACTATGTAGTACATTGCTGTCATTTTATAGAAAATAAAAATTCTTGTATCATTCCCCACCTGTGACAGAATTATTATAAGACTAAGGGGCCATGGTCGTCCCTTCAAAAGTTTTTAAAAAAATTCAAGCTTAATTGATACAATTTTATACCAAAAAGATTGAGTAAAAATGTTACAGCGCGTTTTTGTTAGTTCACTTATGCAAAGAGAGTAGAGAGACCAAAATAAAAATCCACTGTAATATTCATAGAGTTACAATTTTTGGCTCCACCAACTATAATATGTTATGTGTTTGATTTTTTCTTTTTAATCTTAAACTTTAGTTTCTTTATATAATAGTAAAAAAATGAACGAGGGATAGCCTGCAATCAGTACTTAGAGCATAAAACCGAACCCTCATAATGGGACAGAGGATTTTTATTTGATAGAATCAATAAACTCACTCATGAATGTTTTTTCTATCTTTTAAAAGTCTTCTTTGTGTCTTTTAGAAAATGATTATATATGTCTAACATATTTAAATTCTAACAGTAATGACAGGTGAAATTCAGAAAAAAATGGAACCTAAAGCACTAAGTGCTTTAATTAATCAAAATTATAACCAACGTTTGACTCCGCTTCACTGTGCTGCGTACTTCAATGGTTATAGTCAGGGACGAACGCAGGATTTTAAGTTGGGGGGGGGCCGGAGATAAGCAAAAAAAAAATTTCAAATACGCATTCATATAATATTAATAAACTATCAACCAAGACAAATACCAAAAAATCATTGTTTCTTAATATATTAAGATACAATCATCTACTAACAAAAACAAAAGACATGAAACACTATTGTTCTTTATACAATCATCTATGAAAAGGGAACTCGACGCTCTTTCAAATCTTCAAAATCATCTACGATTGAATCCAAACTAAATGTCGAAACTATATTCTTTTCAATGTATAACATCAAAGAGTCTGTCAAAAAATCATCTTCCATTTTGTTTCGAAGGTTAGTTTTGACAATTTTCATAGCTGAAAATGCTCGCTCTGTAGTAGCAGTAGAAACTGGAAGAGTAAGCACAAGTCTCACCATTCTATAAACAAGCTTGTAGTGTTCTGAATTTCTAGTTCTCACTAACCATTGAGACAACTCAGATAAACTTTTCAATTCTTTGAACTCTGGATCCTGGACTACATTATGCTCAAAATGATAAAGCTCATTCTTCAACACTTGTTTGTCATAATCTGTGAAATCTTGTGGATAGAAATTCTCTACCAACAAACAAAGATCACTACTTCTGAAAGATTTTAATGCCTCTCGAGGTTCTAAAGCTGAGCTAAGCCTAAGTAACTCCATTGCATCTTCATCAAACCGATAATTTAGTTCCTGTAGTTGAGAATCTATTGTAGCATAAAAAATATTTACTCGATAATGATGCTCAATTGTAATGTTATCTTGCTGATTACGAGCTCGACCTCGCCTCGGAACAAAACGGGCATTCATATCCAGGACATCAATGCAATGCTTCTCACAAAATGATATCACAGTGGTGAGTAAGCCAGCCCATCCATCATCTCTAAATTTTTGGATAAGTGCTTTAGTAGATGAAACTAAATGCATGACATTTAAAATGTCTTGAGATTGCCTTTGCAAAGCTTGACAAAGTTTATCAGTGATCTCCATAGTTTCCTTCTCAAGATGCAAGATGAAGACAAATTCAAATGAAGTTAAACCCTCATAAGCTGACTCTGCTTCTGCCCGATGTTCTCCATCAATTGCATCATCAATTATATTTTGTAAAACTTCAACAGTTGAACTAAACATTCTTAATAAGCTAGAAACTGATCTAAAATGTGAACTCCAACGTGTTTCTACAGGTCGCTGTAAAGTGCCAATTTGATTAAGTCCACTTCCAGTCTCAAGCTCTTCAAGATCAATCATACGTGCTATTTCATTAGCATTGGCAACTTTCAATTGTTCATTGCGCTTACATGAAGCATTAACAATTTTGATCACAAAGAGCAATGCAAGAAAAAAATGACTAATGGCATTAACTTGTTTTGATGCTTTTACTAATGCCAATTGTAAGCGATGTGCAAAACAATGGATGTAATAAGCATATGGGCAATCATTCAAATCAAAGCTTGTAATCCATTCCACATACCTCGCATGTTGCTTGCTCCATCATATCCTTGCCCTCGAATATTTTGTATATCGAAACAATATTGAGATAACAAAGAATATATCCCCTTCTTTAGAGTCAAAGCCGCAGTGTCAGTAACATGAACAAGCCCAAAAAAACGTTCTTTGACAAAGCCTTCTGCATCAACATATCTAAAAACCATAGCCATTTGCTCTCTCATGGACTCATCACGAGTTTCATCAACCATTATGCAAAACTTTGCATCACCAATTTCTTCCCGAATGGCCTTCTTCACTTTGGCTGAGAAAACATGTAGAATTTCCTTTTGAATCCTAGGTGATGTGTAGGTTGCATTTTTGGGAGCTTTTTCTATTATTTCAGCAACCTCCTTATTCCAAAAAGTTATTGTACCCAATGATTCAAAAAAGTTCCCACGATTTAATGAACTGCAGCTTTCATCTCGACCTCTAAAAGCTATAGCTTGAAAGGCAAGATATCGAACAGTAAAAATGACGGCCTTCAAATGCAACCGATTATTTGCAATTTTTTCAGTAGTGAAATGATCAACTACCCTTTGTAAATGTTGCCATTGGTTCATCAAATCCTTACACTTTTGCTCGGCAGCTCTATGAGCTGAGTTAGGATCTTTTCCTATATGACATTGAAAAGAACAATCTTTGCCCCCAACTTTTTTCCAATTCCTAAATCCACCAACAGTGAATGTATTTTGTCCCATAACCCCATTTGGATTATTAAAGACAAAGCAGGGTAGACAATAAGCTGCATCTGTGGTAGGAGAATATTCAAGCCATGTTGAATTCAATCCAAACCAAGAAGTTTGAAAGCTACGATTGTGCTTTCCACTTTTTGGGTATGTCTTTAAAGGAAGTCGGTGCGGACCTTTTTTAATGTAAGTCCGTCGAATTTCATCACGTTGATTAACATGATATTCCCATATTTGTTTGCGTGTTCCGGGATCATAATCCAAAGAATCAAGATCGACTCTTTGAAATTGTGTTTGAGAGATTGGAACATCAACGTTTTCCGGAATTGAGAAATGCACATTTTCTAGAATTGGAGCATCCACATTTTCTAGAATTGGAGCATCCTCCACATTTTCTAGAATTGGAGCATCTACATTTTCTAGAATCGGAGCATCCACATTTTCTGGAATTGGAATAGCAACATTAGTTGTTGGCAATCCCACGTTGACTTCGGAAGAATTTGAACCTTTTCTTTTGAAAAAATCAAGCATTGTAGTTGATTTTTTCATGATCTACAAATAAAATAAGAATCACCGTTATTTTTTTAAATTTGTGTGACAATTTTTTATAATATATGATATGTTTGTTTGTTTGTTTGTTTTTTTTTTTTTTTTTTTTTTTTTTTTTTTTTTTTTTGTATTTAGTTTGCCTTTATTTATGTATTTGTGTTTGGTCGGCTTTATTTATACCCACTAACCTAAAGAATCCACCATCAACACTAAATTTATTCCCCGCACTACTAACAAGAACTTTTTTTTTTTTTAATTTTTAACTTTACCTTTTTTCTTTTTTTCCTGCCACTTGCCCGTTGCCCAACCTCACTTGTCCCTGTTATGCCCAACTAACAGTCAACAAAGGAAAAAAAAACTAATCTTAAATCTCTACAAACTCTACTCTCTGTCTCTCTCCATCTCTCTTATCTATATAAATAAGAGAGAGAGTCACAATTCACAAACACAGACAAAGCCAAAAAGCCAAAAAAAAAAAAAAAAAATTTCCACAGGCAGCAAGCCAGCAACACAGATTCAAATATTCAATTCACATTTCACAATCACCAACATTTAGTTACTCATCATCAGTAAAAACACAATCATGAAATACCACAAGTCCACAAGGCAATGGCAATCTCAGATTCTCAGACTCTCTCTCTTTTTTTTTTAATTTTTAACTTTACCTTTTTTTCTTTTTTTCCTGCCACTTGCCCGTTGCCCAACCTCACTTGTCCCTGTTATGCCCAACTAACAGTCAACAAAGGAAAAAAAACTAATCTTAAATCTCTACAAACTCTACTCTCTGTCTTTCTCCATCTCTCTTATCTATATAAACAAGAGAGAGAGTCACAATTCACAAACACAGACAAAGCCAAAAAGCCAAAAAAAAAAAAAAAATTTCCACAGGCAGCAAGCCAGCAACACAGATTCAAATATTCAATTCACATTTCACAATCACCAACATTTAGTTACTCATCATCAGTAAAAACACAATCATGAAATACCACAAGTCCACAAGGCAATGGCAATCTCAGATTCTCAGATCACAAAGTCACAAACATTTTATTAGAATATTAAGTTTTGAACTTTGAAGTTGAAGGATAGGAGTAAATACCTGAACTGTGAAGGCCGGAGCGACGAAGCTAGGCTGAGCAAATCGAGCAGTCGCCGGTGTGGGTCTCGGCTCTCGCCGGTGTGGACTGGAGTCGCCGGTGTGGTGTGGGTCTCTGCACTCTGCTCTCGCCGGCGTGGGTATTAACGGCCAAATGGGTGAATGGAGGCCGGAGGGGGTGGATCGAGCAACCAAAGGTGTGGTGTGGGTCTCGGCGGTGTGGGCGGTGCGCGGTGGCCGGTGGGTCTCTCAGTCTCTCCCTTTCCTCTCTCTTTTTTTTTTTTTTTTTTTTTTTTTTTTTTTTTTTTTTTTTTTTTTTTTCTCTCTCTCTCTCTTTTTTCCTTCGTGTTTTTGCTCTGTGTGGTGTTTAGTGTTTTTTCTCTCTTTGTGGTGTTTTTGCTCTCTGATTCTGAAGGCTGTGTTGTTTTTTTTTTTTTTTTTTACATGGACTGGCCGGAAAATGGGCTGGGGTCTGGCCAGAGAAAATAGGCTGGGGGCTGGCCGGAAAATGGGCTGGGGGGTTTCAAGATTTTGGGAGGGGGGCCCGAGCAAAAATCATAGGGGGGCCCAACCATTTTTTTTTTGTTTTTTGAAAAATTTACTTGCTCAAAAATTTTTTTTTTTGGCCCCGGGGGGGCCCGGGCCCCCTTTGGTCTATACGTGGGTCCGTCCCTGGTTATAGTACAATAAAGATATTACTGAAAATTGATAGATCTATGGCATACAAGAAAGACACAAAGGATATGACGGCTCTTCACATTGCAGCTGATCGAGGCCATGTAAAAATAGTGAATGAGATTTTAAAATATTGTCCTGATTGTAGCGAACTAGTTGACAAGAGAGGTTGGAATGCACTCCATTTTGCCGTGAACTCATCTCACAAGGATGTTGTCAATGTCATCCTAAACAAACCATCACTCAGCAACTTTTTGAATGAAAAGGATGAAAGCGGGAACACACCTCTCCTCCATTCCAAATCATTGCCGTATATAAAGGATCTCATGCGTCACGATAGAGTAAATAAGATAACCTTCAACGAACAAAACCTTGATGCTTACGACATTACTTTAACTAGTGAAGAATCATCAAAAGAAAAGGTAACACAATTTTTTCTCTTGCAATGATGGAAAATTTTTATTTTATATAGCATATTTACTTCTTTTTATTTATTAAAAACATATCAAAACATTATAAGAAAAAGAGATAAATTTAAATGACACATTTTAACTTTGACTTGTTTTCAATTAAGTCTTTTAATTTTTTTTCCCCTTACGTTCTTTATACTTTCATCTTTTTCTAATGTAATCCTACCATCTACTTTCATACAAATCTGCATTGTCAAAGTCCACCAAAATGACTTCATTTTGGAAAGTGAAAGATCCTAAAACTAACGGGAAGATTTGATAGAACTTAATGGAAGATTAAATTGAAAACAAATTAAAGAACAAAAATGAGAAAAAATAAAAATTAAGGAACTAAATTGAAAATCGATCAATGTTAAATGAAGAAATTTATAATTTAGCGCAAAAAAAAAAAAAAAAAAAAAAAGTACACATTCACATCTTTAGTGCACACTTACTTTCCTCAAGGCGTTTTTTTTTTTTTTTTTTTTTTTTTTTTTTTTTTTTTTTTTTTTTTTTTCAGGAATCTGTAAATCAAAGGAGTGCAACCATGTTTCAAAGGTCAAAGTCCTGCCCTGTCAAAGTAAGACATGTACCTTGGCATATATGTTTGGAATAAATTCCATAGCTTAAAATTAAAATATGTTAGAACTGTGTGACCGTACATGCCAATATTAAGACGTACAACGCTGCAGTTGCAAGGCTAGGGGCAGCAAAAATTCTGTTGCTTCCAGTCTCAAGGCAGTTGTCCAGCGTCATCCTTTCAAAAATTTTGCATTCCTGGCCCCTAATAATTATAATTCTCCTAACTATTATTTTTCTACATGCATGTTGCACAGTTTGGAGATAATGAAATTGCATTCCCCCGTAATAATCGTCCGGCGGAATTTCGAAAATTCTTAGGAGAACATTATATCAATCCAAAGAGTTCTCTTTTTGATTTCTTGCAGTGGCGGAAGGAAGCCTATAATTCCCGTAAAGAACGATTTGTTTCTATCATGGAAAAAGCATCCCAAACCCATTTGGTAGTGGACACACTCATTGCAACCGTGGCTTTTACAGCTGGTATTACCATGCCTGGGGGTTTCATAGGTCAAGAAGGCCCACACTCAGGCTCTCCAGTTCTGATGAGAAACACTGCTTTCAAAGCATTTATTATTACAAATACAATAGCCATGGTGCAATCTTGTTCTGCTGCCTTTATCCACCTATTCACGCCACTATTGTTTGACAAGCAGAATCTTGGAGACTTTTCTTTCCTACTGGCCTCACTGGCCTTCTGCCTTTCCATATCTGCCATGGGAGCAATGGTGTTGGCATTCGTTATGGGCATATACGCCGTGTTAATGCATTCCTTGGGTCTTGCTATTGCCAATTCTGTCATCGGATTGTGCTTCTTCATCCTCGTCTTTTTCGTAAGTATTGGATGTTTACATTATTTACTCGAACTATTGAGGACGGGTTCGTCTTGGATTGTTGACAGGTTGTTGGAAATCTTGTGGTGTATTTTCGATGGTTGCGAGGCCCTTCGTGCGTGTATTGTCTATATTTTTAATCGCTGTAGACGGAATTAGTTTTTTTTTTCCCACGTGCTTGCGAGGCAGTGTAGTATCCGGAGACTGTTACATACTTGGTACAACTATTTCAGTTATTGCATCCTCACGCTTTGATTAATTTTTCAAATAATTGTTCCTTGTAATAAGACTATTTAAATTCTATTGACTCAGTAGTGATCATTTAAAAAGAATAATTTTGACAATCAAATGTTTGAGCGATTTTATAATTAATTAATTGACAAGTTTTGTAACATAGGTAGGTGTATGATCAAATTGCCACTTCTCCATCTCGCGATCCCTCCTTAAATGCAGGAAAATAGTTTAGGCTAGTTAGCTAATTACAGGGTCAATCTATCATATATTATACAAAATATACATTTTTCAGAGTTCTTTCTACCATATATGTCTCTATGGTTTGGTATGGTATCTGTGGGTGAGAAAACCCAACGCCATGTATTGGGCCTGAGGCCCAGTTCAAATACGACTCTCTGTCCGAAGAGGATAATAGCATCAATGCTCTGCCATCCTGGTGGAGGTGCAATCCATAAGGATCTGACGCACCGCCCGAAGACAACCTAGTGGGGCCGAAGGGGCCTTACCCAACGGAGCTTCCCAGAACTTAATCGAGCAGATATGCTGAAGACCTCCACGCCAGGGCTGAGCTTCGGGCATGTCCAAAGACATGGCCATCATGAAATATCTCACCAATAAAGCTGCCACCGCCACATTTAATGCACTGTAGCAACTTTCTTGGCCGCATTTATGTGGAGAAGACACCTGAACAGTGTATCTTCACCCACCACCACTCACTGTGGGTTAAAGCAAACGGCTGATGTGACTGGTACTCAAGTGGACGCCTAGATGGAGGACAAGTGTGCGGTGAAGATGGGAAAAGGGTGTATATATAAAGGAAGCAAGTCTCGCAGAGAGAAGGAGGGGAAAAAATTGTATTCACTAAGTTTTCCTAATATAAAAGCTCTTCGGACCGAAGAAATCACTTTTAAAAACACTAGTCTAAATCTCTTTTACTCTGGTCAGTCATTATGGACCGTTGCTAAATCCAAACCCAGCACAGTTGTTTAACCCATACTCTACAAATTTATTGTTGGGTACTTGTTGGGCTCGCGACCCAGAGAGTTGACACCGGGCCCAACAAAAATTGACCCTACAATTGGCGCCGTCTGTGGGGAACAGCTCGAGCAAAGGTGGGAGCAACACCTCAAAAGATGGCTGAGCGAGGGCAACGACCGGCAGAATCCAGGTCATCTCAACACACCGACCCTTTTGTTCACCTGGAGCGGAGGCATGATCGCACCACCCGCGGCGGCCAAAACCAATCATATGGAGAAAGCCACATGTCCCATGCAGAGGAGAACCAGGCCATGCAGCTGGAAATTCAGAAGCTGAGAAAAGAGTTGCGCCACGCAAAAAGAAAGCGCGTTTCCTCATACTCTAATGAGGATTCTGAAGACGAACGGGACGACGATTACAGGCGGAGGTCTCGAACACCAGTCAGTGAGCCTCCCCTCTATGAGGAAGCGTACAACCGTGAGAGAAACCCTCAGAGCTCCATTCCAAGGGGCACAGGGAACGATGCCATGAGCAAAGCTCTGGATCAGATCTCCCGGTCTCCTTTTACACGTAATATCGAGGGTGCCAAACTTCCCAGACGTTTCCACCAGCCCACATTCACCATCTACAACGGCCGGACCGACCCAGTGGAGCACGTAAGTCATTTCAACCAGCGGATGGCGGTACACTCTAGGGACGAGGCCCTAATGTGCAAGGTTTTCCCATCCAGCCTAGGACCAATAGCTATGAGGTGGTTCGACAGTCTGAAAGCGAACACCATCAGCTCTTTCCAAGGGCTGACTCAGGCTTTTGGATCCCGTTTCGTAACCTGCCGAAGAGTCCCCTAATCCGTGGCCTCTTTGTTGTCCATCAGTATGAAAGGGGGTGAGACTTTGAAGTCCCACTCAGATAGATTTTGGGAAACGTACAATGAGGTGGAGGAAGATTGCGAATTGGTGGCCATAAGCTCTTTCAAGCTGGGACTCCCCATCGAACATCCCTTGAGAACGTCCTTGACGCGCAACCCTGTTACCAGTATACGCCAGTTGATGGATAGGATCGATAAATACAAAAGAGTTGAAGAGGACCAGCAGCAGAGTAGGGGAAAGGAGAAGGTTATCTCTCATGAGGGGAGGGATTTCAGGTCGGACAGGCAGAATCACAACAGGCCGAGGAAGGACTGGGCCGGACAAAGCGCAGCGAACATCCAGACGGTCAATGCAGTTTTTCGCGAACCAGTGCACCAAGTCCTGGACAAGATAAAAAACGAACCATTCTTCAAAAGGCCGAACAAGATGGTGGGAAACCCTGAGAGGCGCAACCACAATCTTTACTGTCAGTATCACCTGGACCATGGGCATACCACTGAAGACTGCAGGAGCTTGTGGGATCATTTGGACCAACTGGTCGGTGAGGGCAGGTTAAAGCACCTCCTGCACCACTCATGTGGTCAGGGAAATCAAACCAGTACAGGGCCCAGGAGGGGCGATTTTGTAAAACCCCCCTTGGGGACTATTAACGTTATTTTCGCCGCACTGGGGAGGACAGGGTCTTGCCCATCCAGGATATTGTCAGTTGCTCGGGTACCCTCGGACAAGGTTAACGGGGAGCCAAAGAGGCCTAGGACTGACGTCCCAGTTTTGGGCTTTTCGGAAGAAGACAAAATAGGAACTGTACAGCCGCATGATGATGCCCTGGTAGTCACGCTGAGAATAGGCGGGTACGACGTAAGAAGGGTGATGGTGGATCCGGGCAGCGCTGCAGAGATAATGTACCCAGACCTGTATAAGGGGCTGAACTTGTCCCCCGAGGATTTGACTCCGTACAGTTCCCCATTGGTCAGTTTTGATGGAAATGTGATCACTCCGAGGGGGCAGATCAGACTGCCTGTGCAAACCGGTACGGAAATTGTGGAGGTAGATTTCATAGTGGTGGATGCTTACTCACCCTACACCGCTATCGTTGGCAGACCTTGGCTTCATACCCTTGGGGCCGTATCCTCCACACTTCACCAGAAGATTAAGTACCCCTCGGGGGGGGGGGGTAGTTGAAGAAGTCCGAGGGGACCAGGCTATGTCCAGGCAATGTCTAGTGGCGGCCATCCAGCACGAGCAGCATGCCGAGCCCCCGAACTTTAACAAGGAGAGTTTATAGCAATTAAGACCTTCGGTGCTGGACACCGACACTGTGGCCGAAGATACAGAGTGCGAGAGCCTGATAAGAGTAGTTGTCAATAATAACCCAGAGAAATTCTTTCAAGTTGGATCCATGCTGCCCCCTCAGGAGAAGGAGGAGCTGATAGAATTCCTCAGAGCCAACGTTGATGTATTCGCATGGGACCCCGCGGAGGCCCCAGGAGTAAGTCCAGAATTTATCTGCCACCACCTAAACGTTAATCCCAACATTATCCCCAAGAAACAACCGCTCCGACGCCCGTCAAGGGAACACGCCGATGCGGTCAGAGATGAAGTCATGAAGCTCAAGCAGGCTGGGGCTATCAAGGAAATCTTTTACCCCGAATGGCTGGCTAACACAGTGGTGGTAAAAAAGAAGAGTGGAAAATGGCAGGTGTGCGTGGACTTCACTGATCTCAACAGAGCCTGTCCGAAGGATCCGTTTCCTATGCCGAAGATAGACCAACTTGTTGATGCCACAGTCGGGCACCCTCGGATGAGTTTCCTAGACGCATTTCAGGGTTACCATCAAATACCCCTGGCTCTCGCCGACCAGGAGAAGACAGCTTTCGTGACCCCTGTGGGGAATTACCACTACAAGGTAATGCCATTCGGCTTGAAAAATGCAGGGGCTACATATCAGAGGATGATGACCAGAATGTTTGAGCCGCAGTTGGGTAAAACCATGGAAGTGTATATTGATGACATGGTGGTTAAAAGCAAGATCATTGCCGAACACAATGGGGACCTTAGGGACATCTTCGAGGTTTTGAGGGGACACAGTCTACGTTTGAATGCCTCCAAATGTTCGTTCGGTGTCGGATCAGGAAAGTTCCTGGGGTATATGGTCACGCACAAGGGAATCGAAGTTAACCCCGATCAGATAAAGGCCATCCACAACCTGCAAGCTCCTCGGAACCCCAAAGAGATTCAGAAGCTGACTGGGATGATCGCTGCCCTTAATAGGTTCATTTCCCGATCAGCAGACAGGTGTAGGCCTTTCTTCTCGTTGATCAATAAGTGGAAGGATTTTAAATGGACAGAGGAATGTGCTATTGCTTTCCAACAACTTAAGGACTACCTGGCTAAACCCCCCATCATGTCCAGTCCCCAGCCAGACGAAGTCTTGTTTGCTTATATTGCCGTGGCCCCTAATGCTGTAAGTTTGGTGCTGATCCGAACAGACAGTGGTGTGCAGAAGCCAGTTTACTACGTAAGCAAGTCGCTACAAGAAGCTGAAATCCGCTATTTGCCACTAGAGAAAGCCATTCTGGCCGTGGTGCTGGGTACTAAAAAGTTGCCCCATTATTTTCAAGCTCACACCGTTATAGTCCTTACCCAGCTCCCCCTCAGAGCTGTACTCCGAAGCGCCGACTACACGGGAAGAATTGCCAAATGGGGGACGATGCTAGGGGCTTTTGATATCAAATACATGCCGCGCACGTCAGTGAAGGGCCAGGTCCTTGCGGACCTGGTCACCGAGTTCACAGAACCCCATTTAGGGGAGGCAGCACAGACTCTAGGCACGGAAGGAAAGCAAGTCAGCACGATTGCGTCACAAAGCACCTTGCCCTAGGAAGTGTATGTAGACGGCGCATCGAATCAGAGGGGCTCAAGCGTAGGGCTAGTGTTGATATCCCCCGAGAAAATCGTCATCGAAAAAGCCTTAAGGCTAGACTTCTCAGCAACGAATAACGAGGCAGAATATGAGGCCCTAGTGATGGGGATGAAGATGGTGCGAAGGATGGGAGGAAAGTCCGTTGAGATATCCTCAGACTCAAAGTTGATCGTCGGCCAAGTGCTGGGAGAATTTGAAGCAAAGGACGAGAGGATGCAGGGATATTTGAACCTGGTCAAGTCTCTACGGTTGGAGTTTGAATGTTTTACCCTTCGGCACGCCCCTAGAAGTGGCAACACGCATGCCGACTCTCTGGCTACGCTCGCCACCTCTTCGGCGTAGGAATTACCAAGGGTCATCCTGATTGAGGACGTACAGAGGCCTATGGAGCTAAGAAAAAAGGTACTTCAAGTTCACTGCGTTGGAACCAACCCGTGCTGGATAGACCCCATCATCAAGTTCTTGAAGGACGATATGTTACCCGAAGAAAGGGTGGAAGCGGACAAAATACGTAAAAAAGCTACAAGGTTCTGGCTTTCCGAAGACCATAAACTGTACAAGCGATCCTATTCGGGCCCATACCTGTTGTGCATGTCCCCCGAAGCGGCTGAATCGATGTTAGAAGAGCTGCATGAAGGAATCTGTGGGAGCCATACTAGAGGGAGATCCTTAGCTCATCGAGCAATTACTCAGGGTTATTGGTGGCCAAACATGTAGAGGGAGGCCCTCGAGTACGTAAAAAAGTGCGACCAGTGCCAACGATTCGCGCCAAACATACATCAACCTGGTGGAACCCTTAATCCGCTATCCAGTCCATGGCCTTTCGCTCAATGGGGTTTGGACATCGTAGGCCCTTTCCCTAAGGCAGCAGGAAACAGGAAGTTCTTGCTGGTCGGGACGGACTACTTCACCAAGTGGGTGGAGGCTGAGCCCCTAGCAAATATCAGGGACGTCGACGTGAAGAAGTTCATTTGGAAAAATATCATCACCAGATTTGGAGTCCCACGTACCCTCATCTCGGACAACGGGTTTCAGTTCGACAGCAAAGCTTTCAGAAGTTATTGCAGCAAGCTGGGAATCACAAATAGATACTCCACCCCCGCCTACCCCCAGGGAAATGGGCAGGCCGAAGCTGTTAATAAAGTCATCGTTGACGGGCTAAAGAAGAGGCTGGATGACGCGAAGGGCAGATGGGTAGAGGAACTACCCCACGTGTTATGGGCATATAGGACTACGCCTCGCAGGTCCACTGGGGAAACCCCCTTCTCAATGACCTATGGGGCTGAAGCTGTTATACCTCTCAAGACTGGATTTCCTACGTACAGGACTAGCTCTTTTGATCCGGCCGATAACGATGGGCAGCTGGAAAAGAGTTTGGATCTGGTTGAAGAGCGAAGGGAAAACACAATGGTCCGATTGGCGCATTACCAGCAGAAACTCAAACAGGGCTACGACGCCAACGTGAGGATAAGACCCCTCGAGCCTGGTGATCTGGTCCTAAGGAAGGTGGTAGGTAACGCAAAGAATCCGGCATGGGGAAAACTGGGGCCGAATTGGGAAGGTCCATATCGCATCACATCGACGGCCGGCATTGGAGCATACTTCCTAGAAGACCTGGATAATCATGTAGTGCCCAGGCCATGGAATGTAAATAACCTCAAAAGGTATTATTATTAAATGAATTCTTCTCAAAGTCATGATTTCATTTTTGTTATGATAGTCTCTCAAAGTGTTTAAACTTAAATCTTATCATGCCTGTAGTCCTCGGACCAGATGATTTGGGTTAGTTAACACTCCTTTACGTTTCTCTAAGTGTTTAAACTTAAATCCTATCATGCCTGTAGTCCTCGGACCAGATGATTTGGGTTAGTTAACACTCCTTTACGGGTCCCTAAGTGTTTAAACTTAAATCCTATCATGCCTGTAGTCCTCGGACCAGATGATTTGGGTTAGTTAACACTCCTTTACATTTCTCAAAGTGTTTAAACTTAAATCCTATCATACCTGTAGTCCTCGGACCAGATGATTTGGGTTAGTTAACACTCCTTTACGTTTCTCTAAGTGTTTAAACTTAAATCCTATCATGCCTGTAGTCCTCGGACCAGATGATTTGGGTTAGTTAACACTCCTTTACGTTTCTCTAAGTGTTTAAACTTAAATCCTATCATGCCTGTAGTCCTCGGACCAGATGATTTGGGTTAGTTAACACTCCTTTACGTTTCTCTAAGTGTTTAAACTTAAATCCTATCATGCCTGTAGTCCTTGGACCAGATGATTTGGGTTAGTTAACACCTTTACGGTTCTCTAAGTGTTATTGCCATAATTCTACGTTTTAACTGCATGTAGAAGATTGCCATGTTTATGATTTATTCTTAATTACCAAACTGACATTATAAGCCATAGTAACACAATCTGACAAGTATTACAAAGGCGATATGTAGCAAAAATAAACTGTTTCATTCATTAAAAGGCGATTTCATTACAAAAAATAGCAAAAGAGTACAAGCGATTACACAGGCTGAACGTCCTGAGCTTTGTCTTGAGGCACTGGATTAGGCTTCGGCAAATCGCTCGCATCTCCGATCTGAAGAGGGGCTTGGCTCGCCTCAGCTGGAGCTGGGGGATTCTGATCGACTGAGGACGCTTCCAAGGTTTCAGGCATATCACGTATCTCTGGTTCATAGTAGACGCTCCCTGGTTGCCTTAAAGTTGACTCTGCAGGGACTCCAGCTGCGTCGAGGCATTTGCTCCATGTAATGTCGCAGTAGTCCCTGCAGACCTTGGCAAACTCCTCGGTCAGCCTTGCTTGGGTCTCTTGCACCCCCAGCATATAAGAGGCCTGCTTCTCAGCCTCAACTGCTTCCTTGGCCAACTGAGCGTCCTCCTTGGCCAATCTGGCAGCGTCCCTGGCTTTTTCTAGCTCAGCACGAAGTTCCGTTACCAATGCCTTCTGCGTTTCCAGATTAACTTCAGTGGTGTAGAGCTTCTGGTGTTGGTCTTCGGCTTGCTTTTCAGCTGTCTTCAGACCTGCCTCTATATTTTTCCTTGCCTTAGCCTCCGCTTTTAGCTGCTCGGAGATGCGAGCGCTCTCGTCCTTTGCCTTGCCCAAGGCTACCTCGACGTCCTCCCTGGATCGAACCTCAGCCTGCACCTGAACATCTTTCTTTTTCACCCATTCCTCGGCCACGAAAATTTGTTGGGCGATCTGCATGGAAACCAAAGAATTCTATGTCAGATTGTGAACGCACATAAGGGCTGAAAAGAGAAAGGGGCCACAAGCGGACACCGCTTATCTCACCATGCCTAAATCCCTCTTGAGGGACAGAAAGAGCTCCTTTTCGCTGAAGCGCCGATAGGACTCCATGTCCTTAGGAAGGAGGAGAGGCTGCTCCAGCGCTTCGGCTATGTACCCGGCCTTCCCCCCAGCGTAGTTTCGGAGAGAAGCATCATAAGGGATGGCTGCGCCATCCACAGTCAGCTTCGGAGACCACTCTGGAGCACCTCGTCGCACGTCTGCGGCCGAGTTGTCTTCTTTACTCTCAGTAGAAGAAGTCCGTTTACTTCTCGAGTCATGGGTCTTCTTCTGCTGCTTGGGGCCCTTAGGAGGGACCACTTCCCCTTCCTCAACGTCCGTCACCTGTGTCACCACCCTTTTCTTCTTCAGGTCAGGCAGTGGTTTTAGGCCAAGGTCCTTCGGGGCTGGAGGAAGTGGGGGGGGTGGTGGAAGATTGACTTTGGGCTGGGATGTGCCAGTGCCTTTGGCCACATCCGTCGTCTTCCTATTTTTCAACAAGCTCGATAGGCTCTGCATGTCTTCTTCTTCAGAATCTTCTGGCAGAGCTAGATGTAAGAAGGGAGCTACCGAATGCCTATCAAGCACCTCTTCGGCAGACAAAATTTCGACTTCTCCTGAGGTGTCCTCTTCGAACTTGAACTGGTCGATCTGCTGATCAAACGAAGGGGTAGAAGAAACTCTTTCCTCCTCTGCTACCGGTTCAAGAGGAACTTGTTGGACGGGCTGAACAAGCACTGGTATACCTTGCGGATTAGGATGGGGCACCGGTGCGAGGTCGAAGGGGGCTAGAAAAGTCTTACGTGCCACGTCAACGCGGTTTATGCGGCGATCCCCAAGTGTTATTGTGTTGCCTCTCGGCTGGAGCTCAGACTTCGGAGTGTAGCCGAGGATGAGGGGAACAGACCTGAGCTGTCCGTCTTCACTCACGAAAATCTCCGACCGAAGAAGGCAGTTCAAGGCCGCTGTATTCGTAAGACTCAGCCGAGGAGTTACGTTCCTTCTATCTGTAAACATGGCAGGAGAACTGTCAGACGATTGCAATATGGCGAAATGAGGTCCGAATAGCTAGAAGCAAAAATGTTTAAAAAAAAAAACTCAAGGGGGAATGTCCCACCTGGCGCTCCTGGCGTGGTAGGGCAATGAATCCCATCATGCCAGGCACCCGAGACGATCAGATAATCGTCCTTCATCCCTTTGTTGGACTTGGGAAGACCGGAGAGGAGTCTGACGACATCGGATCGGGATCTTAAATAGTATCCCGCCCCTTCCTTGGTACGACATTCGTACATGTGTACCACATCGTGCCAGGTTAATCCCAAGCCTAAATGGCGGTTGAGGTCGTCAACTGCACCTAAGATTCTAAATGTGTTGGGTGCGCACTGGTCAGGACTAAGCCTATGGGCGGTAAGGTAGCTTCTGGTGACTGGACCCATGGGAATGGTCATCCCTCCCTCCAGGAAGGCGATAATGGGGATTATCACCTCACCCTCCTCTCGGGCCAGTAATAACCCCTCCGTGGAGCAATACCTCAAGCCCACCTCCTGGGGAATGCGATACGTCTCCCTAAACACCTCTATCTGGGAAGGGCTATCAACTAGATATTCGAATCTACCCATTGTTAACAAGGTTAACGCGAGGGAAACGCAGAACGGCGATTGAAGAGAATCTACCAGTGGCCGAAGAGGCAAGCTGAATAGATTTCAAAAAGTCTCGAGGAAAGAAACTTACGAAGGATCGAATCGGAGAATGCTTGCCTTGGCCTTGCGGGGAGATCGCAGCGGATTCTGGAACGGGTTGAAGCAGATAACAGGAAGGGCTTTGAGAGTCTGAGCGCTTGAGTTCACTGGGAGTTCTGAAGTTTGTAAAATGAGGAGACAATCCCATCTGGGGCTTTATATAGTCGCAGGAAAAGTGGTGGGACTTACCCCGCCCAAAATTTCGAGGAGGATCTCGTCCGTTGATTTGAAATGGACCGCTAGATATCAGGGACAAGACGTCGCCTGGAGCAATTAATGACGCCTCGGAAACGGCGCGACAGTAGCGGTTACAAAGAAGGCGCCCAAATTCATGCACGCACACGTGTGGAGTCAAAGTTCAGTACCCTCGTTTGTCAAAGATCAAAACCCCACTTTTTCTCTTCGGATGCGAGACAAAAAGCGAAATTTTGAGGGGCTATTGTGGGTAAGAAAACCCAACGCCATGTATTGGGCCTGAGGCCCAGTTCAAATACGACTCTCTGTCCGAAGAGGATAATAGCATCAATGCTCTGCCATCCTGGTGGAGGTGCAATCCATAAGGATCTGACGCACCGCCCGAAGACAACCTAGTGGGGCCGAAGGGGCCTTACCCAACGGAGCTTCCCAGAACTTAATCGAGCAGATATGCTGAAGACCTCCACGCCAGGGCTGAGCTTTGGGCATGTCCAAAGACATGGCCATCATGAAATATCTCACCAATAAAGCTGCCACCGCCACATTTAATGCACTGCAGCAACTTTCCTGGCCGCATTTATGTGGAGAAGACACCTGAACAGTGTATCTTCACCCACCACCACTCACTGTGGGTTAAAGCAAACGGCTGATGTGACTGGTACTCAAGTGGACGCCTAGATGGAGGACAAGTGTGCGGTGAAAATGGGAAAAGGGTGTATATATAAAGGAAGCAAGTCTCGCAGAGAGAAGGAGGGGAAAAAATTGTATTCACTAAGTTTTCCTAATATAAAAGCTCTTCGGACCGAAGAAATCACTTTTAAAAACACTAGTCTAAATCTCTTTTACTCTGGTCAGTCATTATGGACCGTTGCTAAATCCAAACTCAGCACAGTTGTTTAACCCATACTCTACAAATTTATTGTTGGGTACTTGTTGGGCTCGCGACCCAGAGAGTTGACACCGGGCCCAACAAAAATTGACCCTACAGTATCCAATATAGTTAGTGTTGTGAAAGCCTAAGCTTTAATACCAATTTGTGATAATAATAATAATAATAATAATAATAATAATAATAATAAAAGCCTCTGGATGGCACTCCCACATAAAATTGATTGTACTTGAAAATATTTTGGCTTTAGAAAAAGCTCCAAACAAATAATAAAAACAAAAAGAACTTAAAAATAAATTAGAGACACAACAGAACACTAAATATTTACATGGTTTGCTTTTAGCCTAGCTCCATGGATAGCAATGAGAATAAGAAAAAATTTCTCTAACAAATTTAAAAAATAGAGAATGGTGCAGAGGTATTCTAACAAAACCCAAAAATATACCCAAATAGTTTTTCTTTAACTCAACCAACAAACCAAGTTAAATACAAATTAATTCACAGCCCTCTGCAGACGCTCAGAATAACAAGCTACATCTCATATATATACTACCCAAAAAAACAAAAAACAAAAAAAGAAAACATAACAAATGTCAGCAAAATGATCCATGCAAAAAGTCAAGCATTTAACCTAGGTCTAAACATAAAAATTTAATCTTGCATTTTATAAAGGTGTGCAACACAAGTGTGAAGAAACAAATCTGATCTTGCATCTAATGGAGGCGTGCAATTCAAGTCATGCTTGACGAATCTCCACTTGCCTTGAAATGAATCAAGCCTTACAAACAAAATTTTCAGACTGTCAAATTTAATCAAATTTCTCTCCACTTTGTTAGACTTCTCTCAAGCCATATATGCCTCAAGTGCTAATATTCTTGTAATTCTTAGTAAATAATGATTCTTCTTTATCTTATCAGACTTGGATTTTTTCTTTTGGACTGGGTTGACGAGTAACATGACTTACAAATATATCATTCTATTATTTATTTTTATTTGATTAATTTTTTTTTAAGGTGAACCATATCCTTCTCATTTCTGTTGTAGTGTGTTATATTTGCCTAATATACAACTATACTTTATAAGTTTCAAATTAATTATTCAAAGTTCTCATCTCTTAAGGAATAAAAAGATTATCATGATAATCAAAACTCATCACAAAATTAAAAAGTTATTTTAACCAAAATTAAAATGAAACCAAATGAATAAAAGATAGACTTTATAATAATTTATTATTCAAAAAATTGGTAGGCATATTCAAATTCATACCCATGTAGTTATGTTTTGATATAAACTCAAATTCATATTTCCAAAAAAAAAAAAACCTTAGTATTAACCCAAACCAAAATTCAACCAAAGCTATAAAGGAAGAGAGAAGACTTTGTAATGGGAAATTGAAAAAACACAATACCAAAACACATTTGAAAACAAAACCATCAACCTTAATTAGAGTATAAGAAAGAACAAAAATTCACCAAAAGAAAGTAGAGAGAGAGAGAGAGAGAGAGAGTACTCAGTTTTTGTGAGAGAAAAATATGAATTGAATGGAAGAAATGATATCAAATTTATACAAAATATAATGAAAAGAAGAAGAGTCAAATTATAAGAAATAGAAAAGGATGAAGGAAGTGCAGCAGTGAAGTAGAGAGTAGTGAGGGAGGTAAAGAGGCAAAGAGAAAAGGAAAAGGTTGAAGAAAATGTAACCATAGGTGTGGAATAATAGGGAGAAGAAGAGGTTTTTGTTTTTGTTTTTGTTTTTGTTTTGTTGTTCTTTTTATTTATTTATTTATTTATTTATTTTGTTGAGAGTAGTGAGAAGAAAAGTTTAAAAGAGAAAATAAGAGATAGAAAATAAGTGGATGATGTGGCTCAATGATTGGGTAGCAAAATTTATTGCATATATATATTTAGAAGGATGGAAAGAAAATGACATTCAATGTTTAAAGGAGTTTTCAATATAGACAATAAACAATTAAAGTTTATGATGGTGTGTACTATATCACGTTGGCCACAAATAATTAATTTTGCAATAGATAATCAATAAATATATCATGCCGGCCACTTCTATTCTGACATTGGTAACAAAATTCTTAACCTTTCTTCATCAGCATCAAGCCCCTAATCAATTCCATCAATCATTAATCCGAAAGAGTTTTTCCACCTCTAATGTGTTATGCTATGTTTTGAGGCAGTATTAGGCCCCAAATTAATTTGGTTAAGTGTGAGATTGTCCTAGTCGGCTTAGTTCGTAATGTGATAGCTTAGCTAGTTAGCCTAATGTAATAGCTTAGCCAGTTTGTTGGGTTGTTCTGTGGGAGCTCTTCCTATGACCTATAAGGATTCGCCTCTTGAATCATCATTAAGGCAATTACTGCTTTTAAAAAAATAATAATAAATGTTTTATTACTAAAAGACAACTAATAAAAAACACAAGTTACCCTAAAAACAATCCCTCTCAATTACAAGCAAAAGAAAGTGATTCAGTTGGGTAAGGTTTGGGTCTAGTGTCCAGTTGCACTGAACTTGTTGAGATTATAACACGTGTCCACTTTTGAACACATGTCACCATCTTAACGGGTCTAGTACACTACATGCATTGGACCTAAGCCTCACCCGATTTAGTTGACCATCCACAGAGTAATCTAACAATAGAGATCTTCAACTGCATTTCACAAGCTTGCACGTCTTCAACTGCACAAGCAGCACCAGTCAACGAATAAGAAACTCCTATAGCAAGGAAAAAGAGTGACTGCTTAAAGCAGCCATCAAATAATAAAGAGAACAAAGCAAGAATTGTTTCAAACACCCCAGTACCACTCAAACGCCATATTAAGGTGAGTTCTTCTTAGGATGTTATTATGGAACAGCTGGAGAGAAGATTAGCCAGTTGGAAGTTTTTTTTAAGTAGCCGGTAGGAAAAAAATTATTTATGTCAAAGGATGGTAGAGTCACTTTGGTTAAAAGCACTCCCTCAAGCTTACCCATCTATTTAATGTCTATTTTGTCCATGCCTATAGGAGTTGCTAATAAACTTGAGAAGTAGCAAACAGATTTTTTTGGGGGCGGTTTATGTCACACCCTGAACCCAAACAAATCCAGAGCATTAGAAAAGATAACCATCAAGAGAACTTGTAGGGATTTTTTTTTTCTTCCTTTCCTCATGATAAATACATATAAACATACTAAACTACACATTGTGCCTCCAAATATACATAAAATTCCAAAACTTAAAAATCACAATCCTTCCTAGGATGCGCAACCTCGACCAATAAATCTAGGCCTACCACGCCAAAGACTAATAAATCTCAAGATCCCAAAGAGCCCAAGTTCTAGTAGAATTAGCTATGGCCTCGATAAATTTAATAAATGGAGTCACCAACCATTTATAGCCCAAATCTCCCAATTTAGCATAGTACTCTAATCGCCAACAATAAACTAAGCTCAATGCATGACTTATTGCTAATTGATCTATAAAACTGTTGGAGAGTGGGATGAGCTAAAGCCCAGTAAGTAGCATAATTAATAGGGGTAGGAGAAATGCAAGTTTAATAACAATGAGAACAATACAAACATGCTATAATTTGGGAATGAACACTCATTTTCTACAAATAAATTCGATAAAAACATGACAAGAATGATTAAAATAATATGGCTCAGGCTTCCCAAAATAACCATGAAACTACATAATGTTTACTATGAGTCATAAACAATGTCCAATGTTATTTCAAAACCAAAAAACCTCACCTAAGGCCACATGACCAGGTGCCATAAAGACAGAAATGTCACCAAGACATATCACCATAAAAAGGTCAGAACCCAAACACAATTGCATGATATGTACCTCTTTTGGCATGTGGCCTATCGGCCCCATGGGCAGCAGCCCCACCCACACCCTCAAGGATTTACCTCTCCCCTCAATGGGCAGCAGGGGATAATGCGCCATATAGTACATTTTTTGCATGTGGTCTATTGGCCCTGCCTAGTCTTACTTATACACTCAAGGATTTACCTCTTCTCCCCATAGGCAGCAGGGAATGATGCGTCATGCAGAACTCCTTTTGCATGTGGTCTTTAGCCCTATGGGCAGCGGCCTCACCCACACACTCAAGGATTTACCCGCGTCATGCAAAGGAGGAGCCTCTAACCTAACTTGTTGTCACAAAGACAGGGTAATCACACATTACACAAACGTTGTCACAAAGACGGGATAATCACACGTCACAGAGACATCATCACAAAAACAGGGTAATCACCAATATCATAGCTCAAGGGCAAACCCACAGCAAAAGCTCACAAGTTGAATGTATTCAAAATATATAGTTTACTTCCAAGTAGTTTCAAAAAATATTTCAATAACCAAATATCCATAATATTCTCGAAGTCCTCAAAACCATTTCTTGTCAATTTTTTTTTTTTTTTTTTTTTTTTGATAGGTAAGAAAGATGTATATTCAAAAAACTACTAAATGCAAAGTAGCACCAGCATATCAAAAGTACAAAAAAAGATGGAAAAGCAAAAACATAAAAAAGAACTAATTACAAAGAAGAAAAGAGCTAAGGAATAAAGGAAGAGAATCACTAGATGTGAGTCTCCAAGCCCTAACCCAATCAAAAAGGGAACCAAAAAAGAGAGCAAGCAGTTGGTCATTGAATCTATCAAAATCCTCAAATGTCCGCCTATTGCATTCCCTCCAAATACACCACATCAAACACAACAGAATTAAATTCCAAATGTGAGATGAATGCTTCCCCAACTAGTTCCACCAACCAAATAGAAAATTTGACATTGTACATGAAGGGACCCATGAAATCCCAAAAATTCTAAAGACAAAGTACCACAGCCAATAAGCCTTTCTACAATGTAACAACAAACGATCCACTGTCTTCCCACAATAATGACACATAATGCACCAGTCAACGAAGTCAAATCCCCTAAGCCACAAGTTATCTCTCATGAGAATCCTATCTCATGCGGCTGTCCAAATAAAGAAAGAGACACGTCGGGGTGCTTTAACTTTCCAAATATCTTTCCATGGAAAAACAACAGAAAAAGAACCATGTAACTTATGATAATATAAGCGGATAGTAAAATCCCTGTTCTTTGTCAACTTCCATCTCATACGATTACCATCAGTCACTGAAAGTAAATTGGATGTCAAGAATCGAAAGAAATCATCCACCACATTTGCCTCCCAATCATTAGGACCCCGAATGAAACGAACATCCCAAGTTCTACTATCCCCCGCTCCTTGACATATCAAAGAAGATTCTACGGAAGCCTCTCTGTTTGCAGCATAATTATACAAGACTAGAAAAACCAAACGGAGAGGAAGATCTCCACACCACTTGTCTATCCAAAATTTCACTCTATCCCCCACCCCAACCTTAAATTGGATATTTTTGCTAAAAACTTCCTAGCCCATCCGGGTACTTTTCTACTTTGCAGAATTCTAAATTTGAATTCTGGATAGACAAGTGGTGTGAAGATCTTCCTCTCCGTACAAATGTGTCTTAGAGTCATCCCACAAAAAGTCCCTTTGCAGCTTCTCAATTTTGTTTTCCACGTGTAGGATTGGTGAAAAGAGATAAAAAAAAATAAGTTGGGAGGCTAGATAGCGTACTTTTAAGCAATGTCAATCTACCACCTTTCGACAAATACAACTTCTTCCACCCTGCTAACCTCCATTCAATTTTTTCCAATATAGGGTTCCAAATAAAGGGAGACTTATGGGACACTCCCAACGGCATACCAAGAAAAGTCATTGGCAGGGCCCCAACCCTACAACCCAATATCTCTGCCAAAGCATGCATGTTATTTACCTCCCTTATAGGAACCATTTCACTCTTAGCTACGTTAACCTTCAAACCAGCCACAGCCTGAAAACAAAGTAACAACAATCGAACATGTAGGATTTGCTCCACTTATGCATCACAAAACAACATAGTATCATCCGTAAACAGCAAATGCAAAACACATATCCCTCTGCCCCTCCTACCATCTGCCCTAAAGCCCTTAAGTAATCTTGCCCCCTCCAATCCATTCTCTTCACCATCCTACTAAACACCCCCATCATAACTAAAAATAAAATAGGAGACAACGGATCCCCTAGTATTTTCAAATAATACCATAAATCCATGAAATCCATTATTAAAGGAATTCAAAAATGCTTGTCTTTTCCATGCCAAATATTCATGCATTTCCCCATATGCAAATATTAAATATGATGCGCTTTCCACATATAATCATATATAGTAAGGTCACAACACAAAACTTTTTAAGAAAACATAGTTCCACAAGTAATTTTCTAAAATGTGTTTAACCCAAAAACAACGTGTTATGCAATATGATTATGTTTCTAAAAAAGATCTCATTAAGAAGCCACTTACTTAGGAAGGGCAACCAATTTTTACCTCAACCGAGCACCTCATAATCTACCAATCCAATCACTAGGTCCATCACCAAGAATTTTAGAACCTAGAACACAAGGGTCAAGCCTATCAATAAAAAGGCCTATTACAAAGTACACCATCACATTGTCTCCATAAATTGGAAAGATCTCTAAGATCAAATCAAGGCCCTAAAGCCTAACACGACTATCCCAAGGCACCTATCTCCAAAGGATATCAAACAAGCATACAAGTGATCCAAAATGACCATAACACAACCAAGAATTATAAATCAATTCTTGTAAATTCTCAAATGTTCACAACGAAACAATAAGGTTTTAGTGTTAACACTATCAACTCAATCTTCCTCATAGATTAAAAGAGCCCATTAAAAAATTAGACAACCAAATCATCTCATCAAAGCAAAACCTCCAAAATTTTCACCATAAATAAATCTCAAATGGCCACCATTTGTAAAAACCATAAACCCACTCATCAAATAAATCTACCAAGACAAAACCCTTACACTTAAACACACGAATATCACTTCCAAAACTTAGTTTAGAAGAACCTCTAGCAAAATATGAAAACCCACCAAAATATAAGACCTCTTACCTTAAATAAGATGAGTTGTAGGAGCTTAAGAGGTTCTTATGGAGTTTTTCCGGTAAAACTCGCCTGAAAAATAATTGTGTAGATGGTGGAGTGATGCACTGGTGGGAGTGTGAGAGAGGGAGATATGAGTGTTTGTGTTTGTGTTTGTGTGAAAAGAAAGAAAAGAGAAGAGAAAGAGAGAGGTATGGCCAGCCAAGGGAAAGGGAGATATTTGTGACTGTGTGGTGGGGAATAAATGGGTAGGTGTGGGCCACATGTGGGTCTAAAAATCTAACCCTTTTTTTTTGTGTGTAAATGGGCTGGCGCATTACAGTTTAGAAGAACAAAGGAAATCCCACTTGATGAATTGGAACACTGTTTGCCCCCAATCAATAAGATGTAGCGCAACGAGTTGAAAAACTACGAGAATTTTTGTCAAGAGGTTCAAGGGAGGAAACTAAATTCCAATTGGTGAAATGGGATGAAATTTGAGCATGAAATCCAAGTGGGGGTTGGCTATAAGGAACCTCAGATTGTTTTATGAAGCTCTACTGGGGAAATGTCTTTGGCAGTTTGGAATGGAGAGAAGTCACTGTGGTAGCAGGTAATAGAATCAAGTATGGCTCTATAGGGAGAGGATGGTGCACCGAGGTTGTTACTGGGCCATATGGGGTTAGCCTTTAAAATTATATACAGAGGGGGTGGACCAAGTTCTCTCGCTTCATAAAGTTTGAAGTAGGTGATGGTGCTAGAATAAAATTTTGGTATGACGCTTGGTGTGGTGATGTAATTTTAAAAGAGGCATTCCCTAAGTTGTATTGTATTGTGAACCTCTAGTAGCGAATCATACGCCATTTCACAATGAGTCTGATGCAGAAACTATGCAATACTAACAGAGAAAGAAAGGGAATTTGGAACTAAGTTACTTAGAAAACAATGGAAGCTAACAACTATTCAAGAGTCTCACTCTTGGAACAAGCATAAAGTTCTAAACTCAATGTACATATCAAAACTGACCTAACCTTACAAGTTCATGGCTTATTTATACAACATATCTCAGAAACTAACTGCTTGAGATCCTAACTCAATCTTTAGTCCAGCTGTTATAACTGTCATCTAACAACTAGCTAACTAATAACAGAACTAACTGCAACATGGCTGTAACTGATTCTTATTTCTTGGTATAAACTGATACTATTGAATTACATCACATTGGAACTTAATATTGATGCTGCTGGACACTTAGCAGCTGCTGATGCATTTGTTACTGCATCAGAGCCTACTCATTGGGAGTTCAATTTTATACGAGCAGTCTAGGACTAGGAATTTGAGTTACTCGTCATTTTGAATTGATTGTATTCCACAGAGGTCCGAGGTTGTAAAGATGATAAGCTATGTTGGAGGCCATATATACAGATTAGTTTCTAGGTTAGATCCTATCACAGAGCACTAGCCCCTATGGGAGTTGCTAACTTCCTTTAAAATAGAATTTAGAAGCCTAAAGTCCCAACATAAGTGGCATTTTTTCTTTGAGTTGCCTCTTTGGGGAAATCCTAACAGTAGATAATGTTGGGTTACACGTGTGAGTGAAGTCCCACATTGAATAAAGATGAGAAGAATGAGTAGTTAATATAACATAATTGAGCACATACCCATTGGGCTTAGGCCTTTGGGGCTTAGGCCTTTCGGGTTAAAGTGTGTTTCTATATGTTATATTAATTACTCAAGGAAACTCCCCAAAGGTGTTTATCTCCCCAACAAGTGGTATCAGAACCCATGGTGGTGTGCGGCGAAGGTGGTGAGATGTCCATGGTCCCTACCCAGCGGGGACAAAGAAAGCCTAAACGGTCCACACACAAAGATCCTGGAATATTACTAATGGTGCTAAATAATGGTGTGATGCGAGGTTCCCATGGACATGGACGTGCGGAGTTCCCATGGATGTGCGTGCAGGGTTGACACGTGGTTCCCATGGATGGCGTATGAGAGACTCATGGATGACGCATTGATGAAGTGAAAAAGCCCATTAGTCAAGGGGGAGTGAATAGGACTTGTTCAAAGCTCACAGAGAGGCAGAGACTCACGTGGTGCTAAATAATGGTATGGTGCGAGGTTCCCATGGACATGAACGTGCGGGGTTCCCATGGATGTGCGTGCAGGGTTGACACGTGGTTCCCATGGATGACGTACGAGAGACCCATGGATGACGCGTTGATGAAGTGAAAAGCCCATTAGTCAAAGGGGAGTGAGTAGGACTTGTTCAAAGCTCACAGAGAGGCAAAGACTCACGTGGTGCAAAATAATGGTATGGTGCGAGGTTCCTATGGACATGAACGTGCGGGGTTCCCATGGATGTGCGTGCAGGGTTGACACGTGGTTCCCATGGATGATGTACGAGAGACCCATGAATGACGCGCTGATGAAGAGAAAAGTCCATTAGGCAAGGGGGAGCAAGTAGGACTTATTCATGGCCCACAGAGAAGTCTTGAAGCCCATAGAGTGGTAGAGACTCACACGTGAGGGGGAGATTGTTGGGTTACACGTGTGAGTGAAGTCCCACATTGAATAAAGATGAGAAGAATGAGTAGTTAATATAACATAATTGAGCACATACCCATTGGGCTTAGGCCTTTGGGGCTTAGGCCTTTTGGGTTAAAGTGTGTTTCTATATGTTATATTAATTACTCAAGGAAGCTCCCTAAGGTGTTTATCTCCCCAACAGATAACCTGAGGAAGTGAAACACTATTTAGTGGTGTTGTATGTGCAAGGGGGATGGAGAGACAATGGACCACTTGTGGCTGCATTGTCCCATTGCTAGGGAGTTGTGGGATATAGACCTTGCCCTTTTTCTGGTTCAGTGGGTGAAGCCTGAGAGGGTTGTCAACTAACTAGCATGATGGCAAATCCATGTTGGGCAACATTGGAACAGTAGGATATGGAAGTTCATTCACCATGGCTTGATGTGGTGCATCTGGAAAGAATGAAATTCTAGAAACTTTTTAAGTGTGCAAGAGGACAACTCTAGATCTGAAGTTGCATTTCCTCAAAACTTTATCTGAACAGTCGTCGATGTAATGAAGTTTATCCTTCAACTTATTAGAGTTTTTTTTACCATTGTACTTTTAGAGCTTAGTTTTGATGTCCATCTAGTATACCTCCTAAGATCTATGTACTTGGCTACTCCTAGTGTGTCTAATAAAATTTACTACTTTTTAAAAAAATCAAGTCCCTTAATGCTTGTGACCTTTGGTTTATGGTTTTCTTGGCCAGAGTATCTATATGTACTGAAAATATTCAGAATCATAAAGAAAATAATAGTTCCAACTTTGAGACATTATTAAAGAGTTCCTGCATTGGACACCATTCTGCAGAATCCCTCACCTCTGTCTAGCTAAAAAGACTTCTACTTATTCGACAATGCCAATGTAGTAGAGCTATTTATATAGCAAAAATTAATTAAATAAATAAAAAATGAAATAAGAGAACATATTTGAATGGCCAAGACTGCCTCATGCTATGATACTAGGTGCTGCATTGATTGGAATTATGCAATAACCCCCAACATGGACGCAAAGCACATGACTAATACAACTAATTAAGCTAATATAGGACCCATTATTGAGGTGTACCAAGAATTCAAGCCAAATTTCCAAATAACTTTTAGTGCATCCACCTACACATAGGTTCCATAGCATTGAGGGTAGTATCAAAGCCAAAAAAGAATAGCATAAATTGATTACTACCATTAAACTCCAATATATTTGCAAAAATTGGCACAAATTTTTTTACTACCATTAAACCGTAAGGATGATGCACCATATTTTAAATTGACAAATAGAATGAATAGATAGATAGAAGAGAGAGAGAGAGTGTGTATGTTTAATATAGGAATACATACCCTCCAGCGATAGATAGAAGAGAGAGAGAGTGTGTGTGTTTGAGTCATAGTCAGAATCACTTCCCATGTTGTCCAATTTTTCATTGTCCCAGTGATCTGCATCCTCTGAATGCTGAAGAAACTCATCATTGTCACAAGAGAGATGGCACAGTCACTCTATAATTCTATTCGCACCACTCATCACAATAATCAACAAATTGAACATCCCACTCTCAAACAAATCTCAAATTTTCCAATTGAAACAAAGACCATTTGCACTCCAGATTAATGTGAATTTGAAGATGAATTTTATCAACAATGAAAATAATAATGAAGTCCAAATTCACATGCCATTCATAAAAAGAACAAAAATCACATGCTGTTCAATTAGTAATAATGCTAATCGCAAGGTTCTTGTGATAACAACATTATAACATAACAGGCATTAAGGTCCAAACAAACCAGACTAAACTCAACACTTCAAATAAGATCTTACTCAAATGACACTTACCCATAAATATATAATCTAAACCCTAAAAAAGACATATTATGACACTTTGCACCATTTTCTTTTGACATCAAGGGTGTTCGTGACTAGAGATTTCGAACTCAAGACCTCAAGGATCTTGTATTCTCGTGAGACCTTAGTAACTACTGATACTTTTATAACCATCCAAAGACATAATTAACTAATATGGGAACTTAATCAAGTTTGCTTTAGGCTCTGTAGTCTATACATAGCCTCCATTAAATAAAACTTAAGAAACACATTATGGATAATTAATTATCTTAATTTGCCAGAGTCTACAACAACATTAGAGTTAAGAGACCAGTGGAACTCACAAAAACCTTTTCTACTATAAGACTTGAACAAAAACAGAAAGGCTAAAATTATTAATTCAAACTGACCTTTTCCAGAGAGAAAATGAAGCCTAGTCTTCGGGCAAAATCTGTTTGGGTACAAGAATGAAGAACCAAAAAAGGACGAAAGTTGCAGAATGCAAACAAGTTTAAACTAATAAATCAAGAAAATTTTGATATGAGCAAAGCTTATGATAGAGTTGAATGGATTTGGTTGGAGAAAATAATGGAAAAAATGGGCTTTAATGTTACATGGAGGAATTTGATGAAGCAATGCATTTCCACAGTTACTTATTCTTTGAAGATCAATGGTGTACCAAGTGGTTCTATAATTCCAACTAGAGGCTTGCATCAAGGTGATCCTTTATCTCCTTATTTGTTCTTGATTTGTGATGAAGGGCTTTCTGCTTTAATTAAAAGATTTGTGGAGAATGGGGTGTTACATGGGGTTGCAACTTGTAAAAGAGGACCAAGTATTTCTCACTTTTTTTTTGCAGATGATAGTTTAATATTTTGTAGAGCTTCCACGGAAGAGTGTGAATCCTTGTAGAGAATAATTGGGATATATGAAAAAGCCTCAAGTCAACTCTTAAATCGAGCAAAAACTTCTCTATTTTTTAGCAAAAATATTCCTCATGATGTTAAGGAAGAATTCAGATTGAGATTTGATGCTCAAGTGATTCGCCAACATGAAAAATATCTTGGTCTTCCATCATTGGTGGGTTGCTCTAAACGCAATACCTTTTTGGACCTTAAAGAGAAGTTAGCTAGCAAATTGGTGGGGTGGAAGGAGAAATTATTATCTAAAGGTGGCAAGGAAATTTTGATAAAGGATGTTGCCCAAGCAGTGCCTACTTACACTATGAGTTGTTTTAAATTTCCTGATTCTATCTGTGAAGAACTGACAAGTATGGTCAGGAATTTTTGGTGGGTGCAGAAGGGTGATAAAAGGAAGATGTCTTGGATGAGTTGGGAGTCACTTTGTGCTCCAAAAAGTAAGGGGGGAATGGGTTTTAAATTGCTTAAGGAATTTAATTTAGCTTTACTAGCTAAACAAGGTTGGAAGCTTCAGACAGAAACTAATTCCCTTGCATATAAAGTCCTTAAAGCTAAATATTTTCCTGATTGTGAGTTTGTGGCAGCAACTATTGGGAAGCGTCCATCTTATTTGTGGCGAAGTATAATGGCTGCACAAAATATTGTTAGAAGTGGAGTAAGGTGGCGGATTGGGAATGGGCAAAAGATTAGAATTTGGTCTGATAAATGGTTGCCAATGCCATCTACCTTTAAAGTAATATCACCACCAAGAGTGCTGGGCAATCAAGCATTGGTCTCTGATTTGATTAACAGTGATACGGCGGAGTGGAAATATGAATTGATTCATCAGATTTTTGTACCACATGAGGTTGAGATCATTTTGGGTTTGTCGCTTAGCTCAACTCTGCCTTCAGATACCTTGATATGGAGTACAACCTCAAATGGGAAATTCTCAGTGAGGAGTGCCTACAAAATTGCAATGGAGACTAAAGTACAAACTAATTCTGGTTCCTATTCAGACAATAGTAATATGAAGACAATTTGGAAGGTGCTGTGGGGTTTGAAAATTCCAAATAAGGTTAAACACTTTGGGTGGAGAGCGTGTAAAAACATTCTACCAACATTGTCTAACCTTAAGAAGAGAGAAATTGTTGAGAATGACTTATGTGAAGAGTGTAAAATGGGCTGTGAATCCTCAGGTCATGTGTTTTGGAGCTGCTTATGTGCTTCAAGTACCTGGGCTCTTACTTCTATTTTTTGCAGGCAGCAACATCTGTTTTTTAATGATTTTATGGAGTTGTTTTGGTTCCTGGTGCATGTTCAGAAATGTAGTAAGGAAGTACTCTCATTAACTGTGACCATTGCTTGGGCTTTGTGGACTAGGCGAAATGAGAAAAGAAATGGAAAGCAGTTTATGACAGGTTTTGAACTAGTTAAGTAGTGTGGAAACTATATTGAATCATTCAAGGTAGCAAATTCTTCGACTTCACTAAGTTCTGCCAATTCATCAAATGTAGTACCAAACTCTGCAGATGCAGTTTCTGCAAATGCAGTAGCTTCTGTACATGCTGCAACATCTGCAATTTCTGGAAGTTCTGCATTAGGCTTGGCAAAACAATGCAGACAGGTTTGGTCACCTCCTGATGCTTCTGTTTTTAAAGTAAATGTTGATGGGGCTATCTTTGCGGAACAACGAAAGTCTGGGGTAGTAGTGGTAATACGCAATTGTGAAGGTTTGTTCATGGGAGCTTTGTCAATGAAGCTAAATCAGCATCTGGGACCCTTGGAAGCCGAAGCAAAAGCTTATGAATTGGGAGTTATGTTTGCTAAAGATATGGGATTTCATGAGATTGTTCTTGAGGGGGATTCTGTTAAGGTTTCAAATGCTATTGCTGGCAATTCTCCTTCTCCATCTTCAATTGCTTCAGTTGTGTATGGAATTAGTTCTCTGTTAAGTACTTTTCGTAGATTTTCTATTTCACATGTTGGTAGGAAAGGTAATCAAGTAGCCCACTTGTTAGCAAAACATGCTCAAGGTGTTGAGCAATATGTTGCTTGGATTGAGGAGAGCCCTTGTTTCTTAGAACATGCTCTCTCAATTGATGTACTTGTTTCTAGTTCATGTTAATGGAATTTCAGTTTTCTATCAAAAAAAAATATTAAAAAAAATATTAAAAAAAGACAAATCTAATAATAAAAATAATAATCGATTTTATTATTATTATTATTATTATTAATCCATATCGATTTACAATTTTTTTATAATAATTTTATAATTAACGGCGCAAATTTGAATCTTACATTTCTTAATCGAAAACAATAAGAAATGTCAACCAATTGAGTTACAAGATTCTTGGCATATCGATTTAAAGTTTATTATTATATCTCCTGGACACATATCAAAATGTGACAAAATATGCCGTGAATCAGTCCTTTTCTTCCAAAATCTGCTTCTAAATTTGTATTAGTCAATTAGTTTTCTTCTTCTCTTCAAGTATTAGGAAATATTCCAAAGGCCAAAAGCTCTTTATTTTTCCCTAAAGGTCCTATGACCTCTTGGAAGTGAAAGTAATGGAATAGAATGAAATAAGTTATTTTGGAAATATTCTTTCCATTCCCCTGTTGAGTTTCAATGGAGGTCTATTCCCTTATTTGAAAATTTAAATGAGATGGAATGAAATTGATAGATAGGAATACTCATACTTCTCTGTTTCCTCAAAACCTTAAATTTTCATTCCCCCAAAAATTTGGAGGAATTTGAGGGAATGTAATTAAGTTTAATGAAGTTTTCATTAGCTAAAACTCCTAAAATATCTTATAAATTCAACTATTTATTTTAAAATATAGATCTAATAGTAATATTTTCATAAAACTATTTCATTCATTTTCCTCTATGTTACTCTCAAATAAAGTTACTTACATCCCATTCGTTTATTTTAAACATCAAAACAATATTACTTAACTTTGTTTCATTCCTTTCTTTCATCCATTTCTCTTATTTAAATAAATTTCATTCATTTTCATCCCTTTATAATTTACTAATTTCGTTCCATTCAATTTATTAATCAACTTCTAAATGAAGCATAAAAGTCCAAGTCCAATGTCAATGCCCACTTCGAATCAATTTCAAGCATTATCTTATCCTTCTCTCCCTTCCAAATTAGCAACCTTCTCCTAAACAGTATATGCATCCTCCTCCACCAAGCCATTTCCATCCTCTTCTAAACTAGTCAAAATGGATTGCTCTCATCCTCCTACTTATAACCCATCATTCTAAAGCTCTAAAATCAGTAAAACCAAAATTGGTAAAAATTTGTCTTGTTTGTTAGGGTCAAACATTGTGTGTGGTAAAAATTTGTCTTGTTTGTTAGGGTCAAACATTGTGTGTGTTGGTAAATTATATGACCCAATGAGGCCATTTGTGTATTTTTTGGGTTGAATGAATTTTTTGGTTAAGTATCTATTTGAATTGAATGTGGAGGGGTTTTCTTTTGCTTTTACACCTTCTTCTCTCTTAACATATTGGTTTTGTTTCTTTTGTTTTAGGAATCTCTATTTCCTTGGGGTTGATTATCAATATTCCGTAATTGCTTAACAATCAATGATGTATAAACCCAATTCAAACATGAGGCATCAGTGATTTGGATTAGGCAAGAACCAGAAGAAGAAGAAGAAGATGATGCATCAGTGTTCTATCTTCTAGGTCTCTTTTTTTTTCCCATAAATAATAAATTATTTAAAAAATATATTTTTATTAATTTTCAATTATAAAAACTAAAGAAAATCAGAACAACATCTTTTTTTGGGGTGTCACTCCGAGACTAAATTGAATAATGTTGCAACTTAGATGACTAAATTAAACGAAAGAAAAATTACATAATTGAATTGAATTTTAAATAAAATTAGAGGATGTATTTTGTAATTTAGCCTATATATGATATGTTGTATGACAATTAAATTTCTCTTTAACTGCATAAATATTTTGTTATTAATATTTTGGGGACATAAAGCCTAGTAATACACGTCCACCTTTCCGCATTGGGCCTAAAGCCCATGCCGAGGCCCATAATCACTTATGAAGAAAATAGTGGTGTTCATGGCAAGCCAAGGAATCATGTCGAGGACAATTCTTTCCTTGGCTAGCCAAGGCCGAGGTATAAGAAAGTTGGTTCATAAGCACAGGCAATCTTCCAAAGCACGCTAAGGAAAAAGCAAGTACAATAAGTGAGCATGCTAACATATGGCGGTAGAGCAATTTCAGGAAAAGCTGCTGTCTCCACATTAAATGCACTGTAGCTAACTTCCTGACCACATTTATGTGGAGGAGACCCCTGAACAATGTTGTCTTGGTCACCACAACTCACAAAGGGCAGGAGGGGGTGTCTGATGGGACAGGTACTCAAGTGAGGGTTTAAATGGTCAACAAGTGTAAGGTCAAGATGGTTTAAAAGGGGCTATATAAGGGGAAAAACCCTATATGGGAGGGGGAATGGGGATTTTACGAGAGAGAAACACTGTAGTAATCTAAACTGACTCTGTAACCGTTGCTTCTAATACTCAAGAAATAATAAGTAAAAGCTCCTCGGACTAATGCCAAGGATGGAATAGCTTGCCTAACTCTACTTTTGATTCACTTTTTCATCCTTTAAACCATCTTCAATTGTTGTCATCCTCATCTAGCCCAGTTCTTTTACCCACTCTCTACAAATTTATTGTATTGGGCTTGAACTCATTCCTCTATCAAGAACAGTGTTCAAATCCGGCCCTTACAATTGGCGTCGTTTGTGGGAAAGAGCTTGTGTCTTCATGAGTGCAACAGTTATGTATGGTAGGATCAAGTCCACACCAAGAAAACCCACGCCAAACAGGTCCCCAAAGTACGGAACCCATAAGGTCCTAACGATAACATAATTCTCCTAGCCCTAAACATAAACAAAATCAAGGGAGTGAAAGGAATCGAGAGGGGAGCGTGCATACCACCCAGACTAGCAAAAGCCATTCCCAAGTGGGCAGTCGCATATCCCAGAAACAAAACAGTAGCCAAGCCATGTAGTAGAAGATAGATGACTTGAAAAAGAAGCTGCGCCATGCACAGCAGAGGTGATCCCCTTCCAGTTCTGACATGTCCTCTAATGACGAAGGGGACCGCAATTGCAGGCAGAGATCAAGAACTCCTCCAAGCGAAACCTTCTCCTATAAAAATGAGCACCATCATAGGTGCAAACATGAGGGCTCATCTGGTAGGGGCTCGGGTAATGATGCCATAAGCAAAGCCTTAGATCAGATCTCCAAGTCACCCTTCACGAGCAGAATAGAAGGGGCTAAGCTACCTCGATAGTTCCATCAACCTACGTTCACCATCTATAACGGCCAAACGGACCCCGTAGAGCATGTAAGCCAGTTTAATCAAAGAATGGTCGTCCACTCCAAGAATAAAGCCTTATGTGCAAGGTTTTCCCGTCTAGCCTAGGACCTGTAGTGATGAGATGGTTCAACGACTTGAAAACGAACTCTATAAACTCCTATAAGCAGCTCATTGAAGCCTTCGACTCTCGCTTCATTACGAACAGCTGGGTTCCTCGACCTCTGAGTTCGTTGCTGTCATTATCCATGTGCGAGGGCGAAACCCTAAAAGCATACTTGGATAGATATTGGGAGATGTATAATGAGATGGACGACAACTTTGATGACGTCGCCATCAGCACTTTTAAAAGCGGCCTCCCCACCGAGCATGGCTTGAGGAAATCCTTGACTGGCAAGTCAGTCACCAGTGTACGTTAGCTTATGGACCGGATTAACAAATACAAAAGAGTGGAAGAAGACCAACTACAAGGGAAAGGAAAAGAGAAAGTTATCTCTCAACGGAGTAGGGATTTCAGGTCGGATCGGTACAATAATGACTGTTAGAGGACAGACTTCGCAGGACAATCCAGATCAACCAACTTGCAGATGGTTAATGCCATATTCAGAGAACCGGTGCATTAGGTTTTGGGGAAAATCAAGAATGAACCGTTCTTTCAGTGGTCGAATAAGATGGCTAAAAACCCCATGAAATGCAATCAAAGTCTGTATTGCCGGTACCACCAAGACCATGGACATAATACAGAAGATTGCAGGAACCTTCGGAACCACCTGGATCAGCTAGCCCGGGAAGGAAAACTGAGGCACCTTTTGCACCCGACCAGTGGTCATTAAGGTCAGGCAAACAAGGAGCCCCAGAGGGACACTTCTTTAAGGCCCCCATAGGAACGATAAACATAATCTTTGCTGCTCCGAGGAGGACAGGCTCATTCCCTTCTAGGGTGATGTCTCTAGCTCGACTACACACCGACAACTCTGGCCCAGAGCCGAAAAGACCCAAAGTGTATCCTCACCCGGTCTTAAGCTTTTCCGAGGAAGACAAAATCAGAACCATCCAACGGCACGACGACGCATTGGTAATCACACTGCGGATTGGGGGCTACGACATGAAAAGGGTTATGATAGATGATGGTAATGGTGCCGAGATCATGTACCCTGATCTCTATAGAGGGCTAAAGCTAAGTCCTGAAGATTTGACGCCCTACAACTCCCCCTTGAGGAGTTTTGATGGGAAGATGGTCATACCAAAGGACCAAATCAGACTACCTGTGCAAACTGGCCCGGAGATAATAGAGGTCGACTTCATCGTGGTGGATACTTATTCCTTTTACACAGCCATCGTAGCCAGACCTTGGCTTCACACCCTAGGAGCCATTGCCTCCACCCTGCATTAGAAGGTAAAGTTCCCTTTCGAGGGTCGGGTCTTGGAAATTCGAGGTTGCTAGGTTACGGCAAGAGAGTGCTTGGTTGCAGCCATCTCACATCAGCCCAGAGCAGAGTCCTCAGACCATGTCGAAGACAGCTCATAGCAATCAAAGATCCCAGCGTCGCCTATTAATGCAACAGCCGAGGAAGTAAAATGTGAGGATTTAGAGAAGGTAATCATTGGCAATGACCCGGAGAGGTTCTCCTAGGTGGGATCTCAACTGCCCCCTCGGGAAATGGAGGAATTGATCGAGTTCCTCAGAAGAAATGTCGACATGTTCATATGGGACGCTTATGATGCGCTAGGAATTGATCCGGACTTCATGTGTCACCACCTAAATGTGAATCCATTAGCCACTCCTAAAAAACAATCACCTCGGCGCCCATGCAAAGAGCACACCGACGCTGTCAGAGTAGAGGTGAGAAAGCTCAAGCAAGCAGGGGCTATCAAAGAGGTATTCTACCCAGAATGGTTGGCTAACACCGTGGTTGTAAAGAAGAAGAGTGGGAAGTGGCGAGTTTGTGTGGACTTCACAGATTTAAACAAGGCGTGTCCAAAAGATCCTTTTCCCATGCCCAAGATAGACCAATTAGTGGACACAACCGTAGGCCATTCCCGGATGAGCTTCCTAGACGCCTTCCAAGGCCATCATCAAATACCACTAGCCCTAGGAGATCAAGAAAAACAGCGTTCGTAACTCCTATCAGAAATTACCATTACAAAGTGATGCCCTTCAGTTTGAAGAATGCGAAGTCTACCTACTAATGGATGATGACTAGAATGTTTGAGCCACAACTGGGCAATAGTATAGAAGTCTACATAGATGACATGGTTGTAATGAGCAAAATGGTGTCCGAGCATGTGGGAAACCTCAGAATCATCTTTGACATCCTAAGGAAACACAAACTGTGTCTCAATGCCTCTAAGTGTTCGTTTGGTGTTGGATCCGGCAAATTTCTGGGCTATAGGGTAACTCATAGGGGAATTGAGGTAAGCCTAGACCAGATTAAAGCAATTCACAATCTGCAATCTCCTCGGAACCCCAAAGAGGTCCAGAAACTTACTGAAATGATTGCTACCTTAAATTGGTTTATTTCCAGATCTGCGGATAGGTGCTGCCCTTTCTACCTCCTAATGAACAAATGGAAATGATTTGAGTGGTCCGAGGACTGTGCCTTGGCCTTCGACCAACTTAAGGAATACCTGTCCCGGCCACCCATCATGTCCAGCCCGGAGGCCAACGAGGTCTTGTTTGCCTACATTGCGGTGGCCCCTCATGCCGTTAGCTTGGTATTGATACGAATTGATGATGGCATACAACGGCCAGTCTATTATGTGAGTAAATCATTACATGAAGCAAATGTGTGTTATTTACCATTGGAAAAGGCAATTCTAGCCATAGTGCATGCCATGTGGAAACTCCCCTATTACTTCCAAGCGCACACAGTTGTAGTCCTAACTTAGCTCCCACTGAAGTCTGTACTCCGAGGTGCTGATTATACGGGGAGAGTTGCCATGTGGAGCACCATTCTAGGGGCTTTCAATATCAAGTACTTGCCTCAGACCTCTGTCAAGGGTCAAGTTATCGCCGATCTAATAGCCAAATTTGCTAAACCCCCGATAGAAATGGAAGCAGAGGAGCAAAACATGGATGGAAAATTGGTTGGCTCAGTCTATGCGCAAGGACATTCACACTGGAAAGTATATGTCGATGGCGCTGCAAACCAAAGGGGGTTCGAGGTGGGGCTAGTTCTAATATCTCCCGAGAAGGTCACTATAGAGAAGTCACTGAGACTGGGATTCTCGGCCACAAACAACGAAACCGAATATGAGGCTTTATTGCAAGGAATGGCCATGGTGCAGAAGATGGGGAGAAAGGTAGTAGAAATGTTCTCAAACTCAAGATTGGTTGTAGGCCAAGTAAAGGGGGAGCTAGAGGCCAAAGATTTGAGAATGCAAGGGTATTTGAGTCAGGTCAGGTGCTTGCAATCGGACTTCATTCTTTGACTTATCATACATCTCTAGAAGTGGCAACACGCATGCAGATTCATTGGCCACATTTGCCACCGCCTCAGCACAGGGGCTGCCTCGGACAATCATTATTGAGGACCTGCGCAGAGTAAACGGGGTCAAGAGGGATAAGGTTCAGATCCTTCAAGTCAGAGTGGGTCCGAGCTGGATGGATCCGATAGTGAGCTTTCTTAAAGATGATATACTGCTTAAAGAAATATCAGAAGTTGAGAAAGTACGAAAAAAAGCTCCTAGGTTTTGGTTGTCTGAGGATCACAAGTTATACAGACGCTCCTATTCTAGGCCGTACTTGCTATGTATACATCCCAAAGCATCAGAACTTCTGCTTAAGGAATTACACGAAGGAATTTGTGGTAGTCACACAAGAGGAAGATTTCTGTCTCATCGAGCTATCACCCAAGGATATTGGTGGCCGGGTATGCAGAAGGAAGCCCAGGAATATGTCCAGAAATGTGATTAATGCCAACGGTTTGCCCTAAATATTCACCAACCAAGAGGGGTCTTAAATCCTCTCTCCAGTCGTTGGCCGTTTGCTCAATGGCGTCTGGACATTGTAGGCCCTTTCCTCAAAGTGGCAGGAAACAAGAGATTCTTGCTGCTCGACATGGATTATTTCACCAAATGGGTTGAGGTTGAACCCCTGGCTAACATCAGGGATGTGGATGCAAAGAAGTTCATCTGGAGGAACATCGTCACTTGTTTTGGCGTGCCTCATACCCTTATCTCGGACAACGGCCATCAATTTGATAGCAAAGCCTTCAGGAGGTACTGTTGTGACCTGGGAATCACAAACAGGTATTCCTCTCCGGCCTACCCCCAAGGAAATGGGCAAGCCAAGGCTCTTAATAAGGTCATAGTGAATGGATCGAAAAAGAGGTTAGACGATGCAAAGGGGAGATAGGCGGAAGAGCTTCCGCATGTCCTATGGACATATCGGACTACACCACGTCAGTCAACAAAAGACACCCCTTTTCCATTACTTATAGGGCCGAAGCTGTCATCCCCCTAGAGAATAACTTCCCAACATTGAGAACGAGTATCTTCACTCTAAGCAATAATGATGAACTGCTAGAGAAAAGTTTGGATTTAATTGAAGAGAGAAGAGAAAGGGCAATGATCCAACTAGCCTATTACCAACAGAAGCTCAAGCAAGGGTATGATGCCAATGTGAAACTACGGCCTCTAGAACCATGAGACTTTGTGTTAAGAAAAGTTTTGGGTAATACCAGGAACCCGGCCTGGGGAAAGCTGGGGCCCAACTGGGAAGGGCCATACCGTATTACTTCGGTAGTAGGAATAGGTGCATTTTTTTTTAGAAGACTTGGATGAGAAAGTTGTACTCCGTCCATGGAATGTAAATAACCTAAGAATGTATTATTATCAATGAAAGCAGTCTTGTTTGCAATCTGATTTATTGAAATTGCATGTCATGCGATTCACTATCATATAAGTGTTAGACAGAATCAAGATCTTGGATGGATCATCGGACCACAAGCCTTGAGGAAACTAACAACTTTTGAAAATCATATAAGTGTTAGACAGAACCAAGGCCTTGTATGGATCCTCGGACCACAAGCCTTGAGGAAACTAACAACTTTTGAAAATCATATAAGTGTTAGACAGAACCAAGGCCTTGTATGGATCCTCAAACCACAAGCCTTGAGGAAACTAACAACTTTTGAAAATCATATAAGTGTTAGACAGAACCAAGGTCTTACATGGAACCTCGGACCACAAGCCTTGAGGAAACTAACAACTTTTGAAAGTCATATAAGTGTTAGACAGAACTAAGGCCTTGCATGGATTCTCGGACCACAAGCTTTGAGGAAACTAACAACTTTTGAAAATCATATACGTGTTAGACAGAACCAAAGTCTTGCATGGATCCTCGAACCACAAGCCTTGAGGAAACTAACAACTTTTAAAATCATCCAAGTGTTAGATAGAATCAAGGTCTTGCATGGATCCTTGGATCACAAGCCTTGAGGAAACTAACAACTTTTGAAATCATCCAAGTGTTAGACAGAATCAAGGTCTTGCATGGATCCTCGAACCACAAGCCTTGAGGAAACTAACTAATTTTGAAAATCATATAAGTGTTAGACAGGACTAAGGTCTTGCATGGATTCTCGGACCACAAGCCTTGAGGAAACTAACAACTTTTGAAATCATCCAAGTGTTAGATAGAACCAAGGTCTTGCATGGATCCTCGGACCACAAGGCTTGAGGAAACTAACTACTTTTAAAAATTATCCAAGTGTTAAACAGAACCAAGGTCTTGCATGGATCCTCGGACCATAAGCCTTGAGGAAACTAACTACTTTTAAAATCATCCAAGTGTTAGACAGAACCAAGGTCTTGCATAGATCCTCGGACCACAAGCCTCGAGGAAACTAACAACTTTTGAAATCATCTAAGTGTTAGACAGAACTAAGGTCTTTCATGGATTCTCGGACCATAAGCCTTGAGGAAACTAACAACTTTTGAAATCATCCAAGTGTTAGACAGAACCAAGGTCTTGCTTGGATCCTCGGACCACAAGCCTTGAGGAAACTAATTACTTTTGAAAATCATCCAAGTGTTAGACAGAACCAAGGTCTTGCATGGATCCTTGAACCACAAGCCTTGAGGAAACTAACTACTTTTGAAAATCTTCCAAGTGTTAGACAGAACCAACGTCTTGCATGGATTCTCGAATCACAAGCCTTGAGAAAACTAACAACTTTTGAAAATCATATAAGGATTAGACAGAACCAAGGCCTTGCATGGATCCTTGGACCACAAGCTTTGAGGAAACTAACAACTTTTGAAATCATCCAAGTGTTAGACAAAACCAAGGTCTTAAATGGATCCTCGGACCACAAGCCTTGAGGAAACTAACTACTTTTAAAATCATCCAAGTATTAGACAGAACTAAGGTCTTGCATAGATCCTCGGATCACAAGCCTTGAGAAAACTAACAACTTTTGAAATCATCTAAGTGTTAAACAGAACCAAGGTCTTGCTTGGATCCTTGGACCACAAGCCTTGAGGAAACTAACTACTTTTAAAAATCATCCAAGTGTTAGACAGAACCAAGGTCTTGCATGGATCCTTGGACCACAAGCCTTGAGGAAACTAACTACTTTTGAAAATCATCCAAGTGTTAGATAGAACTAAGGTCTTGCATGGATTCTCGAACCACAAGCCTTGAGAAAACTAACAACTTTTGAAAATCATATAAGTGTTAGATAGAAACAAGGCCTTGCATGGATCCTCAGACCACAAGCTTTGAGGAAACTAACAACTTTTGAAATCATCCAAGTGTTAGACAGAACAAAGGTCTTGCATGGATCCTCGGACCACAAGCCTTGAGGAAACTAACTACTTTTGAAAATCATCCAAGTGTTAGACAGAACCTAGGTCTTGCCTGGATTCTCGGACCACAAGCCTTGAGGAAGCTAACTACTTTTGAAAATCTTCCAAGTGTTAGACAGAACCAAGGTCTTGCATGGATCCTCGGACCACAAGCCTTGGGGAAACTAAGAACTTTTGGCAATTATCTAAGTGTTAAACAAAACCAGGTTATTGCGCGGTTCCTCCGACCACAAGCCTAGAGGAAATTAATACGAATAAGCAAGTGTCTATCCATGAGCATCATTTAAAGCATTCCAAGGTACATTGGGTTTTATTTTTTTCCTTTATAATCAATATTATGGTGTCTGCTTGGGGTTAATTAGTTTATAAAAATGGTACTTTTGCACGCCCTGCCTTAATACATCGAATCTAGAAGTTATGGAATCTACATCATAAACTTAAACTCTTTTGTGATCCACCCAATAGAAGAGAATGTCATTATCAAGATTACCCATTTATCAATTAAATCCTAAGCTAAAAGTAGCATTGTGAACTTAGTATCATTTGAGTATCCGTCCAGTGGACTTATTACCCCCAGGGCTACGCAAGTGTTAATAAAAACATGAATCATATAAACAAAGGACTCTGTCATTAAAAGAAATGCACACATTTCATTGCAAAAAAGTCAATTTCATTACAAAAGTCCAAGTACAACAACAGTAAAAAAAAAAAAAAAAAAAAAAAAAAAAAAAAAAAAAAAAAAGACAACCTACTTCTTCAGCTTGATGGACAGCTTGTTCTTAGAGATTTGTTGAGAAGCTGCATCAGAGGCCTTGGAGCCCTAGCCTGGTGGAGCAGCGTCGGAAGGCAAAGCAGGGGAGGCCGAGACTAACCCCTTCTTAGCAGGAGGAACTTGAGGATTAGCTGGAGGCTTTGTCACACCCTGGGGTACCTCCTGGTTACTAGTTTTTTCCTTCTCTAACAACCCTGGATGCTCAACCTCCTCGGCAGGCTTATTAGTTGGAGTAGGATCGTTGGCAGCACTGACTTGATCTACATCTGCCACTTCGAAGGCAGTATTAGCTTCGGAGCTGGCAAGAGCAACCTCTCGTATAACAGGGGGGGTAATACACACTCTCAACCCTCTTAAGCTCAGATGAAGCCTCAACCCTAGCTTAGTTGAGAGCCTCAACCTAAACTTGGGAGCAATAAAGCCTGCATACCCTGGGAACCTGAGCCTTGAGGTTGGCCTCAGTCTCAACTATTCCCATCTCATAGGCATCCTGCTCGGCCTGCTGTTTGGCCTCCTCAGCCAGCTTCCTGGCCTCCTCTGCCTCAGCCCTAGCTTTCACTGCCTTGTCTCTGGCCTTTTCCAAATCAGCCTTGACTTTTTCTACATTATCCAACTTTTTCTTGAAGGACTCAATTTGCCCTCTAGCAGCAGCCAATTGGTCATTGGCTTTGCGAAGGAGTTGTCTTTGGCTTTCAGCTTGCCTCTGCACGCCCTCTAAGGCCGACTCCGCACTCCTCCTTGCCTTCTCCTCCTTATTCAGTTTGCCTCTCAAGTCCTGGGAAGACTAATCAGCAATATTAAAGGCTTCAACAGTAGCAACACGCCTGTTTCTTTCATCTTCTAATTGCCTGCTGCTGCTGTTGGCCATCTCCTCAGCCCTAAATATAGCTTGAACAGCCTGAAAAAGAGAACAAGTACAAGGTAAACAAAGAACGAAGGTTTAAAAGAAAAGGGGGAAAGAAAAAGAAAGGTTAATTGACTAAACTAAGAAAGTTGGAAACCTTACCATACCCAAGTACCTCTTGAGGCTAAGGAAGACCTCTTGCCTCCTAAATGACCTCAACTCGGCCATATCCGAGGGCAATAATAAGGCCCTCTCCAGAGCATCGGCCACATGGTTGCCAGTGCCTCCTTGGAAGCTCCTGATGGAAGCAGTGTCCATCAAAGGGTTCCCCTCGAGCATTGGGGCAGGGAGCCAAGCCTGCGGCTTAGGCAAGGGGTCGATCCTCCTCTCAGGCCCCCTGGACCCCACCTTTTGCTGTTTGGCCACCCACTGGGCCTCCTCTTCCAGTGCGGGACCAGACCTCTCCCCCTCCATTACCTCTTTGCCCTTGGAATCCCTTTTTCGCTTAGGGTCGGAGGGCTTGGGCCTCGGCGGTAAGGTTGGCTTGGAAGGAGGAGGAGGAAACTTTGATGGAGCAGGAGGAAGCTTACTTTTTGAGGGGGAAGAAGTTTTCTTTTGAGAAGGTCTCCCTTGTGCCTCCTTCCAAGGCTGGGACTCTATTAAGTCCAGCAAGCTTGTCTGCTGCCTCTTCTGGATATCCATGTCTTCCTCTGAAAGGGTATCTGTCGAGGGAAAATCTACTTCGGTGTAGTTTAGGTCACCGAGATCACTAGAAGGGTCCTCAGGTGATTGAACTTGGTTGAATACCTCAAATCCATCCTCAGACGAAACTAATTCAACGTCTTCTTCTCTTTCTGATCCTTTTTCCTCTTCCTCTACCTCAGGATGAGAAGAGGAAGAACCAACCAAGGGTATGCCCTTTGGGATCGAAGCATTCTCAGGGAGCAGGAAGCCCTCAACTGCAACACTGATCCTATGAAGACGTGGATCGCGAGCCTTCATAACACACTTCGACGCTTGGAAAGATCAAGAGATCGGCTTGTATCCAAGTATCAAATAAGCCGCCCTGAGCTGACTGTCTTCCTCGTTCACAAACATCTTGGCTTTGAGGATATTGTCCAAACTCTCCCTGTTGACCAAATTGAAGTTTGGTTCAAGGGCGCGTCTATTTGCAAAACCATGAAAAGCAAGAGGTTAGCGGCCTAGCAACACAAGTTACGATAAAACAATTAACAAATCCTAGTCCTATCCTTAGAACCCCACCTGGTTCCCCTTCTTCTGTGGGGCAGGGGACGCCATCATGCCACTCCCAGACACGATCAGAAAGTCCTTGTTCAGCCCCTTGTTGGACTTAGGAAGGCACTGGATAAGCCTAATTTTAGGTTGCCTTGTTTTTAGGTAATATCCCTTCCCCTTCAGTCGGTGAAGGTTGTAGACCCAATTCACATCATGATGGGTCAGCCGCAACCTCATTTTCTCGTTTAAGGCTTCTACACACCCCAATATTCTGAAGACGTTTGGGGCGCACTGAGTGGGGGTTAATCTAACGAACCTAAGGTAATCCCTCACTACTAGCCCCATGGGGATTCTCATGCCACCTTCAATGAAGGCGATCATAGGAATCACCACTTCACCCACCTGCCTTGAAAGTGCCACTCACCCTCCTTACAATATCTCAAACCCACATGGGGTGGGATCCTATAGTCAGTCTTAAATTTCTCCATCCCTTCCTCAGACTCTACCAAATCCTTAATTCCACCTATCCCTAGAAAAACTCAGAGAGGTAAAGAAAGTTGGAAAAAAAGGTCTAGGGAGAAAGACGCAGAGAAAAGAGAGTAAAGAAAGTTTGGAAAAACTTACAAAGGTGAGGAAAGTGTCCTCGGAACAAGCTTTTGAAGAGACATGAATGAGGTGAGAAGTGTTGGCAGATTCAACATATGTGCGCAAGAGCTCTTGAATGCAAAGATAGTTTGGGCGATTTGATTTAAATGGGTATTTATACCCAAATCAAAATAACAGCGGGAGTCTTCCCACTCATTAATGGAAAATAAATCTCTACCGTTGGATCGCTATCACACCATAGAACGTGGGGGACAACCAACCGCAAGAATTTAATGAAGGCATGCCACACTCGCCGAAGCGTCAAAAGCATGCCTTGGGCAGTTAAAAAGACACTAACGCTGACGAAGGACAAGACGTGATAGGCCAAAGGTACGCTCGAGGATGTCAAAATCCTCCTTTCTGTTCAAGGTTCCAGACAGTAGAATTTTGAGGGGCTATTGTGGGAACATAAAGCCCAGTAATACATGTCCACCTTTTCGCATTGGGCCCGAAGCCCATGCCGAAGCCCATAATCACATATGAAGAAAATAGTGGTGTTCATGGCAAGCCAAGGAATCATGTCGAGGACAATTTTGTCCTCGGCTAGCCAAGGCTGAGGTATAAGAAAGTCGGTTCATAAGCATAGGCAATCTTCCAAAGCACGCCGAGGAAAAAGCAAGTACAATAAGTAAGTATGCTGAGGTATGGCGGTAGAGCAATCCCAAGAAAAGTTGTTGCCTCCACATTAAATGCATTGCAGTTAGCTTCCTGGCCGCATTTATGTGGAGGAGACCCCTGAACAGTGTTGCCTTGGTCACCACGACTCATAAAGGGCAGGAAGGGGTGTCTAATGGGACAGGTACTCAAGTGAGGGTTTAAATGATTAACAAGTGTAAGGTCAAGATGGTTCAAAAGGGGCTATATAAGGGGAGAGACCCTTCATGGGAGGGGAATGAGGATTTTACGAGAGAGAAACAATGTAGTAATCTAAACTAACTCTGTAACCGTTGCTTCTAATACTCAAGAAATAATAAGTAAAAGCTCCTCGGACTAGTGCCGAGGATGGAATAGCTTGCTTAACTCTACTTTTGATTCACTTTTTCATCCTTTAAACCATCTTCAATTGTTGTCATTCTCATCTAGTCCAGTTCTTCTATCTACTCCCTACAAATTTACTGTATTGGGCTTGTTGGGCTTGAACTCATTCCTCTATTAAGAACGGTGTTCAAATCTGGCCCTTTCAAATATCTATTAATATTTTAATAATTAATTTTTCTTTTCATATTATCTTTTAATTTTTTTTATTAGAAAAATAATTGTCTCTTTATCTTGAATATTAGCTTTGTCATTGTGTACATATAGCCTTATTAATTCAAAATTCAAATGATATGACATGCACCGTTACATGATCCAAAATATAAAATTCGAACTATAAAGTAAATTTTCTATATTTCAATTGAAATAGAGAATCTTATTCAAAGTAATTAGAAAAATTATTTTATGAAATAGGCTCATAAAACATCCCCTCATAACATATCTGCGCCCAAAAGCTTCCATTATTATTGCCAGCCACAAAAAAAATCCTCTTGAGTTTATTTCCCTAGAAATCGACTCTACAATGGCAAGTTGAAAGATAGAAATTACTAACTTTAAGTTTCCAACACGTTCTAAATGAGTTTATAAATCTCTGTATCAATTAACAAAACTATGGCAGGTATTTGCAATCACTAATTAGCTAAAAAAAATATTATAAACAATTAAACATTACACGTAATTATGGAATTGCAGCGTAGGGGCCACTAAACCACGACAGCAATTGCATGTTAAACAACTTCTCCTGCTCCCAATTTCTCGGAATGTTCCTTCCTCTCCTCTTTTCTTCCTTAAGCTTTCGCTTCTTCATCTGCAAACGCCAGAATTATGAACACGAAATACTTTCAACCTTCTTAGGAAAATTGTCATTTCAAATAGCACTAAACAGTTCGGTTGCTTAAAATGAATATGCTTTCATCATCAATGATATGTAACAGGGTAGTGTTGATTTTTTGCTCAGGAGGCTCCATGGCAATTTAAGATGTTGAACAAGAACATGAACTTTTTGCTCACGATGCTCCATGACGACAGCCAGTCTTCTATTTCAAGAAGTGGACATTTCCAACTAGGTATATCCTTAGACACAAACGGGAGAGCAGATTGCAAGGATTTGAGTCCATACACAAAAGAAAACAATGTCACTCCTCAAAGCAAAGGCACACCTCTCAATCCCTTCTCTAGGTTTTCCTCCCTTCTTTTCTGATTGTTTCTTCTCTTGCAGCCCGCCAAATTAAAGTCATGCTAACTCAGCCTTCAAGGGTATAACAACAGCCATGCTAATACCTTTTTATATCCACATATTGCCTAGACATCAACTATGAGTAGAGCATCAACTATGGCTATTTTATATTTGGAATTTTTGGGCTCAATTTCAATCTAAGAATACTAGTTTCCAATTTTGGGCGGGCCAAATATAAATTTTTTGAATGCAAACTTTCAAATTTTTTATATATAACATAAATGTACTACTAAAATTTTGGTAAAAATACAATATTTAGTTCCTAAATTTTAACCCTTGAGCGATTTTAGTATCTAAGGTAAAAAGCTATTGCTATTGTTTAGGTTGATTTTTGTAAAGGTCAATAAATTGGGAATATAAACCCTGGTTCAAAATATCGGGGAGTTAAGGCTACAACTCACTTTAGTATTAAATAGAGGCTAATGGTGCAAAATAAAGAAGAAATGCCAGGACACAAGCTCATAATAAAAACAAACGGAATATCCATTAAAGTACTGAACTAACGATACAAATAATTGCCTTCAATGCTACATGACAAAGTGGAGAGAATAAGGGAGGTGATGAAGGAAAGAGAGTAGACACAAATTGTACCACCACACACAAATGCTATTTCCTTAGGCTGCTGTAATTACCTCAAGTGAGAGTAGTAAATATGACTATTGAGTTAAATTCTAGACTTCAGAGCTAAATTGAATTCCCCCTCTTTGATTCCATGTTTTGGGATTTATAACGGATTAGGGAGGCACCTATTATCCATCTCTTTATAAGAATCAAAGCTTTTGGTTGTTAGATGTTTAGAAAAATGTTAAAATTGAGCGTTGTTCTTGGTTGAATAATAAGATTAGTTGTTTTAATGATTATTTTGGGTAGTTCGTTGAAAAAACATGATTTTCATGTTTACTCTAGAGCATAACCCCTAAGGAACTTGCTAAATATATGGGAATTGGTAAAAATTCTTAATGGAGTGGTTATATGTTAGTTTTAATTTTTTATTTTGATCATATCATCTAAGTGACTAAAAGTGATCACTAAAATTGCTCTTGGACTAATTTTAGGAACCAACCGTATACTTAAGTTTGACTTTTTGAAAACAATTTTAGGGGGGGCGGGGGGGGGGGGGGGGGGTGGGGGGGGGGAGACCACGGTCCTATTAGTCTAATAATAGTTCTGTCATCGATGAAGAATGATATGATACAAATTTTTTTTTTTAAATGATACAAGAATTTTTATTTTTTTATTTTTTTATTCGAGATAAAAATTATATTTTAGCCTAATCTAAGTGTATGTGTGTGAAACTTCATTTTAGAGACTTAAACCCCAATTCTTACCCCCCGCGCCTCACAAGCACTTATACTTGTGGAGTAACCATTGCGCTAAGGGTGCAGGGTGGTAAAATTTTCTATTTCTAATAAAATGACAACAATGGATTGCACAATGGAAATGTCTCTCTTTATTCACTCTTACAGGTGCAATTAAAAATGCCTCCTTCTCAATGGGGGAATGAAACCTCCTTTAAGCCTTAAATTCTTAATTACATTTTCCTGCTTATATCAAAAGGAATCCCATTTGTGTCTTGGGCCTCTTGGCCCAGTGATAAGAAATAATTATTATGGACAATATCATATTATGAGTTCAAATCCTAATCTATATATTTTCCTTTTGGATACATTCTAAGTAAAGGAAGTAAGATTTGAATCCTAAATGTTTTTCTTAAAATGATAGTGTTATTTTACCCAAAGGTCATTGACAAAACTTTAAAAAGTCCTAATTAATTACTAAGGTTGTTCATAATTTGACTTTAAACTTTGATTCTATTTAACAAGGAGTCATTCCCAAAAATTCTTGGGCCAAAAAAGGAAAGAAAGAAAAAGAAGATCATTCCCAAAATGGATAATACGGCCCCATTGGTCGCAAATTAGAGACCAGTGGTAAAAAACTAAAAATCCATCTACAATGCTAACTTATTAAGGGGAAATTAGAAAGTAAAAGACAAATATACAAATCACATTTACCCAGTCAACAACCGTTGATGATAATACTAGTAATAAAATATAATGCGCCATTTCACTAATGAATTTATCAATTACACTAAGGGCTCTACTTAAACTCATGTAAAAGATGTATAATACTGAAGAAAATTTAAATAGTTTTACTTGCAAACAGATTGAGTAAAAATGGCAGTGTGTGATTGTTGATTTCACTTATACCCAAAAATAAAAAAAAAATAAAAAAAAAAAAAGAAAGAAAGAAAGAAAGTAGAGAAACCGTAATAAAATGCATGTCTCATTTGTAACTAATGTTACATTTTACACTACCAAATTGCCAATTACAGTATTATCATGTGTCTGATTTTTATTTTTTATTTTTTATTTTAAACTTTTGTTACTTTAAAGGTCAAAAAAAAAAAAAAAAAAAAAAAACTTTTGTTACTTTATAAAAAAAAATTAATGTGTGATAGAGACTACGATTGATATGTAGAGCATAAAATGAATTTCATTCGACAAAATAAGCTAACTCAATAATCATCATGAATGCTTTTCTATCTTCTAAAAGTCTTCTTTGTGTGATTTAGAAAATTATTAAATCTAAAATATTTAAATTCTCTTAGATATGATAGAAAAAATTCTGGAAAGCATAACACCTCAAGAACGAACAAGTGTTTTCATTAAGCGAGCTGACAAACAAGGTTCAACTCCGCTGCACTATGCTGCATACTTCAATTGTTCTTCTACAATAAATAGGTTGCTGGAAGTTGATAGATCCATAGCATACATGAAAGATGCAAAGGGCATGACAGCTCTTCACATTGCAGCCCATCAAGGCGATGATGATATAATGAAAGAGTTGTTAAAATATGGTCCTGATTGTTGCGAACTAGTTGACAAGAGAGGATGGAATGCACCCCATTTTGCAGCGAACTCATCTATTGGGCTAAGTATGCAGTGCAGGTCATCCTAGATACACCATCACTCAGCAACCTTTGGAATGAAAAGGATGCCAAAGGGAACACACCTCTCCATCACCATTCCAGATCATTGAAGCATATAAAGGCTCTCATGTTTAATTCTAGAGGAGATAAAATGGCCTTCAACGAAGAAAACCTCGACCCTTTTGACATTGCTCTAACAAGTGAAGAATTATCAGATAAAAAGGTAACACAGTTGTATACGGAGATTAGACGTGCATTTGGGTACAATTATCGTCCAGCGGGATTTCGAAGACTCTTAGGAGATGATATTAAACCAAAGGAAACATGTGACGAGGAACTCTGGAAGGCTAAGTAGGGGGCTCGTAAAGCCTGATTTGTTTCTATGATGAAAGAAGCATCCCAAGTCCATTTGGCAGTGGACACAATCATTGCAACCGTGGCTTTTACAGCAGGTGTTACCATGCCTGGGGTTTCATAGGTCCTGATGCAGGGCCACACTCAGGCTCTCCAATTCTGATTAGAAATACTACTTTCAAAACTTTTATTATTACAAATACCATAGCCATGGTGCAATCTTGTTCTGCTGCCTTTATTTACCTATACATGCCACTGTTGTTTCACGACAACAATCCTACTGGCCTCACTGGCCTTCTGCCTTTCCATATCTGCCATGGGAGCAATGTTGCTGGCATTTGTCGCTGCCACATTCGCTGTGTTAATGCATTCCTTGGGTCTTGCCATTTCCAATTGTGTCATTATTGGATTGTTCTTCTCTATCCCTGCCCTTTTCATTATTATCGGATGTTCGCATTATTACAACGAATTAATCTGGAGCATGAGTTGTATTTCTTGGGATTTTGAAAATGTGCTCGAATTCTTTGGCAACCTTTTGGAGATTTGTGGCAATATTTGGTCAGATTGTGGCAACTTGTGCGTTGATTTATGTTATGAAGCTCCTAAACGCTACTTTTTGCATTGTAGAAGGTCTCAAAGTGGCAGAAATGATGCAGATCAATCAACAGCAAGTTAAGGTTTGTGTTTCAGCACTTTCAGCAAACTACCTATCGCTCTTAATGTTTTAGTTCTGTTTGTACTTTCAGTTGTCAAACATGGATTACACGTGATTGATTAATCTAGGTGTCCATTTCCTACTGATCAAGCTATATTACTTATTTCAAGCAGTTAGAGTCAGTGAGTTTTTCAGCTTCTGCTTTGTACCCAAAAGTCTCTGTTCTCGACGTATAAGAACAGAGCAATTTGTATTGGTCAATAAATCAAGAGTCCGGTTAATGTGTGCCTCAGGGACACATTAAACTTTCTATTTTTGAAAATATTTTCTTAGGAATTGAAAAAACTCTCGTTACTTTTTCAATTCTCAAGAAATTTTTTTCCAAAAATGGAAATTAATGTGTGGCCTAAGGTCACACATTAGTAAAATCCATAAATCGATTAAGAGAGAGAGTTTTCTTCTCAAATTTCTTTCAGTTTTGATAAAGGGCATAAGTTCTTTCCATTATTAGAGATGAGAGGCTGTCACGTACTTGGTACAACAGTTTTAGTTCCTGCATCCTCACTTCTATCACTTTCACACATGCAACACGATTTGCGTTTATTAATTTTTCAAATTGTTCCTTGAAAGACTGATTTAATTCTATTTGATTGTAGTGATTATTTAAAAAGAATAATTTTGATTATCAAATTTTTAAACAATTACTAGCAATTTTATACTTAATTAGCTGACAAGCGTTTTAACATAGGCAGGCATGATCTGCACATGCCACTTCTCCATGTCCATTCATAACTGAAGGAAATAGTTTAGGCTGATTAGCAAAATGGATCAATTTAGCATGATTAAAGTAACTGAAGCACAACCACAGTTGCAGTAATCCTAGTGTATAGCCTAACACACCAAACATATATTATTTTAATTTCTTAAAATTTTTTATATAATAAATTCGATAACAATTCTCAATGGACCCAATATGATATATTTTTCTTTTCTTTTTTATGGGGGACCTAATATGATATTATACTACATATTAGGCCTCAACATAGCATTTTATGTAAGCATCTTACATGCTATTAAAAAAAACATGACTTTTATAGCTATGTTCAAAATGAAGCATATGGTACAATCTAAATATATCAAACGAAAGACCAAAAGGCACATCATTATTCAGTTTGAAATTAATAAAGCGGAAGCCCAACCTTAAGATGTCTACCCAACACTTTCAACCAACCCATATTTAAATCAAATTTCTACTCAAACCAACTTCAACTAAAAGGCCCAAATTTGAGTAAAAAAACATGAAGAACTCAAGCCCATTGGATTTTTTAAATCCATAACAATTTAATCCACTCCCATCGAATTAAAAATAAGTAAAACAACTCAAATTAAAATCCAAAATCCAAGTTTAAAAATAAGTAAAACAAAAACAATTTTCAAATCACGTTCAAACCCTCAAATTTTTCCCAAAATTTTTCTAAAATTATATTTATACCAAAATTTGCCAAAATCATATTTTAACCCCAAAAACTATTTCAAATTTAATTTTGACCCTTTAAATTTCCAAAATTACATTTTGATCCCAAAAGTTTTTAATATTATGAAAAAGACCCAACACTTTTCTACAATCACGAAAAGCCCCTTAATTTTGTCAAAATTTCACAAAAGCTCCTAAGATCACAAAATACCATTTTAACCTCAAATTTTAGCAAATGGAATATTTTTCATATTAGTAAAATTATCAAATGCCATTTAAAATTGCTTCCACATTTCACAAAATTTGATGGTTTTTTTTTTTTTGAAAGCCAAATGCTTTCAGGGAATTAATTGTAAATTGAGTTTGTTGTGCCATACTATGAGGTGAGGTTAGCTTTATTTAATAAGAAAACATGCTATATATCTTTCCAAATAAATTGTTGATTAAATCATGTTTACTTGTACTTTCCACTCCATTTGTTTCAGAATAAAATATTTTTAAGGAAATATTTTCATCATTTTTCATTTTTCAGTATTTGTATTGTGGTAAAATATTGGTCAACTATAAAAAGTTTTCAATTAACTGGAAAGCTCAAGGAAACCCAAAGGTACAATACACCTCGCCATCCCTTTTTCTTTGGTTACTTACCAAGGCAAAAATAGCTAAATACTACTATTTTTTGAAATTATTAGGATTTTATCACTGTTTGATAAATATTTAGCAATTTATCACTTTTTGAAACTTAAATTTGTGAAATTCGAATTTAAAATGAACCGAGTTTACAAAAATTGAGTTTTCTAAAAATATTCACTTAGAATCTGAGTGTATGAAACTCGAGTTCCTTGTGATATTCTTATTACTTGTCTTTCAAAGACTTTCACGACCTTTTCACAATTGTCAACAATTGTTGACTTATCTCCCTCCCCACGTGATCCGGACAAAAGAAAGAAAAAGGAGAAACTCACACCTGGAAGGCAATGAGGAAACCGGAAGAATAAGAAACAAAACTGGAAGTCAATGAGATAAAAATAAAACAATAAAAAATTAGATAGAAGTTGAAAAAATAAAAAATTAAAAAAGATAAAAAGGCGTGCAATTGTGGGAGATAAGTCAACAATTGTGGCTATGTTAATGCTATTGTTGACTGTGTGAGTGTTGTGGGAATTGGTAAGCAGTTCTTCCATGGTACTCTAGTGTATAAACTCGAGTAAGTGGTTCTTCCATGGTACTCAATTGTGGCTATGTTATCACACTCGACTTTCTTAAACTCGAGTTTCTGAAATTTTAAAAAAGTGATAGATTATTAAATATTTAAGTGGTAAAACACTAATAATTTTTTAAAAATAGTGGTATTTGGTTATTTTTTCCTGCTTACCAATCTCTTCTTTTGCAGCCTACTAAACTAAAGTGATACTAAGTATCTGTTTGGATACTAATTATGCGTCCAGCGTCTGCGTTTCAATTTTTTTTTTTTTTTGAGAATAGCGTTTTATGCTTTTCTAATGGGTCTCATGCACTGTTCACGGGACCCACAAACTTCTTTTTTCAACAAAATTTTCATTAAAAGTGGGTCCCACGGCACTATTCACACATTTAAAAATTATTTTACTACAGTATTTTCAGTTTTCAATTTTTAGCAAAATAAGCGGTATCCAAATACACCCTAAGTCAGCGTTCAAGGGTATATAAGAACAACCATTATACCTTCCTAAATTCACATATTTCCCAGACATCAACTATGAGGAGTGCATCCATATATTGATCTATAATCAATGTTACATTAAAACTTTCCAGTAGAAATTAAATAAAGGTTGGCAATGCTTATTTTGAAGAGTCCAATGTAAAAGGCAAAATACTTCTTTTAATTGATACAGTATTTCAATCTAAGAGGACAATTCAGAATGAACAATATAAACACAAGTTCCTCAATAAAAAGCATACCTTCTTAACCTAACCCGGAAGGATCCCACTGACAATTCAAATAGCTGCACCTTCAAACCAAGCTATTTTGAGATCTGAAATAAACACGTCCTTGATAAAAGCTGCCTTCTTGAAGATCTTGGAGGCTAATCAATCAGCTTGATTTTCTTTACTACCTAGCTACATGATTAAAGTAACTCAAGCACAACCGCAATTCCAGTAATCCTAATTGTAGCCTGACACGCCAAAAATAAGCTATTTCAATTTCTTGAAATTTTTCTATATAGCAAATTTGAAAACAATTATCAATCAACAATATGAGGACAAAATTGCTAAATGCCCTTTTTGGGCAAACTAAGCAGCGTTTTGCCCTATTTTTCAAACTAATTAGAGAAATGCCCCTCTTTTGAAACTCGGTTTTCTTAAAATCGAGTTATAAAAAAATAAAAATAAAATAAAAAATCTGAAGACCTATAGTGACGTTTTGTAACTCGACTTCCATTAAATCAAGTTATAGGCAATTTTTTTAATTTTTTTTACCTATAACTCGATTTCATATAAATCGAGTTACAAAACGCCACTATAGGTCCTGAAAACGTCACTATAGGCTCTTTAAAAATGCCGTTATAGGGCCTAACTCGATTTTGAGAAAATCGATTTTTAAAAGAGGGACATTTCCCTAATTAGTTTGAAAAATAGGGCAAAACGCTACTTAATTTGCCCAAAATGGGCATTTGGCAATTGTTTCCACAATATGATGATAACAATAATGTAATATCATAATAGGCCTCAATATAACATTTTATATATTCATCAAAAAAATATAACATTTTATATAATCTCTTGTGCTATGATCAAATCAATCAAAGTATCTCCAAAAGGAAGACCAAAGGGTTCATCAATATTTTGTTCAGATTTTTTCCCCAATGGCACCTCTCCCATATACAAAGTGCTTGAGGGTATAAAGGTAATTATCTATATATAAAAAAATATAAAATAAAAAATAAAAAAGGGTTTTTCCCCCTAATAGAAGCTACCAGATGATCCACCCTGCAACATAAATCTAAAACCACGTCACATTAAGCTTTATATTTTTTTTTTAAGGACAATATTTAGCCACAAAATTGGTTTTAGCCTTAGGCTACAACCTTACTCAATAAAATAAATATTACTACATATTTTGAAAATCTAACTATTGAATTGCATGGTTTTTACACTCTTAATAGATTTGTCAAATTTTGTATCAATCAGATATAATTTACTATATGATTTATAAGCTTATAACTTATATATAATTTTAAACTCCAAACAATTGCAATTTAAATAATTTATTGATGCCATAACTATTGATCTTTAATTTTTTAGAAATCTTGCAAGCATGGAGGATGTAAGAAGAAGATGTAATCCAATGGTGGATTTGTCAAAATTCACGTCAAATAAAAAGATATTGAGTAAAGTTAAAACCTGAAACTACAACCAATTTTGTAGTTAAACTTTGTCATTTCTTTATACTAATATATAAGTTTCTTAAACCTGAAAAAAAAAAAAAAAAAAAAAAAATCTCACTTTGAAATTAATAAAGCCCAAGTGCCTTAAGATCGAACTCAATTTAACATACAGATCCAACACCTTGAACCTATCCATATTTAAATCAAATTTCCTCTCAAGCGCAACTTAAATTAAAAAGCCCACATTTGAGTAAAAGAAATGAGCACAGCTCAAGACAATTTGATTTTTTTTTATTTTTTAACCCAAAACAATTTAATCCACTCCTATCGAAACATAAAACAAATAGACACGCAAGTCCAGCTTAAATTAAAATCCTAAATCCAAGAAATAAAAATAAGAAAAACAATAACAATTTTCAAATCAAGCTCAAACCCTCAAACTTTTTTCAAAACTACATTTTCCCGAATATTTAAGGCAGTATAAGCTATCAGGGAAGGAGCTATTGACCATATTTGGAAGCTCAGGAATCACAAGGTCCACATTAGATGTTGAAAGTCAATGAGAATTTTATTCAATTCCTTCAATAAGCATTGGAATTCAAGAAGAAGATCAGATGTCTCTTTTTCCAGTTTTCCTACAGTAGATGCTAGGTGGATGAGGCCAAGCTTTGGTTGTATCAAACTCAATTGTGATGCAGCTATTGGGTTGAAAATTGAAATGTGTGTCTATTGCTGTGGTGGTTCGTGAGTCATGACTGGAGAGGGGAATTGTTATTAGCCAATTCAAAAAAAGGCAGAAGTTGAAGCCATCTTATGGGCTATGCATCTTTCAAAGGCCCTCAATTTAGAATCCATCTTGATTGAAAGTGACTCTAAACTGTGTATTGAGTTGAGTCCATTCAACATAACGTTGCAGAAATCCCTTGGAAAATTCCGGGCTGCAAAGCCAAAATTTCTGAACTCCCTGCCTCTTTCCCCTCTTGCTCCTATAGTTGATTTTTTTTTGGCACTTAGCATTATTTTTGAAACATTTTAGTTGGTTGTCAAGTGTGCAAAACTATTTAGCAAATTAACATTTTGAGGCTCAAAAACTTGAGTTCAAAGATATATAGAGCTCGAGTTGCAAGTGGTAGAGCAGTCTGACATAGAAAAAAATCTACGTGGAACTCAAGTTTCTTCCACGTGGATAAATTGTTTCATGCTAACACTAAAACTTGAGTCCTAAAGACTTGAGTTTATCATCGAACTCAAGTCTCAAAGGCTAGAGATGTTAGTTTCCTAAATAGTTTTAAAAAGGTGCTTACCAATGAAGTAGTCTCATAAACTATGTTAAACGACAAATTTCCCCCGATTAGTTGGGGTTCTAGGAAAGCTAACAAAGTGCCCCATGCTCTTGAAGGTTGGACTATTTAGAATAGATTTTGGGGCATTTTGGTTTTTAGTTTCTGACTTTTTGGGCCTCTTGCTTTCCTTGATGTGTATTTTGAGAATCTTAATCAATTTCCTTTGTTGTAGTTTGTATTGTTTCAATAAAAAATTTAGGGTAAATTCCATTCATACCCCCTAAGGTTTGGGCTAATGTCATCTAGGTCCAAAACTTTTCAAAACTAATCAATTTGATCTCTAAAGCCAATTTAGTCCCTAAAACAGTTAAGAAAAAATCACTAATTGTTTAGGGACTAAGTTGACTTTAGGGACCAAATTGGCTAGTTTTGAAAAGTCTTGAACCTGATTGGTATTAACCTAAACCTCAAGGAATGTTAGTGGAATTTACCCAAAAATTTATATTATTAAAAATAAAAAGAAGAAGAAGATAAAATAAAGAAACTAATGCTAAAAATTTGGAAATAAACTCTCGACTAATGGATATTGGGAAATTTTTAATCCTAAATTTACATTTAGACCCTCAAAATTCCTGAAATTACACTTTGATCCTCCAAATTTTCCAAAACTATGAAAGAGTTCCAAAAATTTTCTATAATCACGAGAAGCCTTTAAAATTTTCCAAAATTATGCAAAAGCTCCTAAGATCACAAAAATACAATTTCAACCCCAAATTTCAGCCAAAATTGAAGGATTTTCTTCAAGATTAGTAAAATTATTAAATATCATTCAAAATTGCATCCACATTTCAAAATTTTTTATTCTTGTGTTTCCTTGTTGTCTTTTTGCATTATCAAAATGCTTTGAGGGAATTAATTGCAAATTGAGTTTTTTGTGCTATGTTATGGAGTAAGGTAAGCAAAATTCAATAAAAACTACAATTTATCTTCCAAATAAATATGTGATTAAAGCATGTCTACCTATACTTTCATAAATAGTTTCAAAATTAACTTTTCATGCGTTTGCTTGGGTTATATACTAGTCTATATATATAATAATAGGTAAAACAAAAAGAAAATCTAATTAAATTTCAAATTGGAATTCAATTAGAGTCTAATTTTGTGCCATGTGTCTTATCTTTAGAAATTTGTGCCAAGTGAGTTAATTTAGTGTAAAAATTAAATTTCAATTAGAATTTAATTTTGTGCCACGTGTCCCATCTAAAGTTTTGTGCCAAATTAGTTAATTTAGTGTAGAAAACGAGGAGTCCGATATAATAAACCATAAAAAAAAACATAACATATAACTAAAAAAAAAACTAAAATTTATAAGTCATCAATATTGTGGGGCCTAAAGATTTGGCAATCCCGACCTACTCCATATCAGGCCCAAGGCCCATGCCGAGGACAACGTAGTGTCCGAGGATGAACAGGGGAGGCCCAAACTGTCAAGGAGCATTACCGAGGACGACCATGTCCTCGGTCGGCCGATATTGAAGAAGGGAAGCTGTCTCCCATACATTAAATGTACGCTGCTGACACTCTGGCCGCATTAATGGAGAATTGACCATTAAACAGTGATGTCTTGGTTACTTCAACTAACAGAAAGTTTGGGAAGGCGGCTAATGAGACAGCCCTCAGACACAGGCTCAGATGACCAACAAGTGGACGGCAGAGATCAACTGAACAAGACTATATAATAGAATGAACCCCCAAGGTTCAGGGGGGTTCGGGGTTCAGAGGTGCGAATGGGACAACCCCTATATTCATTAGTAATCAGGGAAGAGCTCCTTGGACTAGGCTAAGGGCGAATTTTCCGTTAGAACAGTTAACCAAATCTCACTTAATGATCCTGTAAACCTACATCAACTGTTGTATCTTTCACTAATGCCTAGTCCTTCTATCCACTCTCTACAAATTTATTGTATAAGGTTACTTGGGCTTGGGTCCACTTATCCCCAAGAGGGAAGTGCCCGAACCGGGTCCCTACAATTGGCGCCGTCTGTGAGAAGGACTTGAGGATTAGCAAGTGTGACGGTTGGTTCGGAAGGATCAATAACAACACTTCTTCCAAGTTCCAAAAAAAAACAAAAAAACAAAAAAACAAAAAAAACAAACAAACAACGGCAACGTACTCATTCAAAAGGCAATCATCACAAAGAAATTGAAAAATGCAAGAAGTAAAAGAAAAGAAATGTGGCTACTTCTTTATTAAGTAAAGAAAAGTTACATTATACAATAAATACTTGGGCAGACTTGTTCTAAAGCTAACTACGAAGGTAAATGCTTAGGCAGGCTTGTGCTGAAGCTAAAAAAAGAAAAAGGGAAAAGGGGGCCTAGGCAGGCTTGTTTTAAAGCCAAGCCAAGCCAAGCCAAGCATGGAGGGAGAGGCGGAGACAGGCCTATTTTAAGACCATCCACAGCTCCCCAACCAGCATGGGTGGCGCTTTGAAAGAGAAGGAAGAAGAAGGCGCGGCGCCTGATAGTCCCATCTCAAGGTTTTTCCTTGATTCTCTCCCAGTCCCACGACGACTAGGCGCTGGGGAATCACTACCAGCTTGGAAGGCCAGTAGATCCGCATGCAGAGGAGAGACGTTATGTTCCTTTCGGATCTCCTTCCTAACTGCAAGGGGAGTCCTCTCTCTGGCTAAGTTAAAAAGAAGGAGGGTCTGCGACCTCCGCTTATTTCGCCTCCATTGTGTCGTCCAGGATCGAGGTGGCATCCTCGGCTCTTGAAGGGGGCTCGGCTTTCTTAACCCCGCCCCTTTCCAGGGCCACTCCGTCTCCTCGAACACAAGTCACTGTTTTGGCAAGGCCCTTGAAAATGCCTAAAAAACGGAGAGTCTTGAACCCCTATCGAACCCAAGTGCTTGTGAAATTTGAAGAAAAGATTACCCCAAAATGCTTTATATATAAGGCAAGAGTTGGGAAAACCAGCCCGCATAGAATCCTAAGGAAGAATTACTAGAGGTATTAACTCCGCCCAATTTCCAAAGAGCTTGCCAGCTGCTAGATCCTCTTAAATCTGCATGGATATTAATGAGGGTACGCCTCGCGCACCGAAGCGTTAAGCACATTACTCGAATAGCCCAAAAGACGCCTCGTAATTGGAAGTGGGGCGCTGGACGAAGGAGCCAGACCGAAGAGGGGTCCCCCTTGGGCGGAGCAAGCTCAAGGCCGTTATCACTCTAAGGGTAGGCTTCCCAACGATGAGGATGAGCTCTATCACTCCAAGCAGTCAAGAAGAACTAAGTACTAGACAGAACCAAGGTCTTGCATGGTCCTCGGAGTCAAGCTTATGGGGAAACTAACTACTGCAAGAAAAACTAAGTACTAGACAAAACCAAGGTCTTGCATGGTCCTCGGACTCAAACCTATGGGGAAACTAGCTACTTCAGAAGATAAGTGCTAGACAGAACCAAGGTCTTGCATGGTGCTCGGACTCAAACGTATGGGGAAACTAGCTACTTCAGAAGACAAGTGCTAGACAGAACCAAGGTCTTGCATAGTCCTCGGACTCAAACCTCGGACTCAAACCTATGGGGAAACTAGTTACTTCAGAAAAACTAAGTACTAGACAGAACCAAGGTCTTGCATGGTCCTCGGACTCAAACCTATGGGGAAACTAGCTACTTCAGAAGATAAATGTTGGACAAAACCAAGGCCTTGCATGGTCCTCGGACTCAAATCTATGGGGAAACCAGCTACTTCAAGAAGAACTAAGTACTACGGAACCAAGGTCTTGCATAGTCCTCGAACTCAAACCTTTGGGGAAACTAGTTACTTTAGAAGACAAGTGCTAGACAGAACCAAGGTCTTGTACGGTCCTCGAACTCAAACCTATGGGGAAACTAGCTACTTCAGAAGACAAGTGTTAGACAAAACTAAGGCCTTGCATGGTCCTCGAACTCAAGCCTGTGGAGAAACTATTCACTCACGAAAGACCAAGTGTCAGGCTGAGCCAAGGTCTTGCATGGTTTTCGGCGTCAAACCTGCAGGAAAACTAGTTGCTTCAAGGGAATCTAAGTACTAGACAGAACCAAGGTCTTGCATAGTCCATGGACTCAAACCTATAGAGAAACTAGTCACTTCAGGAGGATCTAAGTACTAAACAAAACTAGGGTCTTGTACTGTCCGCGGACCCAAACCTACGGTGAGGCTGACCACTTTGGTTCAAATAATGAGCACTACAGAGGATAGTGACCTTTCCTACAATGAAATCTCAAGACTAAGACCAAGCCCATGAGCATCGCATAAAGCATCGATGTGGCCAGCTGAAGCGCAATCAAAGTCAGGATTGTACAAGTAAAAAAAAAATATGATAATACAAACAGGACAAATAAGAGAAAATAAAATATGCACTTCACTGAATCTTTAAAGAGTTACACAAGGGAAAAGTGCCATTACAATGCTTAAAAAAAAAATGATGCGAAGGCGCAATGGAGGATCATTCCTTCAGCTCCATCTTAATTCCCCCATCAGAGGGCTGGGCAGAAGAGGTCTCAGGGTCCTTGTAACCCTCGCTTGGTATCACAGCCTGGGGAGGGTCAGCTGGATGAGATATCTCCCCAGTGTGAGGGGCTTGGACATCAGCTAAGGGGTCCACAACCTCCTAAGGCGCATCCACAATGGGACCCTTGCTTGTCTCAACGGCCCTAGGAGGATCAACTTCCTTGGTGGGCTTGTCCGAAGTGGTAGCAGCCTGGGCGTCTTCATCAGGAACAGCCCTAACTCCCTCAAGAGTCACCTCAGCCTCGGAGCAGGGAAGAGCAGCCTCTCGAATGGCAGGAGGGTAGTACACATTCTCTACCTTCCAAAGGTCAGATGAAACCTCAACACTTGCTTGTTTCAAGGCTTCATTCAACACCTGGGAACAGTAAAGTCTGCATACCCCAGGCACTTGAGCCCTAAGAGCAGCTTCTGTCTCAGCTACCCCTGACTCGTAGGCCTCCTACGCGGCCTTGCCTTTGGAAGCCTCAACCTCGGCCCTGGCCAACTCAGCCTCTTCCTTGGCTTTCAAGGCCTCGTCCCTGGCAGACTCCGCAATGCCTCTGGCCCCCTCTGCCTCGAGCACCCTCTTTTCTAGGGTCGCGATCTCCTCTTTGGCGACCCTCAGCTGATCCTCTACCTTGAGCAGGCGCTCTGTTTGATCCAGGGCTTGCTTTTTGGCGCTAGCAAGGCCTGACTCGGCAAGGTCTCGAGCCCTCTTCATCTCCTCAAACTCCCCCCTCGCCTTTGAAAGATCGGCCTTGGAGGCATTGAGGGTTCGCACAGCGTCTAGCAGCTTGTTACGCTCCAAGCCCGCGGCCTTACTTTGGCTACTGGCTATATCCTCCAACCTAAAGGTAACTTGGATAGCCTACCAATTAAAATCATCGTGCAACAGATAAGGATCCAAGAAACAAGAAATCAGGAGAATCACAAGTGATCAAGAAACTTACCATGCCCAAATATTGTTTGAGGCCGAGGAAGACCTCTTTGCTCCTCAGAGCCTCCAGCTAGGCCATGTCCGCAGGGAGTAGCAGGGACCTCCCCAATGCGTCAACCACATGCGCACCCTCACCCCCACGAGGGTCTCTAAGAGAGGCATCGTCCGTCAAGGGCTTCTCATGGAGCATGGGGGCAGGGAGCCAGGCTTAGGCCCCAGGCTGGACGGTGACCTATTTTTCCTGACTTCGGCACCCTGCTCTCAGCTGCTTCAATGGCTGCTGAGCGCCGTCATCACCCTGGGAAAGCTCAAACTCTTCACCCTCCCTAAGCCTCTTTCCTTTGTCTTTCTTCTGTCGAGGACTAGTGGGCTTGGATCCAGATGGCAAGCTCTGTTGGGGTGAGGGAGGAGGAAGCTGGGGAGGAGACTTTTCCAGCGCATCCTTCCCTAGCTGCCCTCAATCAAGGCCAGCAGGCTTGTCTGAGGTCGCCTCTTAAAACTCATCTTCGACCGAGAAGAGGATTCTTCAGATAAAAAGTCCACTTCAGTGAAGCTGGGATCACCCAAATCGCCAGAAGGGTCCTTGGGTGAATGGAATTGGTCAAACAAATCAAGCTCGTCCTCAGACGGACCTGAGTCAGCAACTTCCTCTTCTCTTGGCTCTCCCCCTTCAGCCTCGACAACTTGAGGTAATAAAGAAGTGCCCGCCAACGGTATGCCCTCCGGAATGGGATATCTTTCGGGGATCAGAAATCCGTACTCGACTACGGTGATATTATGCAGCCGAGGATCTTTAGCTCGGATCACGTACTTTGGAGCCGAAAACGATTTTTGAATCGGATCGTATCCTAGGATCTCATGAGCGGCTCTAACTTAGTTGTCGGCTTCATTCACAAAAATCTCCGACCTTAGTACGGTTTGCAAATCTTCCTTATTGACTAAGCCGAAGTGACGCTCAAAAGTGCGCAGATCTGCATAAAAGAAAACAAGTTCATGTCAAAGACTAAGCAAAGCAGGGCACAAAAACACAAGAAATTAGACTCTCTCCTAGTTTGAATACCCCACCTGGTGTACCCTCCACTGTTGGACAATGAAGGCCCTCGTGCCACTCTCCGGACACAATGAGGAAGTCTTTGTTCAAACCTTTACTGGTCTCAGGGAGGCACTGGATGAGCCGGACCCTATCGTCCCTCGTTTTCATGTAATAAGACTTCCCCTTCAGGCACTGGAGGTTGTAGCACCAGTTTACATCGTGGTGGGTTAACCTCAACCCGATCTTCTCGTTTAGGGCATCCACACAACCTAAAATCCTAAACACATTGATGGCACACTGGATAAGCCGAAGTGTCTGAGATAATCCCTCATCACTGATCCCATGGGGATCCTCATACCACCCTCTAGAAATGCGATTATAGGAATCGCCACCTCACCCTCTTTTTTCCTAGTACTCCACTCCCCTTCTCCACAGTATCTCAAACCCACTGTATCGGGGATCTTATAGTCAGTAACAAATTTTTTCATCGCCTCCTCAGACTCAACTAACTTCTTAAACCTACCCATCCTAAAGAATTAACGGGGGGCTCAGGGAAAAATGAAGGAGAGAAGAAAAAGAATGCGAGGACAAGGAACTCAGGCGGAGAAGTATGAACCAGAAGGAGAAGAGAACTTATAAAAATGAGGAAAGGCTCCTCGGACAAGCCTTTTATGTTGAAAAGAGGCGTATGTGTGCAAGAGCTCTTGAATGCAAAAGTGAATGGGCAAATCAGTTCGATTGGGTATTTGTACCCCCAATTAAAAGTAACTGCATGGGCTTCTTGCCCATTAGGTCAGGAGTATCCCTACCGTCCATTCATCATCACACCGTTGAACGTGGAGGACACAGGGCCGCCAAAATTTAATGAAAGTGCGTTCTAAGTACCGAAACGCCAGGGACGTTCCCTGAGCAGTTGAAAGGATTTTGGTATTGACAAGAAGACAAGATTCGCCAGGCCAGGGCAAGGACCCGAGGACATTAGAATCCTCTTCCCCGCCCGAGGAGCCGGGCAGCAGAATTTTAAGGAGCTATTGTGGGGCCCAAAGATTTAGCAATCCCGGCCCATTCCATATCAAGCCCAAGGCCAATGCCGAGGACAACGTAGTGTTCGAGGATGAACGGGGGAGGCCCAAACTGTCAAGGGGCATCGCCGAGGACGACCATGACCTCAGCCGGCCGATATTGAAGAAGGGAAGCTATCACCCACACATTAAATGTACGTTGCTGACACTCTGGCCACATTAATGGAGAATTGACCATTGAACAGTGATGCCTTGGTTACTTCAATTAACAGAAAGTCTGGGAAGGTGACTGATGGGACAAGCCCTCAGACACAGGCTCAAATGACCAACAAGTGGACGGCAGAGATCAACTGAACAAGACTATATAATAGAATGAACTCCCAAGGTTCAGGGGGGTTCGGGGTTCAGAGGTGCGAAGGGGACAACCTCTATATTCATTAGTAATCAGGGAAGAGCTCTTCGGACTGGGCCGAGAACTAATTTTCCTTTAGAACACTTAGCCAAATCTCACTTGATGATCTTGTAAACCTACATCAACTGTTGTATCTTTCACTAATGCCTAGTCCTTTTATCCATTCTCTACAAATTTATTGTATAGGGTTACTTGGGCTTGGGTCCACTCATCCCCAAGAGGGAAGTGCCCGAACCAGGTCCCTACATATATATATATATTAATAGGTAAAACTTAGAGAGAATTGAATTAGAAATTGAAATTATAATTCAATTTTGCGCCATGTATTTAAATTTATATGGGGACTACACCATAATTATCTACTTAAACACTTAAGCTTGTGCCATGTGTCTACTTAAATTTTTTTTTATCTTTGTGTCAAGTGAGTTAATGAATGCAAAATACTAAGAATCTAATATTAATGAACTATAAAATAAAATAATAAAAAAACAAACACATATACCCAATAAAAATTACCACATGTTTCTCAAAAAATAATTAAAATAAAAATCACCATATGTTTTATCTTATTAAAAATTAGAAAAAAAAATTCCTATGTAGTATTAAATTTAGGTAAGAATTTTAATATGTGACTAATTATGTTTGCTTAAAAAAATAATTTGACTAATTATCTATATTTTATGACAAAAATTGTGTTTAATTTTAAATGTATCTACATGTATGCATGAATGCATGTGTTACATGCTTTTTTTTTTTTTTTTTTTTAATTTGACTAATTATTTATATTTTTATAATAAAATTTTTGTTTAATTTAAATGTATTCATGCGTTTGCATGGAGTTACATGCTAGTTGATATAATAACTCACTTAGCACAAAAAATTCAAAAACTTATATGAGACACGTGGCATAAAATTAAGAATCCAATTAAGAATTTAATTAGACTTTTTCTGAGTTTTGTCTATTAATTATACTTTCTCTGAGCTTTTTCTATTTTTTGTAATATGATGCAACAGTGCAAGTGTCAGTTGACATGGCAAAAAAATAATATTTTATTTAGGCCATTATATCAGTATTTTCCATCCAATATTTAAGGATAAGAACCAAATTGACACATTATCAAAAGGTTAGTAACCATTTTATCAAATATATATATATATATATATATATATATATATATATATATTAAAGATCAAATTAACATAATTAAAAGGTCAAGAACAAAATTGACACAAAACGTAAAGGTTAATGACCAAATATATAATTTACCCACTAATAATTCTCCTTTTTACAAGCTAATTTCCTATGTATAAGTTTTAATGCGGTGGTTGGGGTCTGGTTGGTGATCAGTGGGCCGGGGTTTAAGAGTTGATAGCAAACAAGCCATTGATTGGCTATGAATGATCATGATGCCACATAGATGCCACGAGGGCCTTAACCTCTATGACTGATAATAATATAAGTAAATTTTAACGAATAATGCTCTCATCCATAACAATTTCTGAGGCATCAAGATTCGTCGAATTACACCCAAAAAAAAAAAAAAAAAATCATTGAACGTACGTGGCATTTTTCACCTGCAAACTCAAGAACCCTATATGAAGAGAAAATATAAAATTACAATTTTTACCATAATTTTGTCACAATTTTCATGTAAAAGGTTTTGAAAATAATAGGTATGTAAAAGTAATGGAAAACCACTTCAGATTCATGACAAAATTATTGCAAAAAAATGTTGTGTCCTGTAAGTGTTCCGATGTTAAATATATGGATAGATAAGAGTTTGAATGTGGCATGATTTGATTGCTTCTCAAATTCTGAAGTCGCTTTGTTTTGACACGTTAGTGCCTTTATCTTCTCTCTCTCCTGTCTCTCAAAATCAAAACAAGGTAGATTGAGTATAAAAAAACACGAGCACAGTGTGGGTACGGGCGCTGGGTCCTTTATGTACGGAAAGAAAACTGTGTGGACCTAAGTGTTCCATTGGAATCATTGAATCTAAAGCCAAGCAAGTTGTACCGGCATAGTAATATAGATAAGAGTTTGAATGTAACACGATTTATTTGTAAAACTCAAATAAAAGCATCAAGTGAGTAAGAAAACGTCATTTCACTCAAAGATGTTATTATTGACTAAGGGCATGGCTAGGATTTTTCACTTGGGGGTGTCCAATTATGTACTTATAGGTTAGTTATAACTCATAACTATATTTTATTATTAAAATATAAATATAATTGTGATGATAATGAGAGAAAAAAAAATACAACTATGAGGAAAAAAAATTGGTGTTATGAGAAAAAATATCAAGTTTTGTGAAAAAATGATGGTAATGATGATGAGAGATATAAATAAAATTTGAAGACTAAGAATGAAAAAGAAAAAGGCACCAATTCCAACTACACACATTGTATTTCACAATTGAAAACAATTTGCATTCTTAGAAAAAATAAAAAGAATGGCACTGGAGGCTAGGAATTTATTAGGTTTTGGTAAAAGTGTTTATTTTGTTTGGATGGTGTCCACTTGAGAAACTAATTAAATATTGAAATTGTACATGGTTAAATGCAATCATTTGTTAGAATTAAAAGGGAAAAAACATAAAAACTAACAGTCGACTAACCTCTGTGACATTTTTTTTTAAAGGAAGGTCATAAGATTTCGTTATCCAAAAACGTAGTACAATGAAAACAGAGTAAAACAATTAGTTGAAACTCTAAACCTATAAATTATCTTCTATTCAATAGTTTGAAAACTCCAGATTCTTGGCATGTCATGCAAGTAGGTGAGCCACTTGGTTATCTTCTCTTTTAGTATGATTTGATTTAAATTGTATTTGAGTGTAATCTTGCCTCGTGTATCAAGTGGCCTATGCAACTATGCTAGACCAATCCTCTTCCATTGCCAGCACGAAAGCTTTGTAAAATTATTGGAGGGGCCAATCATTACTTTTTGTGGGGGCCAAATTTATTTTCATATAGTACCATAAGAAGATTTCAAAAGTTTTGGGGGGCCGCCTTGCCATGTTTTCCATGCCAAAGTGATTAACTTGTGATGCACCTGCAGAGGAAAACAACACGAGCACAATATGGACAGGGGGCGTTGGGTCCCTTATGCACCGAAAGAAAACCGTGTGGACCTAAGTGTTCCATTGGCATTATTGAATCTAAAGTCAAGCTAGTTGTTACGGCATAGTAATATAGATAAGAGTTTGAACGTGACATGATTTAATTGGTGTGCCATAAAGTGATTATAATAGTGGTCTAGATGACAATGATGTTGTCATTGATTATATTCTACTAACTCAATAAGGTGCTAAAAAAATTGTGAAATTTATTATGCCTGCTTTTTTATTTATTTTTTATTTTGAACAAAACCTTATTTCATTTTATTACTAAAAAACTCAAACAGAAACATCAAGTGAGTTAAAAAAAACCTCATTTCACATAAAGATGTTATAATTGGTGCCACGTTTTTCATGCCAAAGTGATTTATTAGTGCAAGCCAACCAATCATCAATTCACCACTTTCCACCTATCCGGCATTGATTCATGGTCATCATTTTTTTTATTGAAAGGAAGATAGTTGTCATCGTTACGAATAAAAATGACGGGAACGCTGAACGCGAAGACCAATGCTTCTTGACGTAGCACCAAGACTTTTGGCATAGAAAATTCGCACTGTTACAAACTCACGAGACATCAGAATCAGTTAAAAAAGGGGATTCGCTACTCGCTAGACAGCCAAGTTGGAAATTTGAATTGATTATGGGAATGAATGATGCAGGAACAAACTTCGTCCACAGCATAGACATGTATAGACCACTATTGTAAATTAAGGTGTAAAATAGGTAAAATAAAACATACAGAATTTTATGGTTATTTGGTGAGCGAGTGATCATCAACATCAAGTGATGCTTTTATAGAGAGATGAATGATCTATGAGATCCTTCTACTTTTAGTTAGACATAGACCACTTTCCCAAACAATAAAATATTTGTTGGTATGAGATTTACTTTTATTTGGATTGCAATATATATCATACAGTCATAAATTTTCTTGAACCGATTTTTGATATTTTAGAACCGAGTCTAGACGTGGAAGGATTTTTTTTTTTGGTTATTATTTGTTAATTTTTATTAATACCATAATGCGTTAGGGAAGGTAAACCGACTTCCAACGTGAAAGAATGTTTTTCACCTGCAAACTCAACAACCCTATATTAAGAGAAAATATAAGATTATGTTTGTTTGTTTAGATCCCTTAAAGCAGATTTTTTAATTTAATATACTAGCTAAATGATTACTTAGGTTAATAATGAGATCTAGGTTAAACAGTGAAAAATCATATCATGCAAACAACATAAAAGTAAATAATACACAGATATGATCACCCAAGAAAACTAATAAAACAAACCGTTTCAAGGTAAAAAACTTGGGAAGGATTTGACCTAACTATCCTCAAGGTAAACAAATCCACCAATAGAGAATTGAAGTTTTTACAAAATATTTAACCCTAAATCTATTGCTACCTCCTGTAGTAACTTACTAACAAGATCACGTGCAAGCTCTGAATTCACAGACTCTTTTCTCTTGGATTTGCATCATACATGCTCCCATGCTTATGACTTTGAGATCCCACTTAAAGGTTTCAAATCACCACTTGTTGATCTGGCAGCAACTAGATTCTATTAGCACTTGATTGTATATCTTGTTCCGGTAGATACTTGTAGAGTTAGAAGGCACAGAACCTCTCAGATCTCACAAGAGTAAATCATAAGTTTTCCAAGAGTCCTTAAAACGTAGTTACGGTTTTCCTTTTATACTTAGGAGTGTTGGATTGAAACCCTAAATGTTTTCGCAGGCTTGAGCCTAATTTAAAATTCTGTAGAATCTATTTTTCTATGATTTTCAATCGGTCGAGCTTCATTAAAGTTGAATTATTTTTCCTGCAACTTGAATGTTCTTGAGACCTAACTTAAATCACCTTGAGCAATGTCTAACACTTATTCTAGACATGTTTTTGTTCTCGATTTGTGAACATAAACAAATTAGGACTCTAAAAATTTAATCCTAAATTTTTAGAACCTAACAATCTCTCCCTTTGACAATCCGTGACAAAACACACATATATATGAATTGCTCAACTCAAGAACTAACCCAATTTACAAAGTGTTTCCCTAATACAATTCTATCACAATCCACTAACTATTGGTTGCTAGAATAGATAGCAGTTGAGAAAGAATTAACTTGTAAATTCCTAAAACACCGAAAACAAACCATAAACGCATGTGTGGAAAATATAGTATAAATCCAAAATCTAAAAACTGAACTTGAATTCACAAAACATAAATATAAACATATATCAAGTGAATAATCATCAAATAACCCATCATAGTCAATCATAAACCATTAATATTTGTGAAACAAGAACAAAAATAAGTACATCACATACGAATATCTCCCCCTAAGTACATCAGTACAAAAAAAAAAAAAAAAAAAAAAAAAAAAAACTACTCTCTTTCATATGCACTCCCCTTAAGTACAAGAGCTACACATCCTACTCCCCTTTTTGTTATGCATTGCCAAAGTAACACTCAACTGTCTAAAGGTGGAGGAGATGAGAAAGCACTCCTATACTCATCAAAATCTGTTCTCAAGGCAACAATCTCTATAAGAAGCTGTCCATGAGCCGCCTTTATAGTCATGAATGTCTCCATCATAGATCTAAGTGAGAGACGTGGAGGAACAGAAGGATCAACAGTCTGAGCACCATCAACATCAAGATCTACCTTATCCACACCATCATTAGCTACTACAGCCATAGGGTTAAAATGTCTCCCCTTAGGTGGTTGAGAAGGATTAACAGCAAGAGTCTCAACTCTAGGTCACTTGGATGAACCAGCACTTGGCTCAACTGTCTTCAATTGTGCACTTTGCTGCCTAAGAAAAAAGGCTCCTATTTGTCCAATGAGGTGTACAGGATCAAAGGCAGGAAAATCTTCAAGCTAAAGATATTCTAAAATCCTATGTATGAAAATTGGGAAGTAGAGAGCGTGTTTCTTAGATTTGCTCCTATGTGCTTCTACGATGGTTTGAATGAAGAGAGAGGAAAAACAAATAGAACCATTGGTATTTAGAGCATACAAAAATCACATCTATCTATAGGAATACTGTGTACATGGGAGATAGGGAAGGTGTTATAACATGCTATCCTAAGGAGCATATAACGATACTTAGTTATCTCACGAGAATGAATTCTTGGTTCTGAACCCTATGTGTCAGGTTTGCCACAAAGAAAAGACATGACATCATCAGTATAAGGAGAAGGATTGTATGGGTAGGTAGGATCACGAACAATGTGTACATTAAGAGCCTCGAATACTATTTTCATAGTTATCCTAAACTCATCACCTCAAATCCAAGTAGACAAAATATGACTACCTGAATAATCAGACTCAATAGAGAGATTCACATAGAATTCTCTAATTTGAAGAGCAAGAGGGGAAACAAGATTTTAACACAAAGGTAACCAAATGCTAGACTCAAGGTTCCTATGAATAAGAGCTTCTAACTCATCTAAATGTATTTCCCTTTCACCCTAGATGGATCTAAACTTAATTAGTTTCTCATACTTCTCAAAGGATGCTCTATTTTGGAACCTAGTTGGCTCATACTCAACAGGTTGAGATGAAGAACCATAGACATGTTTTACTTTTGTCTTAATGTTTCTAGATTTCTTAGGAGCCATAGAAACTAAGGAATGAGAAACAAAACAAAATACAGAACCAAAGGCAAACTGCATTAGAGAGAGTTAGAGCACCAAAATAGAGAGAATTTTCAAAATCTATATGATGCATGATACATATACATAGATGATGCATGATCTAATGGACAAAATAGTCAATTATAACACAAAATTTTTAAAATTGACCTAGAAAATAAGAATTTATGCAAAATCCCCAATTTTGAAACCCTAATTTTCCAAAATATCAACATATTGATCAATTGAACATCACAAAAGATATAAAACATGCTATAATTACTTAGTCAAGCAATATCACAAGTCACTTTCAATCAATTTCACCCAATTGAATGAAATCCCCAAATTCCTCAAAGACACATAAACCTTTATTTTGAAATTTTGCACAAATCATGAAAATTTTGAAATTAAAGTGGAGGAAACATGTTTATATGATGCATGAACAAAAACCCATCCAACAAATTAGATCAAAACACTCAAAATCATCAAAAACCTCAAAATTCCTTTAGTTAAAAAATTTTGAAAATTTTGATGAAAATGCATGTATGCATGTAATTTAATAAAAAATGAAGGCTAAAAAGGTCTTACCAGTTGGAGCTTTGACTCAGAAAAGAACAAAACAAAAAAAAAAAAAAAAAAGAAATTGAGTGTAGAGGAATCGAGAGGAAGAAGACAAAGTTTGAAAAGAACTGATCTGATTCCTTTTATTTCAAAAGCAAACACGAAATTCAATCGGTGGAGAGGAATCAAGTAGCGATCAAAAAATTTTAAAAACAGGTTTCGACTAAGCGATAGGAATCAAACAAGAATCAAAAGAGGCATGGGTTTTTGCCTCAAAATTCACATTTTTCGATCGGTCGAGAGACAGATTTGATCAATCGAAAACATGTAAACCCAGAATTTGTTGAAAAACTTGAAATTTTTTGTAGGAACAAAATTTAAAATCACTTTTCATGATATGAAATGCATATGAATGATTCCAAAAATTTTCAAAAACACATCTTCTTCAAACAATGATATTTTCCTCATAAAAAATTCTACACAAACCCTAAAAAGAGCATTAAACATCACAAAAAGCATAATCTTGGATGGCCACATTAATTAACACACAATCACATGTATAGTGTTTAACAAAGATTTGCATGTGGTGTGTGTAACTAGTAGGTGTATGAGATTCATAAAGGTGATATGTAGATAGTTTTCTACATCATCAATCGCATTAGTTTGAAAATGACTATCACCTAAAGAGTTACATCACATAATTCTCACATCTCCTAGAAAACACACTTTCAATCATATAAAAGCATCTTATTTTCTTATTTTTCTTTTTCTTTTTCTTTTGATTTTTCCTTTCGATATTCGTATTCCTTTTGAAATCAACACCTCGTTTAATCTTGTTGTGCAAGTGCTATACCTTACTGAGCACGACTTTTATAATTTGCACACAGGTGTTCATGATTGGCGAGTAATAGTGGTGAGATAGTTATTTATGCCTTTCTCTTAGGATTTTTTAGTCCTTACAATCAAAAGATTGTGACATCAAAATCAAGATCATGTATTTAAAGACTATAAACAACTCACACATCTAAGCACTACATAGCACAAACTAGCAAAGTGCAGAAAAATAATTCATCAAAGTTAAACAAGGTACACAGTCATGAAATGCAAATTTCATAGGCCAACCTCAATTACACACTTGGTGATGTGTAATACAAATATATATATATATATATATATATATATATATATATTTCTTTTTTTTTAAGAAAAAAAAAACTTAAAAACATCTTAACAAACTTAGAATGAAATGCATGAATGTTATACAAAGGAAAATCTTAATTAAAAACATTTTGGACACAAGGAATTGAATGATTAAGCACAAGGACAGTGTCAGACAAACTCACAAAGATTGAGTCTTTTGCATCCACACTCTCTTAGATGCAAACTTAGGATTGGAGTTTCTAGACAAACTAGACTTAAGATCAACTCCTACATTGGCATAAAGGTTAAGAACCTTTACCAATTTATGAATAAGTGTCATAGAATCTTGTGCTTTTGGCACAAGAACTTTTTGTTTAGTTGCTTGCTTTGAAGGTTGCAACTTAAAGAAATTTAGGTGGGTATGCCCAGCTCCACCATAAAAGTGACAAAACCATTGAGGATTGTGTTGTTTCTTACTTCCAAGATGACTAGGTTTTAAGTCACTTAGATCTACCCTAATCTTCCTAATTGCTAGAATCTCTTCCTTAGGCACTTTGACTTCTGGTGTAGAAATAGATGTAGCAGGCACAAACCTAGAAGGATGAACAACAGAAGCAGAAACACTCTCAACAAACCCTAACCCTATCTTATCAAAAGTAGATTTTTGAACATTCAACATGTTATCTAGTTTAGGAGTTGAAGTCCTATCAAGTTTTTCCCTAGCAACAGATAATTCAGATTCTAAACTTTTAACTTTCTCAGTCAAAGACAAGTTCTCAATCTTAATAGAGGTCATGAGTTCATTAGCATCAAAAAATTTTACCAACAGATTTTTCTTTTCTTGCTCAAGAGTGTTTATCTTTTTCAAACCTAAGTCAACATTCATGACATCCTTTATTGCAATCTTGCAAAGCTTTTATAAACCTCTTGCAAAGCTTGTTATAAACCTCTTGCAAGTCAGCATTCTCATAGAATTCCCCATCAAAAGGGTTCTCATCAACAAATTTAAACTCACTTACTACAGCAGTAGTAATGAAAGCCATGAAATTTCCATCTTGATCACTTTTAGACTCATGATCAGAAACTTCATCATCACTAAGGGTAACAACCATAACTTTTCCCTTAGATCTCAAATAAGTTGACATTCTGAACTAAGGTGACCATACCCCTGACAACCAAAACACTGTTGACCTAAAGAATTGTTAAAGGATCGAACAACCTTATCTTTTGATTTTTCAGAATTATTGTTTTTAGTTGTTTCATTCTTCTTCTCATTCTTAGGGTCAGCATTGTTTCGATTTCTTGTCCTTCTATTATTATTCCTTAGAAAGTTTTTAAAGTTCTTGGCAAGATAAGCAATCTCTATAGAAGATATTTCATCATCAAATCCACAATCATCAACATCATTAATAGATTTCAAAGCCATAGATTTGGATTTGTTAGTTTTGGGCAAGTCAGATGTTAGGATTAGTGCCCTTAAATCCTATTGTATGATACTATGTATGACATTATGTATGACTTAATGTTGTGATTAATAAAATTGTTTTATTATTATCTAAAATAATGGTAACATATATATTTGGACATTATCATATAGTCCATGAGATGCATAGTATGTGATTTATGTGATTTAGTCACAGAAGATATAGATCACAAGTTCTTTGTAAACTCAGAATTTTAGTTCGCAGTCGGTGATGAAATTAGGCATTTCATTTGCGAAGACTATAATATATCAACTAAGATGATTTGTCTTGATCATGTAAAGGTGAAGACTTTTAGTTGATGTGTTGATATGTTTTAAGAGTTAAAACATATTGAACTGGACTTGTTAGTTGTCTCATTTTGCCCATTGAACTGAGGATAGGCTGGCATGGAGTACCTATTGGTGATCCCCAACTCGCCACAGTATCTTCAGAATGTCTTACTATCAAATTAAAGCCCGTTATCCAAGACAAGGACCTTGGGTATACCGAACCGAGTTACTATGTTTTTCTACACAAATTTCTTTGCATTGGTATCTCAAATATTGGACAAAGGCTATGCTTGGTGAAGCAATCTGTTTCGACTAAAAGCCACCTTCGATTACCCGTGGCCTTGGAGAAAGGTCCCACTATGTCCAAGCCTTATTGGGTAAAAGGCTAAGGGCTTGTGAGAGGATTCAAAGATCCATCACACTGATAGATGCTAGAGGCAAAATGAGGTAGAGTGACATATTGTTTAAGGGTCATGTCAACGGGTGCCCTTAGGACAATCTTTAATAATCATATTTAAAAAGTTTTAACACCATTTTTATGAGAAATATAGAAAGCTGAATATAAAATTAATTACTTTATCATTTTCCCATAAAATATTTTAAAAATAATTCCTAAACCAATGCTTTAGGGCATTCATTAACATTTTCCATTGTTTAAAAAGAGAAATATTAGACACTGAGAGAGAATGGATTCCGCAGTTCTTTTAAGCTGATCAAAGCATCTTATCTAGGGTGAGGATTATGGCGTTTTGATGCTCATATCTTTCTTTTTTAAATTATTCAATAAGATCATTGAGATCTTTTATTTTAAGGTACTCAATTTTTAATTCTTCATGGAGGTGATAATGATATAAATCATTGCTGTAGGGACCCAATTTGTAATGGACTCTTAACAATAAAATTTGTAGAGATGTGGGTGTAAGGACTTGGCATCATCGAAGTAAACAATGGCTGGTATAAAGTTTATAATAATAATTGATGACATGAGATTCATAGGAATCTAATGGTGGAAATTTGGATAAGTGTTTGCGAAGCATATTTGTCCTCGGCCCAGGCCGAGGATCTATTTTTCTTAGAGTTGATATATGTCCCGTCCTTTTTTCTTAGGACTGATTCATCCCCCCTTTTTCTTTGGGTATCCTTTTAGTTATATAGTATGGTTTTTGTTAATCTTGACCGTCCATTCGTCGGCTATCTAAACTCTGTGCATGAGGGGTTGTCCCATCACCTGCTTTTGAAGGCTTTATGTCATTTCTCAGCCGCCTTTGCTGGCTTTCTATTAGTTGGGGTGACCAAGGCACCTGGGTTCGCTGGTCACTTCACCATCAAAGCGGCCAGAATGTTGGTGGAGTACATTTAATGGGTGGGAGATATTTACCCTTTATCAACGTCGGTTCGCCGAGGAGGTGGGCATTCTTGGCGAGGCCTCTTGAGGGCCTGGGCTTTTTCCCTTCTATCCTCGGCCTATATGCTCTCCTCAGCGCGGGCCTTGGGCCGGCTATGGAGTGGGCCTGGTTTTAATATTTGGGGCCCCACAATTGCTTTTAAGCAATTCTATAGGGAGTTTTGGTTGCCATCTTTAATAGTATCTCCAAAGTTCATTGACTCATGGTCTCAACAACAAGGATCAATAATAAATAATTCTTGCCCGAAATATATAGGGGGATGAATTCAAGTTTTGAGAGATTAATTGGACAAATATTTATATCAGGTGAAATATAATTAAGTAATGCTATATTTAATCTAAATTCTTGAAGCGTTAACTTTTTATAAGAATCATTAACCTACCTGAAACATATATAAAACATATGTATATAATATGTCTAGCCTAAAATTCATAAATTTTTTAGTCCATCAAATGAAAACTAAATTATATAGTAAGATTACTAATTCTTAAGGGAAATTTATGTTGGGTTAAGTATCACACACATAAGTCATAACCTTAAGGTTGCAGGACAAATTAGCACAAATATTTTTGAATTGATTGGAGTTCCATCTGAAAGTTCAATAAGTGTGTAAAACACTATGAACGTTTAGACCCCCAAATACAAGATTATCAATTCAAGCTTAATGTCAAACAATATATGTGCGGAAAATGAACACAAGCTAATAACAGAATTGATAAACAATCTAAACCAATTAAAATCACATACACAGCAGAAATTAAATGGTAAAGATTAAGGGAAGAGAGATGCAAACACAAGGACAACACACGATGTGTTATCGAAGAGGAAACCAAAGCCCTCGGCTTAAAACCTCTCCGCTGCCCTCCAAGCGGTAAATAATCCACTAAAGAATGTAGTTAGGATACATGAACAGCAGAAGACCCTCCAAGCCTAATCTATCCAGTGTACCTAAGCCCTCCAAGCTTCTTGCTCCAATGAGGTTACACCGAACCTATTTCTTCTTTAGCTTACCGGATTCTGCTACTGACCATAGCATCAACCAATGTGAATTGGTCCCTTCCTAACTGCTTCCCAAAACACCAAACAGCCTTCTCATAGATATGTGTATGGTGAGAAAAGGTTTTGGCAATGTACCTCTCAAGGATGTAACAATGGAGAGGAAGAGAGTAGAGGAATTTGAAGAGTCTCTATGTGAAGATTGGGGATGAGTCAATCTTGTTTTTCTCTAGGGTTTCTCTCTCAAAATTCTCTCTGGAAGCTCTCTACATTTCGTGGGTATAAGGGGTATTTATACTGGGGTAAGAAAGGAATGCGAAGAGTCAGTTTTTCCCATACAGGGTGTTCTGGCGGCTTGGCCTCACGACTTGACTGAGTCACAAGTTCAAGCCGCGAGATAACAGAACAATCAGGCTAGATTTTTTGTCCTGTAGTGCAACAGCTGGCGCGATTGTTCATCTTCCTGCACACTTCACTCGTGTGCTGCAATTCATGGCTTGCCAATCGCGAGTTAGCCGCGAGTCCCAACTTCAAGACCCAGCCGCGAGTCCCTGCATCTTTGCACAATCTTGAGCATTTCTTCACACTTTCTCACTCAGTACCCTTACATGAATCCCACCTAAATACAGGGTTACTCAATGCTAAATTACAAGCAAATTTGGCACGGAATAAAGCCAATACAATGGTTGATTAAATTCAACTTTGCACCATCCAATAATGTGTTGTGAAATAAAAGGAATATCAAAACAACATAAACAAATCTAATGATCCATCCACGGACTATAATGGATTTAGTAGAATAATTAAAAATTTTCAAACCAATTTCCTATGCATAGGTTTTAAGGCGGTAGTTGGAGTTGGAGTTGGAGGTTGGTAGTGGATGTTAGGTTTTGGGATTGGATTATGTTTAGTTCAAACAAGTGTGATACACACACAGTGTATTTTGTAAACTTAAATTGTGACTTCAAGTCATGATTTCAGTTTATGAAAACATTAAGTGTGATTATTTACCCTTATGGAATTCATGGCAACCAAGCTATATATTGATTGACCATGAATGATGTCATGTGGATGCCATAGGAGCGTTTGCCTTATTATGAAGGTTCCTATTAATGAGTGCCATAAGGGCATATGTTAAGGATTAATAAATGCTTAATTATGAATTATAATGCACATTTTTAAAAACAAAATATACATATTAATGATTCATTGGCTTACACGCACAATATCGAGTTTTTTGGATATGTTTATGATTTGCATTTTTTTTTTTTCATGTTAACGAATGCCCTTAGGACAATTATTAATAAACCATAATAAGAAAGTTTTGACATAACTTTTATGAGAAATATAAAAAGTTGTCAACAACATTTATTGTTTTATTATTCTCCCAATAAAATGTTTCTAAAAATAGTTCCTAAACCAATGCCCTAAATTAATATTTCCCCTTTTTTGTAATGAATAAAAACATTATAGGTCCATTTAACAAATACCCTTAGGGTATACGTTAATGAATCATTTTAGGAAAGTTTTGATACCACTTTTATGAAAAATATAAAATGTTATTAAAAATAATAATTACTTTTTTCTTTTTCTATCAAAAGTTTTTAAAAATATTTTCTAAACCAATATCTTCAGGACGTTCATTAACTTTTCTCAAATATTATTTAATAAAGTATTAAATGCATTTTAACTGCTGCACATTTGTTAACAAAATCCTATTAGGTATACGAATTTTTTGTATAGTTAAAGAGTAATGTACTAATGTTAAATTCATAACAATTCACAATAATTTATATGTAAGACAATAATTTTCATAATAAATAAATATTTTTTACTTGTTTTGACTTTTTATTTTGAGAAACAACTAGTTTTAACTTAATTCCACCATTGAGAACACATTTTTTCTAGCCAATAACTACTCTATACTTATTGATTATTGAATTGCAACTTGCGACTTTGTATAGAATTGTCTTTGTAACGTGCATTTGTCATTTTTCCACAAGTGAACGAGTGATATAAATTTGATTGAATATACGAGGTACTTTTCACTGGCAACTTGAAACGTTGGATATTAAATAAGAAATGCTTAGAATATCTACACTCAAATTCACAATATGCTTAAATATTATATCGTGATTGGTGCTCTTTTTTTATTTTTTTCTTTTTTTCAGCAAGTACCTATGATGATCTCTTATGTAAGTGCTGAACTCCAATTACAAATTGACACATAAACATGTTATGTGAAATTGGGTGTAAGATTTATGGATAGACAGAAATATATGGATAGATAAGATTTTGAAAGTGGCATGGTTTAATTGGCTTCTCATATTTTTAAGCCCTTTGTCGTGACATGTAAGTTGCCTACATCTTCTCTCCCTCGGTCTCTCTTATCCCTCAAAAACATCAAAATGAGGTTAAGTGAGTATAAAATGACAAATAGGAAGTTGGAACTTCCATTTCATCCAAGGACCATATGTTTTAGAGAGAGACATATCAGAGCCATAATAAAGAATGGATGCCTCCACTTTGTTTGAAGCTGATCAAGCATTTGGCAAAGGTAGTTGTTACCACATATTTAACGTAGATAAGCATTTGAACATGACATCTCACATGCACCGAAAGAGAAGTGTATGGACCTAGCTACTATCAAGTATCACCTGATCCATGTATCTTTACTCTCTTTAAAAATATCAAAATGGGGTAGAGTGACATCTTGTTTAAGTCTCCTAAATCATTCACATCATCCAATGCAATTTTTTTTTGTTTTTTTTTTTTGTCTAATTTACCATAAAACTTATATTTTTTATTTTATGTAATCACTTTTCAAAAATATTGAAAGAAATTATAAAGAGGTGGTGTTTGAAATTTTAGACAACAGCAAATCACTAACTCATGATGGCCCACTTGGTGGAACAAAGTTGCATGCCGCAGTAATTTGGAATGATAATGATAATAGCTATTTATTTTTTTAACATTCCAATGGTAATGTATGGTTTCCTAAAGAGAGTAATAATTCCATAAATTTTGTTGGGTTAACCGGCCTGTGCAACATACTAGCTAGAAAATTTGATAAAATATATTTAATTAATAAATACTAACAAATAAAAATTAATTTATGTGTTTATGTCAATATCTTATCTCTTCTTATTTTTATTGTGACCAAACAAAGTGATGGTGTGATTTTTTTAATTATTAGATCAATTTATTAGGAAAAAGAAAAAAAAAAAAAAAAACACATGGTATCAAATAATTGGTTACAGGCATGATAGTAGCAACCAAAAAAAATACCCACAGTTTCGAACTGAATCACTAGCAAAATTGAGATAAAAACATCCGATTCTAGGTTTAGCACAAAGAATTGATATAAAATCACTGTATAATTGATTATTATTTTTTATAAACCTGTATAATAATTGATTAATTTCCATTATTTATCAATGACACTATAATGTATTTTTGTTTTATTTGGTCACTTCAAATGAAACTAACAAAAAGGTAAACAGTAACATCTCTATTACTTTAAAAAAAAAAAAAAAAAAATTGAAAATAAAAATCTTTAGTCAAGTGTGAACAAGTTGTAAACCACCGGCCTAAAAAGATATAATTTTTTAACCTTTTACTAGCTTATGGAAACAACTACAGAATTAAATCATACAGCTCAGGTAGAAGAGATACCATTGGCTCAAAGCGGCACAACGTCATGTCTAAAGGGAGTTAGACGGCGGCACCGGGCATCATCTAGAGCTGATTGTACGGCAAGTGGCAGATTTGAATGGACAACAAACAACCAATCGGAGTGGTGAGCTATGTTGGAGCAGATTTGCACATCCTTCCGCGTAAGGGGAGATTTAAGCATATATATATATATATATATATATTGAATAAAATGCATAAAATTTTTAATCCATCAAATAAATACTAAAATTTTTAAGCATAAATCAATGTGATAACAAAAACAATTATATAGTAAGATAACTAATTTTTGGGAGAAATTTATAGTGGTCTGTACGGCATCAAGCTCCCTGGGCTTGTTGAACTCTTAAGGCCCAACAGGGCCTTGCATTTTTAACATGTTCAGGGGAGGGCATTTTGACCTTGCCCGCCCATGCGGGCTATCCGAACCTACACCATCTTCTGAGGAAACCTCCCGAAGAAGTTTAGTTCTGCCCGGTAGATTAACGACCGAGCAATTGCGACCAGGGTTAGCATACTCCTAGCGTCCCAGAGTGGGAACCAGTTCCAAGGCCACTCCCACCTACACATCCACTTATAACCAACTACATTGGACCTCCAAACGCACTAGCGTCAGAGGCAATCATCACCATCCCACTAGTGTCTAACTATAAATACAAGGATCTTGTGGAAGGCAGGGGGTTGTTGAAAAATTGGAGAGCAAAGAGGGAAAAGAGAAGGCGAACACAAAGGGATAGAATAGTGTCTGATCAGTCTTAGCACAAGAACGATCCAGTGTAGAAAATCCAAACCCACCATATAAATAGATTGTGAGCCCAAGTGAGTCATAGCCCAGTAGCCTCGTTCTTGGCGCTCCACATGGTCACACATAACCTTTAACGTTGTAGGACAAAATGAGATCAAATTCCTTGTTTTTTCTTTTTTTGCATTGGTTAGAGTTCCATAGTAAAGATTCATCCATGAACTAAAATGGATTTAACAAAATAATCGCTTAAATTTTTACAAACCAGTTTCTATGCGTGGTGTTGAATATGCTAAAATAGAAGTGGAAGTGAAATCATAAAATAAAGAACACAAGAATACGAGGGTTACGTAGTTTAGCCTAACAGTCTATATCCACATAGAAAACCCTTAAGAAATATATTTTTATTATATGAAAGTGTAGTACAAATCCTGTGTTAAATTTTTACAAGCTAGTTTACTCAGGTCGCACCCTACCGATTTTTAATTTAGCAAAAAAAAAAAAAAAGGGAACCATAACATGAGTATATAACTATATATAATATGCTGAACCCTAGATTTCTAATTCAAGTAGTAGACTTGTCTTGTACACAAAATAGGATGAGCTTGAACCTATGCTATTATGCTAATATGTCTAATATATCGCTTAAATTTTTACAAACCAGTTTCTTATGCATAGGTTTTAGAGTTATTATAGAATCAAAAAAATTTTAAATTCCTTTTTCCCAACTATTTTATGTGTTAAATTGTGACTAGTTATTTGTCACTTTTAAATGGATCCACCATTTTTATTCTACTGTATTAAAGTTTTGGCAAAGATATGACACAAAAGATGATAGATGTAGAATTTTTCTAAGTTTTAAGGTGGTAGTTGGAGGTTAGCGGGTGTAGGAGGTAGAATTTTTCTAAGTTTTAATGCAACTTGTAAGGCAAAAATGGGCTTTTGCCCCTTTCGCCCAAAAGATGTAGTAAAATGTACCTGTTCTGAAACTATCTAGCAAAATACCCCTATTTTGAAACTCGATTTTCTAAAAATCAAGTTTTACATTGAAACTCGATTTTTAGAAAATCGAGTTATAGGCAATCAAGTGAACTCGAATTCCATATGAATTTTTCCAAATAACTCGATTTTCATCAAATCAAGTTTTACATTGAAATTTGATTTTCTAAAAATCGAGTTTCAAAACAGGGGCATTTTGCTAGATAGTTTCAGAACGAAGACATTTAGCTACATATTTTGGGCGAAAGGAGCAAATGCCCATTTTGGCCCAACTTGTAAATAAAATTGCTGTTGTAACCTGCATTTGTCATTAGTAAACAAGTGATATAAATTTGCCTGAACATACGAGGTACTTTTAACCGGTAAATTAACTTGACATGTACACAATATTAAATATATGGATAGATCAGAGTTTTAACGTGGCATGGTTTAATTGGCTTCTCTTATTAACCAAAACAAAGAATTGGGTTCTACTACTTTTAAGTTTTATGTCCGTTTGTTGAGTAATTTAACTCTTTTTCATTGCTTAAAGTCTCACTCTACAACTACAAGAGTTAGACTTTTTGTAATGATACTTTGGATTAAGTAATAAGTTTGACCTTGGTTAGGGAGTATAATTAAGTGTATATGTGTTTAGCAGTTAGTTTATTTCTCAAAAAAACACAAAAGTTGCATTCATCTTTTCTCTCTCCTATCTCTCAAAAAATCAAAACGAGGTAATAAAGTGAGTATAAAACGAGCTGGGGTAACTCTTAGAACATTTGTTAATGGGCAACTGTAAAAAAATTTAATATCACATTTATGATAAATATATTTAAAAAAATGTAAAAAAAGTTAGTTACTTTTTTTTCATAAAAAATTTCTTAAACCGATGTCTCTAGGGCATTAGTTAACTTTTTCCTAATTTTATTATCATAACCTTGTCACACATTTTCCCCGTCATAATTATTCTAGGCAACTAATTGTGAGTGATTAAAAAATAAATAAATAAATAAAAACCATGAGGACAATGGCAAAGCTAGAAATTTTTTTCATAGGGGCCAAATTAAATATAATAAGGTTCTTAATTTAAGAAAAAATTTTCTAAAATACTGTTTGATGGTAAAGAGCAAGTATTAGAAGTGGACGTCATAGATTAAAACTACTTCCAAAAAAAAAAAAATTTCCTAAATTTTTTTAATACATTCCAATTTATATGTTTATGTCAATCTTAATTTATTTTTATTGTGACCAAACAGAGTGATGATGGATTTGCTTTCAATTATTAGACCAATTTATTAAAAAAAAAAAAGGACATGATATCAAATAATTGATCACAGGCATGATAGAAGCAACCAAAAAAAAGAAAAATACCAAAATTTTCTTACTGAAAAAATTGAGATAAAAACATCCGATTCTAGGCTTAGCACCAAGAATTTATATAAAATCACTGTATAATTGATTAATTTCCTTTATTTATCAATAACACTTTAATATAATTTTTTTTTATTTGGTCACTTCAAATGATTTGAAAGTAACGAAGTGGTAAACAGTAACATCTCTATTACTTTAAAAAATAAAAAAATAAAAATAAAAATCTTAAGTCAAGCGTGAGCAAGATGTAAACCATTAGCCTAAAAGATATAATTTTTTAACCTTTTACTAGCTTGTGGAAACAACTGCAGAACCAAATCATATGGCTCAGGTAAGAGCATTCTCATCAACAATGCTATATTATTTAACATTTAGCATCTTAAAAAGTTACTTTTTTCATTTTAATAACCCACTTTACAAAACACACTACATCAAAGGTTCTATTATTTTACCATTTCACTTAAATATTCTTTGTTTATTCTTTCTTTATGCTTTCTTTATTACTTTATTCTTTCTTTATGCTTTCTTTATTCTTTCTTTATGTTTTCAATTTACTACCGTACTCTTTCTTTATTAAACAAATATTTTTTTTTTTAACAATCTTGCTACAGTGGACTGCTATCTCTAGCAGCCCACTGTAGCGGTATTGTAAAATCAATAGCATTCTTTCTTTATTAAACAAATATTTTTTTTTTTAACAATCTTGCTACAGTGGGCTGCTATCTCTAGCAGCCCACTGTAGCGGTATTGTGAAATCAATAGCATTTAAGAGGATTGATGGAGCACATTTTTTATGATTTATAGCATTTGGCATGTTAAATTTTAATATTTATAGCATTTACCCGTCTTAATGGGAATGCTCTAAGAGATTTAATAGTAAGTAGTGGATACTATTGTCAATAAACACAATCGCATAGAGAGAGATTGAGAGAAAAATAGCACTGCTCAAAGCAGCACAACGTCATGTCTGGAGGGAGTTTAGAAGGCGGCACTGGTTATCATCTAGAGCTGATTGTACGGCAAGGGATAGATTTGAATGGACAACAAACAACCAATCGGGGTGGTGACCTATGGTTCGAGCAGATTTGCATATCTGTCGGCGTAAAGGGGGATTATTTTTAAGTAAAGTTATGACTTATGAGTTATATATTTATATTGAATAAGGATTTGCTTTTGGAAGGATTTTTCTATATATGGAAATTAAAAAAAAAAATTTTGATTTGCGGTATGTATTTGGATAGACGTTATGAGTTTGTACGTGGCAGGATTTAATTTGCTCCTTGGATCTATGAAGTCCCATTGTTTTGACGTGTTAGGTGCCTTTATCTTTGCTCTCTCCTCTCTCTCAAAAATATCAAAACAAGGTAGAGTGACATATTGTTTAGAGAGAGAAATATTGGAGCCACTGAGAGAGAATGGATCCCTCCGTTTCATTTGAAGCTGATCAAGCATCTGGTCAGTCTTCGCAAACAGAGGGCAACATTGGCATGGAACCGGATTATTACAACGCCGCAGAAAAAGGCAATATCGGGGGCTTCATAAATATTGAAAAGTCTGATATTAACCGATTACTAACCCCAAATAGAAACACAGTCCTTCATATTTACCTCTCAAGCCTTAAAGAGTCAGAATCAAAGGACTCAAAATCAAAAGATTCAGAACCAGAAGATTCAGAATTATCAACAACCTTTGTTGAAGAAATTCTCGAAATGTGTCCACCACTGCTGCAGCAAGCTAATGTCAAAGGTGAAACTCCCTTGCATATCGCAGCAAGGTATGGGCATGCTGCCATCGTGGATGTTTTAATTAAACGTGCAAGAGAAAGAGCTCCCCAAGAAGACCTCGAAAATGGGGTTAATTACGCGGTCCAAAAGATGCTGGAGATGACGAATAATGAAAAGGATACCGCGTTGCATGAGGCTGTACGTGGCAAACATCTTAAGGTAGTGAAACGGTTGATTGAAGAGGGCAAAGATTTTTCATATTCTCAGAATGATGATGGTGAGACTCCACTTTACATGGCCGTGGAGAGAGAATCTAATGAAGTGGCAGTTCACATTTTGGACACCTGTACATCACCAGCTCATGGTGGCCCCCTTGGTAGAACAACGTTGCACGCTGCAGTAATTTTGGAAAATGAAGGTAATGCCTATTTATTAAGAATTGGATTGTTTCATTAAAAAAAAAAAGTTGTGTTCTGATTAATTTCATATTAATATAATTTATTATTAATTTTAATTCTAAAATAAAATTAAAAAATATTTATTAGTATGATGATGTGAAAAAATATTGGCTTCAAAACATTTATGTGACAACATTAGAATAAATCAATAAAAATCAGAATTGTATTTTATATTATTATATAAAATTGATAAAATTAAAAGAACAAGCGGAACCAAATGTAATATGTGACTTGTTTCCAATCTTTTAAAAAAAAATGTAATATGTTACCGCCAAAGCTTTATCGTATTTTTATAATGAATATAATTATACAAAACCCAAAGATTATGTATTTCATCTATCAAATCTGTAAAATATAAGGATGCGTAATATATACTAAACTAGTCGCTAATCTGTGCTATGCACAGAAACCTATCTATTTGTGAGGTAGACTAAAATAATTTTATAAAAAATTTAAGAAACTACACCATTGCATGATTTGCTTTTGTATGACTTCAATTTGTGTTACAATTTGATGAAGAAGCCTTTGCTTGAACTTGCAATGGCTTACAAAAAATTTATCAGACAGTTTCAAATATTAAAACTTATAAAAGACCAAAAAATATTAAAGAATCAAGTCATTTACTGTTTAAAAATTATTGAAACAAAACAAAATATATATGACTAAACAATAGAGAAATATAAGAGAAAGATGGGTTACATTCGAGAGAATAATTTCAATTATTGTAATCTTTTTTATCTTGTTAAAAACGGCTAAAGAGAGTTTGGTAGTTCATGTACGAAAATTACTTTTTAAAAAATACTTGAAAAACCATAAAATAATTTTTTTTTTTAACAAAGTAGAGGAGAAGAAAATAATATAAGAATAGCTAATACCTCTACTCGGCTTTAAAAAAAATGTTGGGGTTTGCTTTGCTTTTATAGTGTTCATAATTAACCTCACAAATTTGGAGATAAATTATTAATGTTTGAGTTTGAGTTTAAGTTGGACTTGCTAGAGAGATAAAGTTTCACTCCTAGTTAAGTTTGGATTAAACTGATGAAGGGTAATTTCGTCAATAAAGATGGTCAGATGGAAACAATCTTCAGTCCTCAATAGTGATCACCGGTGTGGTGCCTGCCACAACGCCTCTGATACCAAAGTCAGTATAAGAAGCTCCTTAGGAATGAACAATGTAAAGTAACAGGCAAGAACAATATCTAAGTGTACGTGTGTATGTACCTTGCACTTGGCAATGTGGAGGCTTTATATATGTTGTTACAGCCCCTAGCCGTTGGGGCAGTTATGGTGGTCTTAATACTCTTCTTAGTAACGTTTCGTGCCTCATAATGTGGCTTCAATATGCTCCAACGGCTCATATAGCTGGTTCTGCAACTGCTCCATGTATTAATTGGCTGTATTAAATGGATGACTTAACCTCGTCAGTGATGTGGGTATTGGTTTCGTTCGTCCAAGTATGCCCTCATCTGTATGGTTAAGATCGTCTTGGATAATGAGTTCGTCAGTCCTGTCAGCTGCCCCCCGATTCTGAGGTCGTCAAGACGCGTCACAGCGACCGTAGAATGCGAAAGGTTTGGGACTGTAAATGACTCTTGGGATTTCGTTCCGCATTAAATGCATAGTGGCGGCGCTCTTCGGGTTATGGACTACGTGGCACATTCTGACTGGTGGAGTCAATGCTCCATTTGATGGGACTATTGGGTTTCTCGCAAGTTTTTCAGTTTTCCAAGTCTTGGTTTTAAACTTCTCCTTTTCTCACTTTTTCCTTTTCACTTTTTTCAAAAATCCCCCAATCATTGTTCTAACCATCTTCTCCGGCGACCTCATTCTGCAATTTTCCTCCGAACGAGTGTATGGCGCGGTGGTGCTTCCCCTGTTTGCTACTTTTTAAAGGTACGCCCATTCTCTTTTCCCTTCTATGCCCTTCTTCTCTTTCCTATTACAATCTTGCCTCTGATTACTTTTCTCTCCTCATTTCCTTCTTTTCTTTCGTTTGTTCTTGATTTCTTGGGGGTTTAGTTTGTATTGTGTCTTCTCCTTGGTTTTCATGGTTTGTAGCTCTGAGGTTAGAATAGTTTGCCCGTCAATTTCTTTCCTCTTCGCTCGCTTAGGAAGGTCTTTAGGTGTTTTTCCCCATATTGAGGATTTTGTTTTTGAGGGCAATTGTTTAAATGTCGCATTGGCTGATTTGTTGCCTTTGCTTCGTCAGTCACTAGATTGGTTTGCTAACGAGGTGAGAGAGCGAGAGGATATGTCTGAGATTAGGTCAAGCGAGCTTGAGACTGGGTTATCTTCTAGCGGCGGCCTAGTAGAGAGGGATACCGCTATTTCTGCCCCTCTAGAGGTTAGGGCTTTCTATGCTCTAGAGGAGAAGTGTGGGTTGGACGCTGACACACTTGGGAGATTTAAGGATAGATTTCAATTCTCGGATCGGGTTAGGGTTCGTCTGCCCAATGAGGAGGACCGGGCTTGTCACTTCTTCCCAGGCGAGGTATGCTTTTATGAGTCTGCCTTCGTCTATGGGTTGAGGTTTCCCATTCATCCCTTCTTCATGGAGCTATTAGACCACTTTGGTATTGCTCCTGGGCAGCTTATGCCTAATTCGTGGAGAAAATTAGTCAGTTGTATAGGAATATGGCTGGCCGCTACGGACAGAGATATGCTTAGGGTTGACAGCTTATCTATTTGTATGAGAAACTCTTTAGGAATGAACGATGTAAAGTAACAGGCAAGAACAATATCTAAGTGTATGTGTGTATGTACCTTGCAGTTGGCAATGTGAGTGCTTTATATATGTTGTTACAGCCTCTAGCCGTTGGGGCAGTTACAATGGTCTTAATACTCTTCTTAGTAACGTTTCGTGCCTCATAATGTGGCTTCAATATGTTCGAACAGCTCATACAGCTGGTTTTGCAACCGCTCCATGTATTAATTGGCTGTATTAAATGGATGACTTACCCTCGTCAATGATGTGGGTATTGGTTTCATTCGTCCAAGTATGCCCTCGTCTGTATGGTTGAGATCGTCTTGGATAATGAGTTCGTCAGTCCTGTCATAAACAAAAATAATTTTGTTAAAAAAAATGATAATAATGAGTTTGCGTTTAAGTTAGACTTGTTATAGAGAGATAGAGTTTCACTCATTGTTAAGTTTGGATTAAACAAAAATAATTTTATTTAAATAAAATAATAATTTTATTTAAATATTGTGCTGATGTGAAAATTTGTGAGAATTTCAGAGGTTTCGGTTTTATATATATATATATATTGCTGACCCGGGCAATTAATCTAATTAAATATAGAGATCTATCTCAGATGTATTTTTTATATCCTAAGCAAACATAAATATAGTATTTCTTTAAATATATTTATAATATACATTATATATATGTTCATAAATTTAATTACTTAGTGAAAGCTCATATAATTTTTTATATATGAAGTATCAAGACAAATGCAAATTGCAAATTCATATATAAGCCAATATATTTTAGCCTAATTTCACTCCAATAACATATTTATATAATATAAGTTTAGTTAACTTTATAAATTAAAAAATAATGAATAAAATATATGAATATAGGAGTAATAAGTTAGAGACGTTGGATCTTGGATTAGGGGAGTAAAAAGGAACGTTGAGCAAATAAAAAGTAAAGACTGTTGTCTAGTACTTTCCTAATAGTGCCCGTGGGTTACAAAACCAATGAATAAAAAAAACATGTAAAACAAGTAAGGGCAAATTACGGTAACTCACCTGTGATTAGGATTATTTTCACTTTATGTACCTTTGGTTTAAAATTTAACACTTTATCCACTTGAAATTACCTCTATTAAGGTTTCGTAACCTACATCTGTTAGAAATATGAGTAAATAAGTAATTTTGCTCTCATTTTATGTTTCTCTCCTCCCAAAACAAAAAATAAAATAAAAAACACGAAGAGAAATAAGATAAAAAATGCTACCTGTTTGGTTTTCCCATCACTCATTTCTCACTTCTCATTACTCAATTCTCATAACTCAAATTTAGTTTTCATAACTCATTTCTCTAACTCTATTTTTTCACTCACACAAACTAAAACTTGTTTAACTTCATATCTTGGTCTCTATAACTCAAAATTTTACACAAAGTGGTGGAACCCATTTACTGTGTTGGGTCAGAATGGTAGTTGCCTATACCCGCATGTCTCTTCTCTTTCTTCCTTCACTTTCATTTCTTCATTTCACGCCTCTTTCATTTCTTACTTTCTTTCTTTCCATTTTCATATGGATTTTCTAGAAAAACTCAAACTCACCATCAAAACTAAGAAACCCACCAACAACGTGAAATAAAAAAATAAAACAAAGAAACCCAAAAAAAAGCTCTAGCCTCCTCCCACAATTTGTACCAACTCCATCAAACTCACTTTCTCACAAACACTAAAAGTTTAGAGCATACATAAACCCCAGTGCCTCACATGTCACCGTGAGACACACCCACCATCCTGTATAAAATATACATAAACTCCACACACACAAACCCATTTCTGTACATTTGTGGATGAACCCCAAAACCCAAAACAAAAAAATTTTCTTTAGAAACCCCAAACCCAAATTAAATTCCATTTTGAAACAAACACCAAAACCCAAAACAAAAAAATTTTCTTTAGAAATACCAAACCCAAATTAAACTCCATTTTTCAATCACCAAACCCAAATCAAACAACAAACCAAAATCAAGCCCAGATCTTGATCTTTTCTTTCGGCCCATCGCTGGTGAGTGGTGGCGATGATGAGCAGGTGTGAGCAGCTTTAGAGGGTCGGTGTGTAGCTATGGTGGTATGCATTTGAAGAGAAGAAAAAAAAAAGGATGAGAATGGAGAGTTTGAAAGGAAGAAAAAAAAGAGATGAGAATGAAGAGCACGGTATCAGAGGAGAGAGGAGAAAATATCCATTGGAGAGAGTAATGACCAATCTAACATGATGTGGACAACACAAGGAAGTGGGTCCCATATATTGCTGATAATTACAAAAATAACACCCTAACTCAATTCTCATAATCTGAAAACAACTAAAAGTTGTTTCCAATTTTCATCACTTAAACTCAGTTTTTTGAGTTTGAGTGATGGAAATTGAGTTATAAAAATTGGTCTAAACAACTTGAGTTCTGGTGGGACCCACATTTTTACTTTGCCTACCACATTTTTTGACATTCAGAGGTAAGTTACGGAACCTTAACGGAAATAATCTCAAGTGATCAAAATGTTAAGTTTTGAATTACAAGTAAGCAAAGTGAAAACGGGCCTAATTCCACAGGTGGAGTTTACTGTAATTTGCCCAACAATTAAATATCATATTTCACTTCTCTCAACCTACTTTTCCTACTCCCACACATTTTTTCAACTTTACAGCCCACATATTACGATATTTCTTTAATGCCAAAATAATTAGTGATCTACCACTGTTTCTAAAATATTTAGGAATTTATCACTTTTTTAAAACTTGAGTTTATGAAATTCGAGTTTGACATGTAATCCGAGGTTCAAAAAATTGAGTTCCATAAAAAAATGCCACAGTGGCTCCCGTTGACCTGAAATTTAGAGTTAATAATGCCACGAGAGACTCGAGTTTGGTAAGCTTGAGTTCTGTGTAATTTAAAACTCGATTTCACCATAATCGAGTTCCTTGTTTCCACAGTGCTGCAATGTAGCTGAAATGTAGTAGTAATCAAGTGTAGTGTTGCAGTGTAGCTGAAGTATAGCAGTAATCAACTGCTGCGGTAGCTGTAGCAAGTTCCAATGGACTTTCAACCATTTTCGCTGTCTATTATTGGACAAGCTTAAATTGTTACTATTACTTTTTTCTAGAAAAGAAGGTTACACTTTGGTATTTATCCAATTCCACCCACACCACATGTTCAAAGAGAAAGTACTTATCACTGTCTATTACTGGACAAGCCATGTTATCGAGTTTTATATTGCAGGGAATTTGAGTTTAAACTCAAGTTTCACGTAGACTTTTAAATTATAAAATGCTAGATCAATTTATGCCACTATGTCACATTTTTTTGAAACCTGATTTTCATAAACTCAAGTTCTATGTAGAACTCGAGTTTCAAAACAGTGGTAGATTATTAAATATTTCGTAAATAGTGATAGATCGCTACATATTTTGGCCAATAGTGGTATTTGGTTATTCTAGCCGATGTCTTTATCTCCCCTTTTTCTCTCTCATAGTTTGAAATTTTCATATTCAGCTTCTTCTCCTTATCTCAGTTCAAACTCTCTATCTCAGTTCTTCTCCTTATCTCAGTTCGAACTTTTAGACTCTTAACCTTGTTTCACATCATCAAAGATCTCTATCTCAGTGATACTGGTAACATGGCTCTCTATTTTTTTTCTCTCTCTCTCTCTCTCGTGATTTTTTTTCAATTCGAAATATTTACCAGCGAATATCAATTTTCTGACCAAAAGAAGAAACAGTGCGAACCTTTGGGCTAAGGAATTGGTAAAAAAATTGAATTCTCATCTCTCTCTCTCTCTCTCTCTCTCTCTCTCTCTCTCTCTCATGGTAAAGGAGGGTGTTGTAATGGTAGTGGTTGTGATTTGTGGGTTTGGCTTGTGTTTGTGATTTATGGGTTTGGTTTGTGCTAGTTGTGTATTGTGTTTTAAGAAATTTAAGGGATGAAGAGGAAGATGATGAGGAGGGAGATGGGATTATTTTGGATTTGGTCTGGGTTTGTGCTCATGTGTATTGTTTTGGTTTGGTTTTGGTTTGTGCTAGTCTAGTGATACAGAGAAAGATGGGGATGAAAGGAAGAAAAAGAGATGATCAAGTGTTTTTGGGGAAGGAGAATGAGATCGGTAAGAGAGAGTATCGGGAAGAGAAATAGCGAGAAATAGTTTTTTTTTTTTTTTTTTAAATAGTACTGACATGGAAAAATATGAAAGTTCTAAATCCTACGTGTAAAACTCTAAAAAAAAATAAAAATAAAAGGTCAAAAGCTTTGGTTTTATAGTATATATAGATATAGATGACACTTCAACAATTAAATAAATTTGTAACTAAGTTATAGTAGTAGTCTTATAATATCTATCACAATTATCTAATATATATTTACATATTGAGGTTATGGATTAACCAACTTTTGTACGCTAGTAACAGTATAACTATTTATCAATGATCAAAGTGAAACACTACGGTTGTGTTTGGAAATTTGGATTTGGATTTTAAATTAATATATTTAAAATGCCTTGATTTCAAATCCATTGATTTTAGAAGTTATTTCAAATCTAAGCATTTTGAAGGTTTAAAATCCTTAATAAATTTGTCAAATCTAAATCCTTGATATTTTTTAAACGGTCCAAACAAGATATTTAGATTTCAATCACCCAAATCCAAATCTAAATTCCCAAATCATGTCATTCAAGCACACCATTATCCTTATGTGATTGTAGATGTGAAGAATGGGTATGGAACTAGAATTTTAATTTGGGAGGTTAAACCACGAAAAAAAAATTCTATTGTCTGTTTAGGATTTTTTAGATTACCTGTTAAGTCTTGTAGATTATTGAAAAAAATTATAGATTACTATTATAACTTAGTTACAAATTAAAAATATCTTTTAAGTCTGTTTAGGTTTAATCCTTATACTCTTCTAAAAAAAGGGTTTAATCCTAATGTGAAGTCTTGTAGATAATCTAAAAAAATCCACACACACAAAACTCCAAAAAAAAAAAAAAAACAAAACTATTAAATATTAGTATTGATATTTGATATACTATATTGAATATGTTAGAATAAATGAAGAAGCAGAAGCATAAAATAGGAACACAAGAACATGAGAGTGTTACATGGTTCAGCCTAATGGCCTATGTCCACGGAGGAAACTCTAAAGGGTTACATCCTCAATATATGAGAGTGTAGTACAAATTCTGTTTTACAATGAACTATAATATGGATATATATAGTAGGCTAAACTCTAGACTAATAAACTTATAGTACAAGTAGGAGACTTGGCTTGCACACATAGAAGGATTGGGCTTGGACCTATGCTATTGGGCTAATATATCTCTAACACCTTCTCTCAAACTCAAGGTGGAAACTCCATGAAACCTTGAGCTTGGATAAGCTTGAGAAGATCCTTTAAAAAATGCCTTGAGGAAGCCACAAAGAAAGCCTGAGAATGACCTTAGAAGAGACAAGAAGGATCGAGCATTATGGAGGAAGAACCATGCACAATGAAGGAGATGTTCAAAAAATGCCAAAGAAAAGCTACATCAATGACCAAAATAACCTAATAGGACCGAAGAATGGCTACATTGAAGGCCTGAAGAAGATTGGCGAACAGAACGTCGTCATGAAACACGGTTAGCAAGTCTTTGTGCATAGAAGGGGCCCAAAATAAATGCGAAATGGGCAATTTGAGTGATTTATAAGTTTCAAATAAAGAAAAAGACTCCAAATTGAAATCTATGCGAAAAACTAAGCAAGATAAACTCTATTGAAAAAAAATTTCACATTTGGTCAAAAAGTCAACAGTCAACTGTTCAGTTAAAGTCAATGCTGGAAGTCAATTAGGCTGACATGGCAAAGTGGCATTAATGCAATGCTACCATGTAGCTGATGATGATCAGATGACGCCATGGATGACATCATTTAAGGGAGAATGGCATGTGAGCTAGTAGAGGAGCGTGGCTGACTAAGAAGTTATCCAAGTCGCTCGTGGAGTATGTGGGTTATCACTGGATCTTCTACTGAAGCATGAGAGTGCGTGGATGATAATTTCGCCTCGAAATTTCAAAGTTTTGTAGATTGGTGAATGATCGACCTCCTAGAGGCAGTGGTAAGCGTAAATGAAAACCCAAGGGCTAAAGATCAAGCATATCAATGGTCTTGCTGCATTTTACAGGCTCTTCACGGCGGCGAACGATGTGGACTTTCTCTAGTAGCACCAGCACAATATAGAGAAGTCAGACATTGTAAATGGTGACGAATAAAAAGGTTGAGAATGTAGATGAAGGCTGAGAAAGACAGTTGATGTGTGAAGAGGCACGACTTGCACATATCTAAGATTGGAGAGGCACGATTGATTTGGAAGCGAGCTTGACAGAGGGATTTTTTTAGAGGCTAAGAACAGAGTTTGGCTTTGATACCATGTTAAATATTAAACATTGATATACTATGTTGAATGCGCAAAAATAGATCCAAAATCGAAAGCATAAAATAGAAACACAAGAACACGAGGGTGTTACTTGATTTAGCCTAATGGCCTAGATTCACGAAGGAAACCCTAAAGAACTACATCTTTAATATATGAGAGTATAGTACAAATCTTGTGTTTCAATGAACCATAACATGAGTATATATAATAGGATAAATCTTAGACTAATTAACATCTAGTACAAGTAGGAGACTTAGCTTGCACACGTAGAAAGATTGAACTTGGACCTATGTTATTAGGCTAATATATCTCTAACTTGGGCCTATGCTATTGGGCAAATATATTTCTAACAAAAACAAAAGAAGTATTGAACAATTCTTTAGATTGAGTCAAAGAACCCGTAACACCTAATTCACAAAGTCATAAACTTTTGGGTCCAAACAGCAAACAATCAAATTAATAGGTCAAACGAAAATATGATTAAGTTGTCATATGGATTGTAAAGTTGAATTTAATCAACCATCTAATTGGCTTTATTCCGTAACCAATTTGCTTGTAATTTAGCACTTAGCAACCCTGCATTTAGGTGGGAAAATTGTAAAGGTAGTGTGTGAGAAGATGTGAAGAAAAACTCAAGAGTGTGCAAGAAAAACAGAGGTTCGCGGCTAGGGCTCGCGGGTGGATCACGACTGGCAAGCCGCCAAACGCTAGCACGTGAGAGGCACACTGGGAAGCTGAAGGGTCGCGCCAGCTGTCACGCTACAAGACAAAAATCCCAGGTTGGCCAGGCCGTTACGTCGCGACTTGAACTCGCGACTTGGACAAGCCGCGAGACCAAGTCGCCAATTTACCCTGTTTGGCAAAAACTGACGTTTTGCATTCCCTTCTCACCCTACTATAAATACACCCTTATACCCACCATATTGAGAGAGCTTCCAGAGAGAATTTTGTGAGAGAAACCCTAGAGAAATACAAGATTGATTCATCCCCAATCTTAACCTTAGAGACTTTACAAATTCCTCTACTCTCTTCCTCTCCATTGTCATACCCTTGAGAGGCATTTAGCCAAATCCTTACCTCACCACACCCACGTCTATGAGAAGGTCTATTTGGTATTGTTGGGAAGCAGTTAAGAAGGAACCAATCTACATTGGTTGATGCTATAGTCTAGTAGCGGAATCCAGTAAGCTAGAAAAAAAAAAGGTTCGGCGCAACCTTGTTGGAGCAAGAAGCTTAGAGGGCTTAGGTACCTGGGTAGATTAGGCTTGGAGGGTCTATTGCTGTTCATGTATCCCAACTACATTTTCTAGTGGATTATTTGACCGCTTGGAGGGCGGCGGAGAGGTTTTCGCTGAGGGCTTCGGTTTCCTCTTCGATAACACATCGTGTGTTGTCCGAGTGTTTGCATCTTCCTTCCTTTATCTTTGCCTTATATTTACTGCTGTGAATGTGTTTATATTTGGCTTAGATTCGTTATCAATTCTGTTATAAGCTTGTTATCATTTTCCGCACATTAATTGTTTGATATAAAGCTTGAATTGGTATTTTTGTATTTGGGGTCCAAACGTTCAAAGGTATTATATACCCATTTTGAACTTTCATGGATATTTTATATTTGGACTTTTTGGCCCAAATTTCAAAATAAGAATGCCATTTTTTAATTTTGGGAGGGCCACATATAATTTTTTTTTGGAATCTAAAAATTATATAAAACATATACATACTATTAAATTTTTGGGTCAAAATACAATATTAGTTCATAAATGTTAGCCCATGAGTAATTTTAGTTCTTCCCAGGGGGGAGGAATTTTTAATACCTAAAGTTAAAAGTGATCACTATTGTTTAGGTTGATTTTTGAAAGGGCCAATAACTTTAGTCTATCGACTTAAAATAAAGAGAAGTCAAGCCCACAACTCACTCTTGTATTAAATAGAGGCTAGTAGTGCAAGAAAAAGAAGAAATATAAGGCTATAAACAAGCCTAGCTTTATCGATTAGTGAGTGTTCAAACTTAATTAGCTCGACAACGAATGTAAAATGTTTAAGAATGGCTTGAGCTCGAACCAAGGCTATAATGATGTTCGAGCTTAAACTTGTCAAAAAGTCTAAAAGCTTGAGTTTGGCTTGGCTTTGCTTAATTCATTAGTCAAACTGAGCTCAAACTCAATATCAAGTTCAAACTCGAGCTCAATAACAAGCTTTTGAGCTTGAGATCTAACATAAGAATATTATGAAGCCCATATGAAGCCTATTTGGTTTAGTAAGTGATCCTAACTCCCAATTACTTAAAAGTCTTATTAAGATATGGGTTTAATTGTCAACCTTATGTTAAACTTATTACCATGCACATAAATGAGTCCAGACTCAACTAGTTTTGTATCGAGCTTTAATGTTCACGAGCATGTTCATGAACATTTTTTTTTTTTTTTTTTTTTGGTTTGGACTTGGCAAATAATTAAACAAGCATAAAACTAAGGCTTAAGCTTGTCTTGTTTATAAACAAAAAAACATGAATGAGTTTTTTATCATGTCATGCCCGAGCTTATGAATGACTTGATTCATTTACAGCCCTAAAGAAATGCAAGGACATAAGCTCATAATAAAGACAAAAGAAATATCCATTAAAGTGTTGAAAAAATGGTACAAATAATTGGCTTCAATGCTACATAACAATGTGGGGAGAATGAGCGAGGTGATGAAGGAGAGAGAGAGAGAGAGTAGATACTACTTATGCCACCACACACACGTACATTGTTTCCTTAGGTTGCTATATTTACCCCAAGCCAGAGTAATAAATATAGTTATTGAGTTAGGTTCAAGAAAGAGTTAAATTGAATTCCCCTTCTTTTGTTCCATCTTTTGGGATTTATAACAGATTAGGGAGACACTTATTATCCATATTTTCATAAGAATCAAAACTTTTAGTAGTTACACACTTGGAAAAATGGCAACCTTGAGCTTTTTCTTGGTTGAATAATAATATTAGCTGCTTTAATAATTATTTCAAGTAATCTTGCTTTCTATGTTTACTAAAGAGAATGAACTCCCTAGGGCCCCATTTGGTTGGGATAATTTTAGGAGGGGATGGAAAAGGGAGAAAGGAAAATATGAGAAAAAAATAAGGGAGATGGTTGTTTGGTTGGGAGGGAAAGGGGGAGGGATTTTGATGGAGTCAAAGTGTTTTCTCCCCAGGCTCACCAAAATTCTCTCTCTCCAATTTGGAGAGATTTGAGGAGAAAAAATAGGGGTGGAATAGGGTTTTGATAAAACACCAAAACTACCCCTCCCACCACTTTGTGTTAACACTACCGCTAACTGGTTTTTTTTTTTTTTTTTGGGTTGTCAATGTGTTTTTTTAAAAATCAAACCATGGGTTTTAGTTTTGATTTTTTTTTTAAATAAAAATAAATGGTAGCTTTCACCTCTAATACAAAATATATATAGTGTAATGGAAAATTATTTTTTTATTTGTGATTACAAAAAAAAAAAAAAAAAAAAAATATTTCTTATTTTACGTTATAGGAGCGTAAGAACAAATTCATACAAATCACATTTTCTATCCTCTCATTTTTCTTCTCAATCAAACAAATGATTTTACCATACCTTCAGTTTTCCATCTTTCCAACCAAACACCACGAGAAAAAACTAAATCTCTTCTATCTTCCCATTTTTCATCCCCCGAACCAAACGAACCCTAAGAAACTTGCTAAATTTGTGGGAACTAGTCAAATTGCATTAGATGCAACTAGCCTTAGGGGTGTGCACAAAACTGAGAAACCATAAAAATCGACCAAACCATTGCTGAAATTTCAGTTCAGTTTCGGTGCTATTCAGTTTCGGTTTTCATTTCATAAAAACCAAAAATTTCGGTTTCAATTTCTATGGCAGGTTTGTATGCACCGAACTGGTCAAAATCGAATCAAATTATATTATAATATATTATATTTTACATATATAATATAAAACACGTTTGGGCTTGCAAACATTGGGCCTCTAGCTTGCAAACATCTAGCCTTTTTTTTTTAACCCACACATTTAAGCCTCTTGCTATTTTTTAAAACCCATTAACCCATTAGATTAACTAAAAAAAAGGCAAATTTTAGAAACCCTACCCTACATACCCCACGGCTCACACTTCACTCTCACTCCCACTCTCAAACAGCCTTCGCCTCCACACTCCACTCCATAGTCCTCCACAATCCGATTCTGCCTTTACTGCTAGCCTCCACACGTCGGTTTCCCCTTTCTTTCACTCTCACTCTCTTTTGATCATCAGCTTGAGGCTTCTTTTGATCATTAGTATGATTCTTCTCTCTTTCTTCCCTTTTCTTTCTTGATTTGCTTCGTTCAACACTTCAACAATTCTCTCTTTCTCTCTCTCTGACTCTCTCTATTGCTTTGTTTTTTATATGTGATTAAAGTAAGGGTTTTGAAAATCTTGATAACCCTCTCTTTTTTTGTATTTTAGATTTTGTTTAATACTGAATTAATGCTATTTTTATGAGATTAAAGCTAATATCCTAGTAGTAACAATGTAAAGTTAGGGTTTTGTTTCTTTTTTCAATTGTTCCGAAAACCGATCGAAACTGAAATAAACCAAAACCGATTGATTTCCAATTATTTTGGTTGGTTTCGGTGGAGAAATTCACAAACCGAAAATTTTGGTTCGATTGGCCAAACACTAAGAAAACCGGCCAAACCGAACCGATTACATGCCTAGGTAGCCTAGGCCTACTTATTTTAACTTACGGTGATTATTCTAGATTTTATGGAAATTCCAATTTTATCCAAAATATAAGAGAATATATTAGTCTTTTTATTTGTGTTTGTAGCAAGAACATGAGCTTGCTCATAGACCCTTAGCTTTTATAGGTATTCACATGTAAAGCCCAAGCTTGGGTCAATAGGTGAGGCCAAATAAGCCACTCTTTAACCTCTAAACTGCACTTCTTTAATTCCCCAAACAAAACACATGGGCTTAGGCCATGTTTGAAAAATGTTGTAAATAGGGATAGTAGGCCATAAAGTGTTCAAGCCTTGCTTTGTGCAGGCTTGTAGAGCTTTTAACAAAAGTAACCATCAAGAGCTATTAGTACCTAACAAACTTAAAATTATCTTTTAATTCATTCATAGGCCACTTTAAACGTGATTGGTTTGACTATGTCATAAGTGACTATAAAAGTGATCACTTTAAACGTCAGGCTCTAAATCACTCATAAATTAAACTTTAGGAACTCAACAGTATATTTAATTTTTGTTTTTCTCTCTTTCTTTCTTTTAGGGATTCTCTTGTACTCTATTTTTTTTGGCGATAATATTTTTTAGAAAATGAATCATTTTCTATAAATCATTTTCTATAAATTTATCTCATTTACCTATATTTGGTAGCAACCTTAAATGAGTTGAAAAACAATCTCATTACTTCTTTTATTTAACTTACTGTGAGATATAGTTGTTTTCCAAAAATATTTAGTGGAAGACAATCTCTATAAATTAATCATACTTTTTCAATTGACGAAAGATAATTTTCCTTTGACTTTTTTTTTTTTTTTTTTTTGATGCTATCAAATATTGGAACATGGACCAAAATTCATAGGTTCAAATCCTAACCATAATATATATATATATGTGTGTGTGTGTGTGTGTGTGTGGATACATTCTAAATAAAGAGTAGAGAAATGATTTAAATTTTAGATGTTTTCATTAAAATGATAATGTTATTTGACTTAAAGGTAATTGACAAAACTAAAAAAAACTCCTAATTAATTACTAAGACTAATTTTAATTTGAGTTTGAATCTATTTAGTAGAGAGTCTTTCCTAAAATTTATTGGGGGAAAAAACAAAGAACAGCATTCCCAAAATGGATAAAACATCTCCATTGGTTGCAAATTAGAACTAATGATAAAAATCCACCTCCAATGCTAACTTATTAGCGAGATATGAGTAAGTAAAGGAAAAATATTTATTTACTTAAAAAATACAAATCACATCTACCCAGTAGATAATACTAGTAACACTATAATAATACGCCATTTCACTAATCGTATTTATCAACTAGACTCTAGTTAAACTTCATGTCATCTTGCTCTGCATTTGCCTTTTGCACACTTAAACTCATGTAAAAGATATATAATACTAAACGAATCTCATATAATTTTACATGCAAATAGATTAAGTAAAAATGTCGCATGTGTGTAATTGTTGATTTCACTTATTTTTAATGTTATACTTTATGCTCCAATTATAAGTATATCATGTGTAGGTTTTTTTATGTGATTTTAAAATTTTGCTACTTTATAAGAAAAGATAAATGAATGTGTGACAAACTACGATTAATACATAAAGCATAAAATGGATTTTCATTCAATATAATAAACTCATTCGATTATCCTTATGAATGCTTTTTCTATCTTCTAAACACGTGTCTTCCTTGTATCGTTAAGAATATTATTATGTCTAACATATTTAAAGTCTCATAGAAATGATACGAAAAATTCTGGGAAGGATAACAAAACAAGAACAAAGTGCTTTCATTAAACAAGTTGACAAACAACGTTGGACTCCGCTTCATTGTGCTGCATACTTTGGTAACTATTATAGTGCAGAAGTGTTGTTGGAAGTTGATAGATCTATAGCGTACGTGAAAGATGCAAAGGGCATGACGGCTCTTCACATTGCAGCCCATCGAGGCCATTGTTGGGTAATGGGATGTATATTAAAATATTGTCCTGATTGTTGCGAACTAGTTGACGAGAGAGGCTGGAATGCACTCCATTTTGTCGTGAACTCATCTAGTAGAAAGTGGGTTCACAATGATGGCGGCCATAAAGTGAAGAACATCCTAAAGAGATCATCAATCAGCAACCTTTTAAATGAAAAGGATGCCGGCGGGAACACACCTCTCCATCACCATTCCAAATCATTGAATTATATAGAGGATGTCATGTGTCATGCTAGAGTTAATAACATCATCTTCAACAAACAAAACCTCAACGCTTACGACATTGCTTTAACTAGTGAAGAATTATCTGATAAAAAGGTAAAGGAAAATTTATTTTATTTCATGGGATTTTTTTTTTCCTAATGGAAACTATGAGGACATTGTTTCCTTTTTTTCCCTTTCCAATGTTGCATCTTTATTTCTTATTTATATTTATTAAAAAAAATCAATTAAGATATTATATAAAAGAGATGTAAATTACAAATGACTCCTTTTGACTTTGACTTGTTTTCAATTCAGTTTTATACTATTAATTTTCATAATTTTTAAATGTAAACCTTCCATTTACTTTCATTCAATATCAATATGTATGGTTAAGTTCACCAAGACTATGTTATTTTGCAAAGTATAAGATCCTAAAATTAAGGGGAAGATTGGACGGAGCACTAAATGGAAAGATTAACTTGAAAATAAAATTAATGCTGAATGGTGTCATTTGTAATTTAGCAAAAAAAGAAATTAAAAATGTTAAAACCATGTGACCCTGCATATATGCCAATATTAAGGTGGAGTACTACTCATCCTTTCAAAATGTGTGCATTCCTGTGCCTTGCTGCCTATTCCCTTTCTCAAATCCTAATTATTTAGCGTCCTACATGTTGCCCAGTTTATGCAGATTACACGTGCAATGTTTAATGACAAGCGTCGTCCTGCGGAATTTCGAAGACCCTTAGAAGATAATATCCTACCCAACAGAAAATACTATGAAAGCTTGGATGCTGAGAACGAACGCCGGAAAGCTGAATGGAAAGCCCGTAAAGACCGATTTGTTTTTATCATGGAAAAAGCATCCAAAACCCATTTGGTAGTGGACACACTCATTGCAACCGTGGCTTTTACAGCAGGTATTACCATGCCTGGGGGTTTCATAGGTCAAGAAGGCCCACACTCAGGCTCTCCAGTTCTGATGAGAAACACTGCTTTCAAAGCTTTTATTATTACAAATACCATAGCCATGGTGCAATCTTGTTCTGCTGCCTTTATCCACCTATTCATGCCACTATTGTTTTACGAGCAGAATCTTGGAGACTTTTCTTTCCTACTGGCCTCACTGGCCTTCTGCCTTTCCATATCTGCCATGGGAGCAATGGTGCTCGCATTTGTCATGGGCACATACGCTGTGTTAATGCATTCCTGGGGTCTTGCCATTGCCAATTCTATCATCGGATTGTTCTTCTTCATCCCGGTCTTTTTCGTAAGTATCGGATGTTTAGATTATTTACTCGAAATATTGAGAATGGGTTCGTCTTGGATTTTTGACAGGTTGATGATTTTCTTGTATTTCCTTGATGAACATGTTTATTACTATATGGTCTGTTGTTGCTGCGAAATTCGTTATTGTATTGCCGATATTTTTAATCGCCATAGACGGAATTAGTTTTTTCATTTTCACGCGCTTGGGAGCCAGTGTAGTATCCGGAGACTGTTACGTACTTGGTACAACTGTTTCAGTTATTGCATCCTCACGCTTTGATTAATTTTTCAAATCGTTCCTTGTAAGACTATTTAAATTCTGTTGACTCAGTGTGATTATTTAATAAGAATAATTTTGATTATCAAATGTTTGAGCAACTATGAGCAATTTTATAATTAATTAATTGACAAGTGCTGTAACATAGGTAGCTGGTGTATATATGATCCAATGCCACCCCTCCATAAATGCAGGAAAATGGTTTAGGCTAGTTAGCTAATTACCTAGTCAATCTATCATATATTATACAATATATACATTTTTCAGAGTTCTTTACGATATATGTCTTTGTTTTTTTTACTAGATGTGCTAGAAAAATACCTCTGGATGTCACTCTTGCATGAGATTGATTGTGAAAATATAATGACTTTAGAAAAACCTTCCAAAAAAAAAAAAAAAAGAAGAACTTAAAAATAAATTAGACACATCACTACGCCAAAAATTTACTTGGTTCGCTTTTAGCCTAACTTCATGGATAGCAATGAGAATAAGAAGAAATTTCACTAGCAAATTTAAAGAATACAAAATGATGTAGAGGTATAGTAACAAAACCCAAAAATATACCCAAATAGTTTTTCTTTAACTCAACCAACAAACCAAGTTAAATACAAATTAATTCACAGCTCTCTGCGCACACTCAGAATAACAAGCTACATCTCATGTATATACTACCCATGCAAGAAAGTCAAGCAAAATGTCAGCAAAATGACCCATGCAAGAAAGTCAAGCATTTAACCAAGGTCTAAACATAAAAATTTAATCTTGCATTTTATAAAGGTGTGCAAGACAAGTATGAAGAAACAAATCTGATATTGCATCTAATAGGGGCGTGCAATTCAAGTCATGCTTAACGAATCTCCACTTGCCTTGAAATAAATCAAGCCTTACAAACAAAATTTGCAGACTGTCAAATTTAATCAAATTTCTCTCCACTTTGTTAGACTTCTCTCAAGCCATAAATGCCTCAAGTGCTAATCTTCTTGTAATTCTTAGTAAATTATGATTTTTCTTCTTCTTATCAAACTTGGATTTTTTCTTTTGGACTGGGTTGACAAGAGTAACATGACTTGTGGGATTGATCAATGTTTGTACCATCCAAAGCCATGATTTGACTTGAAAGGAAAAAAGAAAAGAAAAGAGAAAGTCTAGGGACACACCCCACTCCATTCTCAAATCCATAACACGTTTAAGTATCATTTTGTGATTAGTGCACCTAGATTTTATTTATTTATTTATTAAATTCCTATGTAGGTCTCATGTGTAAGTGCTAAAATCCAATCACAAAATGACATCCAAGCAAGTTGTGAAATTGGACATAGATTTGGGCATGGTCATAGTTCTTCTCAAAAGAAAAACCCTAACAAAGAAAAGTACTTGGTGGAATTATTAATAAAAACAATGGCATAGAGATATACAGCGAATAGAGAAAAAAATTGAGAAGGTAAGGATATAAGTTTTCTTTCAAAACTATGGGTTGTGATTGGCTATGGTGGCAATAATGGGGTTTAGGAGAGAGAGAGGGAGGGAGAGAGAGAAAGAAAGAGATTTTGTTATGTTCATGAGGGAAAGTTTGTCAAGTGATGGGCACATGATCAACTTACAGAAATTCTAGGACACGTTTTTATTCAAATTAAAATATTCTAATTTATATTCCACGTCATTTTAATTAATCACACAACAAAAAAAAGTAGCAAATACGTTAATAATAACAAACCATAAAAAACCTATTATAATAATAATAATAATAATAATTATTATTATTATTATTTGCCCGGGGGGAGGAGAGTTATTAAGGAAAATAATAGTAATCAATATTCAAAAAGTACTTGTTGATACGTACTTATTGAAAGAATGTGTGGTAGAAGATCATGAAATTTGTTAAAGAAAAGCCAAAATTCTTGTAATTTTTACTGTTGCTCATCAAAATAACAGTCCTTGTACTGATAATAAAGATACTGATAATCCTAATTTAATCTTTTGGTATAAATATAAATATTGGAAAAAGATAGGACTTCACAAAAATGAATATACATACAGGTGAGCAATTGAACCAATTGAACCAACCTAACACAAATACAGATCAGGGGTCCAAACATACCAGATCAAGGTTCAGCACATGAATTGAAACATGAATTGAAAGACTTGCACCTTAGGATGGCATTCCAGTGTCTCAAAGATCGGAAACTCCACTCAATCACCATCAAAAGCAAAGAATACTCTTTTGGTTGTGGTCATGGTCAATGGCGTCAGGAAGCTGTTGGTCGTGGTCACTGGCAATGGGTGGTGTGCTGCCCTGATACCATTTTAAGCATTGGGAAGTGTGTAGGCTTAAAAAGTTAAAATTAATTACACTAACACAACATTATACCAATCTGTCCCTCATAAGTATACTACTCATAACAGCTATGATGAAGGCAAACATTCACCTCACATTGAATCGTTAGCTATGACATTGAATTTATGTAGCACAAACATGTTTTTTGTTTACTAATAAGCCAACTCTGCACAGGAAACTTTTTGCTTTAATCAAAATGCTTTGTTTCTTTAGAAAGAAAGAAGGACGTGGCTCACATGATTCTAGACAGCAACAAAAACAAGGAGTATTGTCTTGCAGGGAAACAAATGCACCATGAGTTACACAGATTAAAGAAACATCTAAGACAAAGCAAAATAAAACAATATAATAGCTTATATTCTCTTCTTCAACAAAAGAAAGGGTAATAGCTCTAATAAAAAAAATGAGTGCAAAAATATAAATTGGTAATGAATTTACCAAAAATACACTCCTCCCTTTTTTTCTAGGGTATGTGTTTGATCCAAATGCATCCCTAGTCTTCGTTAAATCAGCTGCATCTCCTTGAATCCCCTTCTCCAAATTTGTTTCTAACAAATATGATAGTCCTTTAAGCTGATGTAAAGGTAGGGAAGCAATTAATATGTAAAATTACACTTATCTATGTACTGATAATACAGAAATCATATCAAGAAAAGATTGGAAAACTATACTGCTGCAGAATTGAAGCATTGTGATCATTTGAAATTAAAGCAAGCTGATCTAGTCCAATTGAAAAATCACCACTGGAAGATGGAGGTGGTTCTAATGTTCCTAACACACAGCAAGTAAATCATCTTATATTAAAATAGCATAAAAAATAAAATAAAATAAAAAATTTATTCAGTGGCCCATACAACAAGAATACAATTAAAAAGCTGTGTTGCACCAAGTTACAGTAGAAGAACAGCAAATTTTGACGAAGATAATACAGGACAATGGCATAGGCACAGGCATCAAAGGTTGGAAAAAGAAGTCCAACAAAAATGATCGCTAAACATAAAACTTGAACCCTGCTACAGCGTATGATCTTGCTACAAATAGAAGTTCTCAGAGACTCAGACCAACATCGGAAAGAGCAAGGATAGGGCTAAATTGATCTTCAAGTAGACTAACAAATTTGAAGTAGTTATACGAATATATTCATAGAATACAGGAAACTCGGTAGTTTACGGGTGCTACAAGAAGCCCAAAAACAAGGTTGAAGCCCTTAAGAAAGAAATGCTGTCCAGCAATACAACTAACAAGGCCCTCCATGCACAGAATGAGGGGGAAAATTAACAAAAATAGTTTAAATTTTAAAAAATAAATGATTCATGAAGCCAAATCCAAGCAATTGAAGGTGTTGTCAACTTCATTCCACTTTTAGGTTTCATTAATTGCATTAGATTGACTTCCTAACACATAAAAAGAGACTATACTCATTACTCTTCATGGCACTACACAATCCGTAAGATTGAATTTATTTAACAATTTTGTTAGCTTTATTCCGTGCCAAATTTGCTTGTAATTTAGCATTTAGAAACTCTGTATTTAGGGAGGAATCATGTAAAGGTAGTTTATGAGAGAGTGTGAAGAAAAGCTTAAGAGTGTGCACTCAAGAAAAGTCTCGTGACTGGATCTCGCGACTGGCGAGTTGCCAAAGGTGGCACATGTGAAGTATGCAAAGGAGCTGAAGAGTCATGACAGCTGGAGCACTATAGGATAAAACTTCTAGACTGGCCAGGCAATTAGCTCGCGACTCAAACTCGCAACTCATTCTAGTTGCGAGCGCAACTCATTCTAGTTGCGAGCTTGAGTCGCCAGAATGCCCTATTTGTTACAAACCTGACTGTTCACATTCCAAACACACACCAATATAAATACCCTTATACCCACGTATTGTAGAGAGCTTCCAAAGAGAATTTTGAGAGAGAAACCCTAGAGAAAAGCAAGATTGACTCATCCACAATCTTCATCCTTTGATTTTCCAAATTCCTCTACTCTTACAATCTCCATTGTTACATCTTTGAGAGGTACATTAGCCAAATCTTTATTTTACCTTACCTATATCTGTGAGGAGGCTTTTTGGTACTTGGGAAACAGTTCGGAAGGAACCAATTGATATTGGTTAATGCAATGGGCTATTGCGAGATCTGGTAAGTTAGAGAAGACAAGGTTCGGCGTAACCGTATTTGAGCAAGAAGCTTGGAGGGCTTAGGTGCACTGAGTAGATTAGGCTTGGAGGGTCTTCTGTTATTCATATATCCCAACTTTATTCTCTAGTGGATTATTGACCGCTTGGAGGGCGGCGGAGAGGTTTTTCGTTGAGAACTTCGGTTTCCTCTTCGATAACACATCGTTGTGTTGTCTTTGTGTTTGCATCTCTCTTCCCTTAATCTTTGCCTTTTAATTACTATTGTGGTTGTGATTAATTTCAGTTTAGATTGTTTTACCAAGTCTGTTTTAGCTTATTTTCATATTCCGCACATACATTGTTTGATAATAAGTTTGAGTTGGTAATTTGTAATTTGGGGGTCTAAATGTTCATAAGTGTTTTACACACTATTTGAACATTCAATTGGTATTAGAGCGGGTGCACTTGCTGTGGTTTAATTACCCAAGTGCAATCCTTAACCCTGTTTGAGATGGATCGGTCTCAATCTCTCAATGCTCCACCATATTTTGATGGAAGCAATTATGCCTTTTGAAAAGTCCGGATGAGGGCATTCTTGTGTTCAATTGATAAAAGTGTTTGGGATGCGATAAATGTTGGATGGACTAGGCCAGAGGCTGCCAAATCCACAAGGGATAAGGCAGCTCTCACGGCGACTAATGCAAATAGCAAGGCACTAAATGCTATTTTTTGTGGTGTATCTCCAAATGAGTTCCCTAGGATATCTCACGTCACAATTGCCAAAGAGGCGTGGCAAATATTGGAGACCACGTATGAAGGCACCAAGAAGGTGAAAGACACTAAGTTGTAGATGCTAACCACTCGATTTGAAGAGCTGAAAATGAGTGAAAACGAATCATTTGACTCATTCTATGGCAAGCTGAATGAGGTGGTTATTGGCAAGTTCAACTTGGGTGAGAAGATGGAGGACTCAAGGATAGTGAGGAAGATCCTTCGATCATTACCAGAGAGCTTCTGTGCAAAGGTTACAGTAATTGAAGAAAGTAAGGACCTTGATGATATCAAAGTTCAAGAACTAATTAGCTCACTTCAAACATATGAACTGTCATTGCCTTCACAAAGGAAGAGCAAATCCCTTACTCTTAAGATGATTAATGAGAGGATGAAAGCTCACGACTCATCGGATAAGGATGTCGTCAAGAAAGATGTGGCATATCTTATGAAGAATTTTCGAAAATTCTCGAAGTTCGAGAGCAATGGAAAAGTTCATGAACAAAAATTCCCAAGCTTTGGAAAGGAGAAAAAGGACTTCAAGAGGAAAGATGGGAAGGAGTCTCAATCCTCTCAATGAATCACTTGCTTCGAATGCAACAGACATGGACATCTCAAGAGAGAGGTGTCCCAATTATTTGAGAGTGAAGGGCAAGGTGTATGCCACTACTCTCAGTGATTCAAACTCTTCCAATTCAGATTCGGAAGAAAGCTATGATGGAGAAAGAAACTACTCCACCTTTATGACCATTGCTCCCGTTGAATCATCGGATGATTTGAGTTTGCTAGTAGAAGAGCTTAGGGAGCACACTGACGTGAAATCAGTAGGAGTAGTAGAAGAATCCGATGTTGAGGAAGATGAAAGAACAATGGGACTGCAAGAGACCTAAAATTCCCTCCTTAAGAAGTTAGGAGAATATGCAAGAGTGGCTAAGGCAGCCATTAAAAAGATGAAAAGGGCAGAGGAAGATTATAGAAGTCTTCTAGTGCGATATAAGGAGGCCAAATGTGAAATAGAGACGCTAAACGGAGAGTTAACTGAAGCTTATACAAAGATCAAATTCCTTGAGCTTGAGGTGGTTCAAGCGAATGCTAAAGTAGAACGGGTAAGTGAAGGTGGAAAAGAATAGGAATGTGACTGACCAACGGGTGTTGATAAAGCCTCGTAACCAACCAGTGGTCAAACCTAAAGCTAAAGAGAAATCACTTCCAAAATCACAAAGAGGTCCAAGAATAAAACATTTATGCCATCATTGTGGACTTCAATGACACACCAGACCAAATTGTCATAAGCTTAGAGCATTAAAGAATGCAAGTGATCAAAGGTCAAAAGGACTAAGAAATGACAAAAGGAATTGGATTGTTGAGGAATCAAAAGGTCAAGACGGTGATTCCAGAGTGATGGATGTGATAAAGATGATTGATGCATTCACCACCTGTTTGGCAAGCTTCACTAGAAGGTTTGAAAGCCACAACACTCGTACCCAATCCTTTAGGGATATCACCCCAAATGCACATGTCGTGTGGATAAAGAAGGGTACTCAAACATAAGCATTACAACTGTCTATGCATTAATACTTCCTATGTTTTGTGACTTTGATTGGTTGTGTGCTTTGTGTTAGCATCCTAGCTTGGATTGAAAATTTGTGGTTGTTTGTTTGTTTTTGCTCTAAATGTTTTTACATTGTTGTTTTATATCAACCTTTTCTTGCTTTAGTGTCAAAAATCCAAAAACACATAAAAGTAGAAAATCCAAAAAGTTTGATCGGCATTGTTGTGTTTTGTCACAAGCATATTTTGCCTTGTACCTTCGTACAAATGGCTTTGTGTATCTATGAGCATAGCTTGTTCTTTATGCACTCATATCATTGTGGAAAAAATCTTGACATCTATGTGATTGTTGTAAATAGATCTTCAAACTTGTTATGAATGATGAGCCAATGGTTTTGTTGATCTTGAGACTTGCTTAGACTTGTGCCTATATATCTTCCCACTCTTTTATTTTATTGTTTTTGCTTAAAAAGCTCAACCAATGTATATCTCAAAATGAAAAGAGATAATGAGCTACAAAAGTCATCGCACATACTAGTATTTGACTAGGAAAAAAGGAAAGCAACTTGAAATAAAATGTATGATGTTCAAAAAGCCAAAAGCTTACTCATTAAATTGAAATATAAAAAATTTCAAGCATCGATCTCAAAAAGAGATGTGTTGATTCAAAAATGATAAAATGATATGATGAATATAAAGCCAAATGAAAAGCTTCAAAGTTATGTTATCAAGTTTTGATGGAGGTCATATATGCATATTTCTATAATTGAGATTGATCACTCTTCCTAGTGCTAATTATGTATGACTTTGTTGAATTGATCATTGAAACTTCACATTAGACTAAGGACTATCTCATTTTTTATACCCACACATATCACACATGTCTATGTTCAATGAATGTCTTATTCATTCGTGTGATTGTACTTGAATAAATGTGTTTCACATGCTCAATTATATGTTGATCAAACACAAAAAGATTTTTGAGTGTTTTAATTTTTTTTGGAAAGTATTTTGTTTTTGCAAAAATGTCAAAAATTTCAAAAACTATGCAGCCCTATTCTGGCGACTTACCTCGCGAGTCAAGCCAGTCGCATGCCCCAGTCGCGAGCTTACACAGAAGGTTTTTGTGACTCACTAGTGAGTTAAAGTCCTAGTCACGAAAAAGACTTAAAAAATTTTCCAAAAATCTAGGTTTTTAGATTTCTCACGACTTGGTTAGGCGACTTGTTCACGAGGTTTACTCAGAAACTTTCGCGGCTCCCTTCACGACTTCCTCACGGGTGGACCTTCCAGCAGCAAAAAATACTTAGACAAAATTTTCAAAAGTTTGTCACAGGGGTTTTGGCGACTAGGTCTAGCAACTTGTTCACAACTCAGTTCAGTTGTGAAAATCGCGTGTTTTGCGCTTTAAGGACAGTTTTTAAAAGTTTTCAGTTTTCCCTCGTTTACTTTGACTATTCATTGTCTTGTTTGTTCATCTTTCTCTCACAAACTCACCATGTTTCTCTCAAAAATCCACCATTTTTCTTCATCATCTCTACTTCAAACTTCAAGAAAAGGTATGGGTTTTCTATTTTTCTCAAAGTATTTCATGTTTACAGCCTTTGATTTCTTGGTTTTTGAGTTGTTGTTGAGATTTGAGATGTATGATGTTTGAATATGGGTTGGATTTATTTTGTTGAGTTTGTTTATATGGGTTTTGTTGATACTGATAGTATGATTCCTATTTCACATGTTTTCATGTTTGTTTCTTAGTTTTGGGTTGTGTATCATGCCTGTGCTATGTTATGCATATCATACTCATTGTAGAATGTCACAATGACAATTACTTGTGACTCTGAGGCGTTCATAGATTACATTGTGTTTATCTTTGCCTGGAACTGCATCACATATGTACACCACATGCAACAGTGTTGCTCTTGCCTAAATACATGCTTAAATACTGCATACTTGGTTCATTTACCATGATTGAGTGATATGTCTTTCTAAATAACAATGTGTATTTATTTCATGGACTAACCTAGATCTAATCAAGTTTGTGTTTCTGTCTTGTGGTTTTACACTTGGTTCTCTGCTGTGTGTATGTTCTTTTGCAAATGTCTCGCCGTTCCTCTCAAGGAAAAGAGATTGTGATTGATGTTCCATCATCCCCTATTTCAAAACGGACTCGATGTTTGTCTCAAGACTCAAACAGTGAGAGATTCAGGACTCCTCTTGATTCACAGACTTACTTAAGCATTTTTGAAGATGCTCTTACTGTGGTGGAACGGGTTGTAAAATTTGATACCTTGGGAACAACATTTATCCCTAGGATATTTGAATCAAAAGATTAGGCTGATCTGTTTAGGAACTTCGAGGACCCAGTTAATGAATTGGTTAAGGAATTCTATTCAAATGCTAGATACGTCGGAGTTGAGTTGAAGTGTTGGGTACGAGGAAAAGATTTCTCCATCAATCCAGACTACATTGTAAAGGTTCTTCGCATCACTAGACCAACAAATGTGGACCTTACTCCATATGATGATAGACTTCCTCAGGTACAAGACATTCTTCAAATTCTTAGCCTGATCATGAGATTTCAAGCAAAGGCACATCCATAGACACTGCAAAGGTTGCACTTGAATTGAAGACTCTTACATTGATCATGTTCTTCAACCTCTACCCACTATCTAACACTGGCTTAATCAATCTTGGAAGAGCACAGTTCCTATGTGATCTCATCATCAAAGTTCCGATTGATATATGTGCTCACATTTTTCAGACCATTGGGAAAATAGCAGCTCGATCGGCAGCTCAAACATGTCTTCCTTTTTGTAGTCTCCTTATGAAGATTATGGTTCTTGAAGGTGTTCGTCCACCAACAGATGGAAAAATACTAGCACATCTTCGACCATTATCCATGATATCTCTTCAAACAAGCAAGAGTCACTCCTCTAAAGCACCTATGAGTGAGTCTTTCCCTCATGCCACTCCATTCGGTCATGGCTCAGCTACACTTGTGCATACTGAGACTGCTTCTCCCTTCATTCTTGAGTTACAGATGATGAGCACTCAGCATAAACAATCTAGCCCTCCGCCTGACAGGTTGAGTATTATGAATGAAGGTCTGCATTTGCATATTGCCGAATTTGAAAATGTTCTCTACTCCACAAACAATCAAGTCCAAGCGCGCCTCACGACCATTGAGACACAGCTAGATGCTATTCAGCATAACCTAGAGGACAGCCTTTAGCTATTCGTGCTAAAAAAGGGGAAAGCATATAATAAGGGGGAGAGCAACACAAGAAGGGAAGTGTGCATAGTGACAGGGGGAGTTATGTGCTCAAGAGGACGAAGCTAGTACATATACACACACATACTTTTGGATAGCCTAACCTTTGATTGGCTAGTTTAGTTTTCAGTTATTTGCTTATAGTTTTTATAAACTCTTGGATAAGGTTACAATGCTTGTGTTTAAAACTCTTGGTACTTTGGTTTAATATTTTATGTTTATATTCAGTTTACATATTTTGTAAACATGCTATATAGCTTAGTACTTGTTGTTAATGTTATGCATTTCTTTAAGTACATCACTCTTGTGTCCTTGTTGGATTTTATATCTTTGATGCAATTACCTAATGTTGTTGTATCGGTTGAGTGTTGGATATGAAATGATACTTTGCATTGAGCTTATTAGCTTGCAGGTCCAAATGTTCATTCCTTGTGTGAATGATCATTGTGGTCACTATTTATAGTGATTGTTTGTTTTTGGTCAAGCCTTGCTTTATTGCTTCATTCCATTTTGCTTGATCGCATTGTGCTTGCTCTATATGCATTTCAAGTTTTCTGCTTACAATAATCGTATTGTGTTTTAGTTTTCAGGAAATACTTGTCCATATAGTTCAAGAGCTTCACAGATTCTAGAATTAGATGTGAGTGAGTTTTGTTCAACTATTCCTAATTCACATGTTAAGTCTAGAATTTGTTTTAGAGTTTTGTCACGGAATGGCCAAAGGGGGAGATTGTAAGGTTGAATTTATTCAACCATTTTGTTGGATTTATTCCGTGCCAAATTTGCTTGTAATTCAGCGTTTAGAAACTCTGTATTTAGATGAGAATCATGTAAGGGTAGTGTGTGAGAGAGCATGAAGAAAAGCTCAAGAATGTGCACTCAAGAAGAGCCTGGCGACTGGATCTCGTGACTAGCGAGTCGCTAAAGGTGGCACACGTGTGAAGCATGCAAGGGAGCTGAAAAGTCACGCCAACTGGAGCACTACAGGACAAAACTTCCAGACTAGCCAGGTAGTTAGCTCGCGACTCATTCCAGTTGCAAGCCTGAGTCACTAGAATGCCCTGTTTGTTACAAATCTGATTGTTCGCATTCCAAATACACACCAGTATAAATACCCTTATACCCACGTATTGTAGAGAGTTTTCAGAGATAATTTTGAGAGAGAAACCCTAGAGAAAAACAAGATTGACTCATCCACAATCTTCATCCTTTGATTCTCCAAATTCTTCTACTCTCACCCTCTCCATTGTTTCATCTTTGAGAGGTACATTAGCCAAATCTTTATCTCACCTTACCCATATCTGTGAGGAAGCTTTTTGGTACTTGGAAAGCAATTCGGAAAGAACCAATTGATATTGGTTGATGCAATAGGCTATTGCGAGGTCTAGTAAGTTAGAGAAGACAAGATTCAGTGTAACCCTGTTGGAGCAAGAAACTTAGAGGGCTTAGGTGCAATGGGTAGATTAGGCTTGGAGAGTCTTCTGCTACTCATGTATCCCAACTTTATTCTCTAGTGGATTATTGACCGCTTGGAAGGCGGCGGAGAGGTTTTTCGCTGAGGACTTCAGTTTCCTCTTCGATAACACATCGCTGTGTTGTCTTTGTGTTTGCATCTCTCTTTTCTTAATCTTTGCCTTTTAATTACTGCTGTAGTTGTGATTAATTTCGGTTTAGATTGTTTTACCAAGTCTGTTTTAGCTTATTTTCATATTTCGCACATGCATTGTTTGATAATAAGATTGAGTTGGTAATTTGTAATTTGGGAGTCTAAACGTTCATAGGTGTTTTACACACTATTTGAACATTCACAATCTATAATTGTAGCTTTGTCAAGAAGCACTCTACTCATTACTCTTCATGACACTGCACAGTCTATAATTTTAACTTTGTCAAGAAGCAAATATGTGCTAAAAAAAGTGTTTAATAGTATGAGTAACTAGTCACAAACTCATGCGATGCGTGAGAATATATATATATATATAACATGCAATGAGGTGTAATACATAAAAATTAACGCTTACTTTAAGTATATCCATTTTATAAATAAATAAAAAAAGTTTTTACAAGTATTTTTTATCTTTTTATCTATACAAATATATCATTTTACTATTTATTTTTGTTTGATTAAATTTTTTTTAAGGTGAACCATATTTTTCTAATTTCTGTTGTAGTGTGTTATATTTGCCTAATATACAACTATACTTTATAAGTTTCAAACTAATTATTCAAATTTCTCATCTCTTAAGGAATAAAAAGATTATCATGAAAATCAAAACTCATCACAAAATTTCAATGTTATCTTAACCAAAATTAAAATGAAAACAAAGGAATAAAAGATAGACTTTATAATAATTTATTATTCAAAAAATTGGTAGGCGTATTCAAATTCATAGTCATGTAAATTGTGTTGTGATATAAACTCAATTTCCTATTCCCCCCCCCCCCCCCCAAAAAAAAAAAAAAAAAAAACTTAGTATTAACCCAAACCAAAATTCAACCAAAGCTATAAATGAAGAGAGAAGACTTTGTAATGGGAAATTGAAAAACACAATACCAAAACACATATTTGAAAACAAAACCATCAACCTTAGTTAAGAGTATAAGAAAGAACAAAAATTCACCATAAGAAAGTAAAGAGAGAGAGAGAGAGAGTACTCAGTTTTTGTGTGTGAAAAATATGAATTGAATGGAAGAAATGATATTAAATTTATACAAAATAAAATGGAAAGAAGAAGAGTCAAATTATAAAAAATAGAAAAGAATGAAGGAAGTGTAGTGGCGAAGTAGAGAGTAGTGGGGCAGGTAAAGAGGCAAAGAGAGAAGGAAAAGGTTGAAGAAAGTGTAACCATAGGTGTGGAATTATAGGGAGAAGAAGAGGTTTTTGTTTTTATTTCTGTTGTTCTTTTTCTTTTTCTTTTTCTTTTTCTTTTTTCTTTTTTTTTTTTTTTTTTTTTTTTGAGAGTAGTGAGAAGAAAAGTTTAAAAGAGAAAATAAGAGGTAGAAAATAAGTGGATAATGTGGCTCAATGATTGGGTAGCAAAATTTATTGCATATATATATTTAGAAGGATAATGGAAAGAAAATGACATTCAATGTTTAAAGGAGTTTTCAATATAGACAATAGACAATTAACGTTTATGATGGTGTGTAGTACATCACGTTGGCCACAAATAATTAATTTTGCAATAGATAATCAATAAATATATCATGCCACTTCTATTTTGACATTGGTAACAAAATTCTAACATTTCTTCATCAACATCAAGCCCCTAATCAATTCCATCAATCATTAATTCGAAAGAGTTTTTCCACCTCTAATGTGTTATGCTATGTTTTGAGGCAGTATTAGGCCTCAAATTAATTTGGTTAAGTGTGAGATTGTCCATGTTGGCTCAGTTCGTAATGTGATAGCTTAGCTAGTTAGCCTAATGTAATAGCTTAGCTAGTTTGTTGGGTTGTTCTGTGGGAGCTCTTCCTATGACCTATGAGGATTCGCCTCTTGAATCATCATTAAGGCAAGTACTGCTTTTAAAAAAATAATAATAAATGTTTTATTACTAAAAGACAACTAATAAAAAGCACAAGTTACCCTAAAAAAAACCTCTCAATTACAAGCAAAAGAAAGTGATTCAGTTGACCATCCATAGAGTAATCTAACAACAGAGATCTTCAATTGCATTTCAGAAGCTTGCACATCTTCAACTGCACAAGCAGCACCAGTCAACGAATAAGAAACTCATATAGCAAGGAAAAAGAGTGACTGCTTAAAGCAGTCATCCAATAATAAAGAGAACGAAGCAAGAATTGTTTCAAACAACCCAGTACCACAACATATTAAGGTGAGTTCTTCATGGGATGTTATTGTGGAACATGTGGAGAGAAGATTAGCCAGTTGGAAGATTTTTTTAAGTAGCCGGTAGGAAAAAATTATTTATGACAAAGGATGGTAGAGTCACTTTGGTTAAAAGCACTCCCTCAAGCTCACCCATCTATTTAATGTCTATTTTGTCCATGCCTACAGGAGTTGCTCATAAACTTGAAAAGCAGCAAACAGATTTTTTTGGGGGCGGTTTATGTCACGCCCCAAACACAAACAGGTCCAAAGCATTAGAAAAAAGATCCATCAAGAGAACTTGTCATTTTGAATTGATTGTATTCCACAGAGGTCCGAGGTTGTAAAGAGGATAAGCTGTGCTGGAGGTCGTATATACAAAAGGGTTTCTAGGTTAGATCCTATTACAGAGCACTAGCCCCTATGGGAGTTGCAAACTCCCCTTTAGAAAAGAATTTAGAAGCCAGAGGTCCTAACAATAGTGGCATTTTTTGAGTTGCCTCTTCAGGGAAATCCTAACAGCGAATAACCTGAGGAAGTGAAACACTATTTGGTGAGCTGGTGTTGTATGTGCAAGGGGGATGGAGAGACAATAGACCACTTGTGACTGCATTGCTAGGTTGCACGGACACGCCATTTTTGGCGTCGTATCGGACACCGGAACGGGCACGACGCGCCAGATTTCAGTGTTCGGTGGTGTCCTTTTTTTTTTTTTTTTTTTTTTTTTTTTTTTTTTTTTTTTTCGCTTCTCCGACACAGCGCCGACGCGGATCCGACTCGTCTGACACGCCAGCAGTGAAAAAAAAAATCACAGATTCCACCCTCTCTCTGACCTCTGCTCGCTGCCGCTGCCCTCTGTCCCTCACCAGAGCTAGATCGGGCCGATCGGCGAACTCCATAGACGTCAACGCTGTGCCGGCGTGCCCTGTCCCTTCCGATCGGCGAGCTCCTCCTCTCCCCTTCTTCTTCTTCTTCTACTTCTTTTTCGTTTTCTTTTTCTTCGCAGACCCAGATGCCTCTGTCTTCTTCTGTTCATTTTAACTTTTATAATACTTTTTTATATTTCCCCTTTGTTTTGTGTGTCTTCTACCAACCTACGTGAAAGTCACTTTGAAACTTTCCATTTCAAATTTCAACTTTTGAGCACCATATGTCAGTGCCATGATGTTATTAATATGCCATTGGTCCAAAAGAAAATAATTTATATTATTATTTTGACTATTATTTTTAGTATTATTATTAGTATTTGAACGTAGTCTATTTAAACTTTTGGTTTGTACTTTAAATATTTTTTTTTTTTCTGAGAAACTACTCTAAACATTTTATATGTATTATTGTACTACTTTGGGTATTAGTTTATTTATTTGTAATTCTTACATAATTTAAATTCTAGACATAAACGTATTTTATGTCTACAAATATTTTAAAAATATACCTAAATATAAAATTTAATTAATTATTTAACCGCCGTGTCCCCGCCGTGTCGTGTCCTTATTTTTCAAAAATTGCTGTATCCCCGTATCCGTGTCCGTATCGTGTCCGTGTCAGTGTCCGTGTCCGTGCAACATAGCTGCATTGTCCATTGCTAGGGAGTTGTGGGATATGGACCTCGCCCTTTTTTTGGTTCAGTGGGTGATGCCTGAGAGGGTTGCCAACTAACTAGCATGATGCAAATCCATGTTGGGCAACATTGGAACAGTAGGATATCGAAGTTCATTCACCATGGCTTGATGTGGTGCATTTGGAAAGAATGAAATTCTAGAAACTTTTAAGTGTGCAAGAGGACAACTCTAGATTTGAAGTTGCATTTCCTCAAAAATTTATCTGAATGGTCGTCAATGTAATGAAGTTTATCCTTCTCCAACTTATTAGAGTTTTTTTACCATTGTACTTTTAGAGCTGAGTTTTGATGTCCATCTAGTATACCTCCTAAGATCTATGTACTTGGTTGCTCCTAGTTTGTCTAATAAAATTTACTACTTATCAAAAAATCGAGTCTCTTAATTATGCAATAACCCCCAATATGGACACAAAGCGCGCGACTAAGACAACTAATCTATATATATATATATATATATATATATATAAAACCGAAGCTTTTGTTAGCACCACAATTTTCCACATCAGCATTATTTAAAATAAAAAAATTTTTTTTTTTTTTTTACTAAAACCCGACGTCAGCATTATTTAAAAAAAAATTCTAATTTTTTTTTTTTTTACTAAAACCCGATAATACATGCTCCTAAATCCCAATAATACAAAAAAAATAAAAAAATAAAAAAAAAAAAATTCTCCTCTCTCAAACCCTATTCTTTGCCCATCTTCACTATCAATTTTCTCCTAAAATTACAATTTGATCCCCAAAATTTTCCAAAATAACGAAAAAGCCCCCTAACTTTTCTAAATTATGAATATACCCCTAAACTATTCTAAAATTTCACAAAAGCTTCTGAGGTCACAAAAATACTATTTCAACCACAAATTTTAGCGAAATAAATCGAATGTCTTCAAGATTAGTAAAATTATCCAATGCCATTCAAGACTTTGTTGTTTTCTTGGCTATGGCGAAACTCAAAAGGAGTATCGGTGTTATGATCCTATCTCTCATCGTCTTCGTGTCTCCCACAATGTTGTCTTTTGGGAACATCGCCTCTTTGTCGAGCTCTCTCACTTCCATGCCCCCCTATCTTCTTCCTCTGTCTTAGATCATTTTCCAGATAAGGCACATACTTCTTCTGTAACTGCTCCTGATCCTCTTATAGTTACTCCAGATTCTCTTGTAGACTTCTATGTCTCAGTCCAACTACCAGATATCACTGATCCCTTTCCTAGTTCACCCTTTAATGAATAGGTGGAAGATGAACAGGTCGAAGACGAGCTACCCAACCCTGAGCTTGGGTCTCTTGCTCCTGCTCCGCCTAAAGATCTTGCACAAGACATTCCACCTCATCACTCAATTCGAGTAAGATCTATTCTTGCACATTTACTTGACTATCATTGTTACACTGCTCTTACTACAATACACGAGCCTCACACCTATCGTGAGGCTTCCACTAACCCTTTATAGCAGATTGCAATGAAAGAGGAACTTGATGCGTTATCTAAAGACCATACTTTGGATTTGGTGACACTCCCCCCTGGGAAATCTGTGGTTGGTTGTAAGTGGATCTACAAGATTAAGACTCGCTCTGATGGGTCCATTGAGCGCTACAAAACTCGTTTTGTTGCAAAAGGTTTTACACGAGTATGGGATTGATTATGAAGAGACCTTTGCTCCGGTTGCTCGTATTTCATTTGTTCGTGCCCTCTTAGCTGTTGCTGCTGCTAGTAAATGAGACCCTTTTCAGATGGATGTCAAAAATGCATTCCTTAATGGGGATTTAAGTTAAGAAGTTTATATACAACCTCTTCTTGGTCTTTTTGTTGACTCAAACAAGGTTTGTCACCTTCGACGTGCACTTTATGGCCTTAAACAAGTTCCACGAGCTTGGTTTGCCAAATTCAGCTCTACCATCTCTCGCTTAGGTTACATGGCCAGTCATTATGATTCTGCCTTATTTCTTCGTCACACTGACAAAGGCACTATTTTACTTCTCCTATATGTGGATGATATGATCATAACTGGCGATGACCTCAGTGGCATTCAAGAACTCAAGGATTTTCTTAGTTAGCAGTTTGAGATAAAAGATTTTGGACATCTCAGCTACTTTTTGGGTCTTGAAATCATTCATTCTAGAGATAGACTTTATATTACTCAAGCCAAGTATGCTTCTGAACTCTTGTCTCATGCTGGACTCACTGATAGCAAGACTGTTGACACTCCAGTTGAGCTTAATGCACATCTGACTCCTTCAGGGGGGAAACCATTGTCTAATCCCTCTCTTTACAGACGCTTGTTTGGTAGCCTAGTTTATCTCACTGTCACTCATCTAATCATTTCTTATGCTGTTCACCAAGTGAGCCAGTATCTGTTTACTCCACGATCGACTTATTATACTGCTATTCTGCGCATTCTTCGATACTTAAAGGGCACTCTATTCCATGGTCTTTTCTACTCTGCTCAGTCTCCTCTTATTTTTCGTGCATTTTCTGATGCTAATTGGGCAGGATATCCCATTGATTGCAAGTCCACCATTGGCTATTGCTTTCTTCTTGGTTCTTCTCTAATTTCTTGGCGAAGCAAGAAACAAACTCATGTGGCCCGCTCTAGTACTAAAGCAGAATATCGTGCACTTGTTGATACCACATCTAAGCTCCTTTGGCTACGATGGCTTCTTAAAGACTTAGGTGTATCTACATCCTCTGCTACTCTTCCTTATTGTGATAACCAGAGTGCCATTCATATTACTCACAATGATGTCTTTCATGAACGGACTAAACACATCGAGATCGATTGTCATTTTATCCGTTATCATCTTGTCCATGGTACCCTCAAGCTGATCTCAGTCTCCTCTAAAAATCAACTTGTAGATATCTTCACCAAGTCACATCCTAAGGGATGCCTTCGTACTTTGGTTTACAACCTCAAGTTGGTCTCACATCCACCTTGAGTCTGAGAGGGGCTGTTAACATGTATAGTGTTGTGGGCTTTAGGCCCAATTAGATTACTTGTAAGCACACATTCTTGTACTATACTCTTACTTGTACTGCACTCATATGCCTCTTATATAAAGGCACTTGTGTATATTCTTTCATTGAGAAATACAATACTATTGACTTCAGTATTTCTAACAATTGAATTCTAGTTTGCAACTGGCAACTTGTAAATAAAATTGTCGTTGTCACCAGCATTTGTCATTAGTCGACAAGTGATATTAATTTGCCCCAACGTACAGGGTACATTTCACCAGTAAATTAACTCTATACGTACACGATATTAAATACATGCAGTTAGTTTGTTTCTGCCCCAAAAAAAAGTTGTGTTCGTCTTTTCTCTCTCTTTCTCTCAAAAAATCAAATGATTCGGGTTCTCTAAATTTTTTAGATTATTTTATCGAATAGATTTTTTTTTTAATTTTAATTATTTTTTTAATAATTTAATAGATTAAATTTTACCATGTCAACATTTTACTAATAAAAATATTAATTGTTTTGTTTACAACATTATTATATTATTTTAAGAGTATTATTAGTGGAACACTAATATAGCAAAATCTATATTCTTAAATCATAAAAAAAAAATGGTTAAGATTTAAGGAAATTTATTAGTAGAATATTATAGGAAATCTAGAGGATCTGAATTCGTATAAAATGAGCTGGGTAACTCTTAGGACATTTGTTAGACAATTGTAAAATAATTTTAATATCGTTTTTATGAAAAATATATTAAAAAAATATTGTCAAAAAAGTTAATTATTATGTTTTTCATAAAAAATTTCTTAAACTAGTATCTCTAGGGCATTAGTTAATTTTTTCCTCATTTTATTATCATAAGTTCATAACCTTGTCACACTCTTTCCTGTCATATTTATTCTAGGAAACTAATTATCAATAATTTAAAAAAAAAATCGTGTGAATAGTTGTGAAGTCATAAATTTTTTCATGGGGGCCAAATTAAATATAATAAGGTTCTTAAGTAAAGAAAAAAAAATTGTTTAAATACTGTTTGATGGTAAAAAGTAATGATCAGGAGCGAACTATATAGGTTAAAACTACCTCTAAAAAAAATTATGTTCTTCTTTCCTAAATTTTTTTAATACATTAAAATTTATGTGATTATGTCAATCGTTACTTATTTTTATTATGACCAAACAGAGTGATAATGTGATTTTTTTTTTTTAATTATTAGACCAATTTATGAAAGAAAAAAAGACATGATATCAAATAATTGATCACAGGCATGATAGAAGCAACCAAAAAAAAAAAAAAAATACCCACGGTTTTTTACTGGAAAAATTGAGATAAAAACATCCGATACTAGGCTTAGCACCAAGAATTGATATAAAATCATTGTATAATTGATTAATTTCCTTTATTTATTGATAACACTTTAATATAATTTTTTTTTTATTTGGTCACTTCAAATGAAACTAGCAAAAAGGTAAACAGTGACATCTCTATTACTAAAAAAAAAAAAAAAATCTTAAGTCAAGTGTGAGCAATTTGTAAACCATTAGCTTTTTTTTTTTTCTTTTTGGATAACAAATTGTAAACCATTAGCCTAAAAGATATAATTTTTTGACCTTTTATTAGCTTCTAGAAACAAGTACAGAACCAAATCATATAGCTCAGGTAAGAGACTTAATACTATATATCCTCAATAAAGATTGAGAGAAAAATAGCACTGCTCAAAGCGGCACAACATCATATCTGGAGGGAGTTAGACGGCAGCACTGGTCATCATCTAGAGTTGATTGTACGGCAAGGGGTTGATTTGAATGGACAACAAACAACCAATCGGGGTGGACCGTGGTGACCTATGGTTGGACTAGATTTGCACATCCGTCGGCATAAGGGGAGATTTGTATTGCTAATTAAGGATTTGCTTTTGGAGGGATTTTTCTGTATATGGAAATTTACAAAAAAAAAATTTGATTTGCGGTATGTATATGGTTGGACTATGGGTATATGCTATTTTTTTTTTGTTGGATTCTTTGTATCAAAAATTTCTCAGTTTTTCAGCCTGGTACTTTCCTCGGTCTCATTTCTTAGATGTTGTTGAGTCGCCTAATTGTTCTTATGTTTGGAGAAGTGTTATGGCTGCCCTACCTATTTTAAAGACGGGTTGTTGTTGGAGGGTTGGTGATGGGGCATCAATAAAAATTCTGACCGATAAATGGATTCCACAACACCCTACAAACAGGGTTCTGTACCCGGCTAATATGGATGTGGGAGAGTGGCTTTGTGGCAGACCTGATTGAACCGGGTATAAACTGTTGGAAGCAAGATCTTATAGACCACTTTTCGTAGGGAGGATGCGGAGGCCATTTGTCGAATCCCTTTGAGTCGAAGGCGAGTGGATGATTCAATACTTTGGCTGCATAATAGGAATGGGAGATATTCTGTAAAATCTGGATATTATGTGGCTCGGCAGGTCATGCGGAGTGAGAATTGGGCAGAGTGTTCGAGGGGGAAAGGTGTGGAAGGCCTTATGGAAGATGAAAGTTCCTAACAAGATCAAATTTTCGGATGGAGAGCTTGTCATGAAATCTTGCCAACCCGTCTCAATTTAGCTAAAAGGAATATTATTGCAGAAACTTTCTGTCCAATCTACTTGCAAAGCCCAGAAAATGAGGTGCACATGATATGGGAATGCCCTGCTGCACAGGACGTGTGGGCTGGTAGTCGAATGAAGCTGCAGAAATGCCCACTTGGACAGCACGACGTGGTACATCTATTTCACTATTTACTGCACAGGTTGGAACCATAGGAGATGGAGCTATTTTTAGTGCAAGCCTGGATGTTATGGGGTCAAAGAAATAGTGTATTGCATGGGGGGAAGCTCAAGGATCCGGGATGGCTAAACAAAAGGGCTGAGGAATGGCTAGAGGAGACTGCCCAGGTGCAAGAGCAGCTTGCTGTCACGCCAAGGGAGACTGGAGGAAATGTGTGGCGTCCACCACCTCATCCTTTTTTCAAAATGAATTTTGATGCTGCCATATTCAACAAGAGCGGAAAGTCGAGATTTGGGGCTATGATACAAAATGAACATGGGGAAGTAATGGCTGCACTTTCTGCTATTGAACCATCTGTATCGAGTAGTGAAGAAGCTGAAACTCTAGCATGTAGATAAGCCATGGAGTTTGCTCTTGATGCAGGATTCACTGAGCTAATAATTGAAGGTGATAGCGTTAATGTAATGAAAGCTCTGTCCTCTTCAAGTCCGGACCTATCAGTTGTTGGGAATGTGGTTGCTGATATTCAATGCCTCACAAGTGGTTTAAGGAGGGTATCATTTAATTGGGTTAAAAGAGATTGTAATCAGGTGGCCCATGTATTAGCTAGATTTGCTAGTAACTTAGAAGAGGATATGTACTGGATGGAGGATGCTCCTCCAGTTGCTTTGGAAGCCATTTACCTGGATTCTGTTTCAATGAATATATGATAGCTTGTTTCGTTCAAAAATTTTCTTTTGGGTTATTTTTTTTAATCAATTTTCAAATATGAGGAAGCCCAAAATGAATTTAGAGAGGAATTAATTTTTCCCAGTAAGTAAATTTAAGGCTTATTTATAATTTATTGCCTCTGGTCATGGAAGTTTCAAAAACTCAGGGGCCACGGCCCCCCTCCCCCCTAGCATTATTGAAGCTAAAGCCAAGGTAGCTGTAATGGGCCTTATGGCAAGTAACATAGGCAAGAGTTTGTACATGGCAGGATTTAATTGGCTCCTTGGATCTATAAAGCCCTTTGTTTTGACGCGTTAGGTGCTTTTATCTTTACTCTCTCCTCTCTCTTAAAAATATCAAAACAAGGTAGAGTGACATATTGTTTAGAGAGAGAAATATTGGAGCCACTGAGAGAGAATGGATCCCTCCGTTTCGTTTGAAGCTGATCAAGCATCTAGTCAGTCTTCGCAAACAAAGGACAACATTGGCATGGAACCGGTTTAATGGTTTATTACAACGCCGCAGAAAAAGGCGAAATCGGGGTCTTCAAAAATATTGAAAAGTTTGATATTAACGAATTACTAACCCCAAATAAAAACAAAATCCTTCATATTTACCTCTCCAGCCTAGAAGAGTCAGAATCAAATGATTCAGAACCAGAAGATTCAGAATTATCAACAGCCTTTGTTGAAGAAATTCTCGAAATGTGTCCACCATTGCTATGGTAAGCTAATGTCAAAGGTGAAACTTCCTTGCATATCGCAGCAAGGTATGGGCATGCTGCCATCGTGGATGTTTTAATTAAACGTGCAAGAGAAAGAGCTCCCCAAGAAGACCTCGAAAATGGGGTTAATTACGTGGTCCAAAAGATGCTAGAGATGACGAATAATGAAAAGGATACCGCGTTGCATGAGGCTGTACGTGGCAATCATTTTAAGGAAGTGGAACGGTTGATTAAAGAGGGCAGAGATTTTTCATATTCTCAGAATGATGCTGGTGAGACTCCACTTTACATGGCTGTGGAGAGAATTTAAAGAAGTGGCATTTCACATTTTGGAAACCTTTACATCACCGGCTCGTGATGGTCCCCTTGGTAGAACAACGTTGCATGTTGCAGTAATTGTATACAATTTTGGTAATGTCTGTTTGTGTTTTTTCAATACTCCAACATGCATGGTTGAGTAGAAAGTAACGTCATAAATTTTGCTGTCAATAATAACCTATTTAATATGCAAGAAGTTTGATAACATATATTTTCCTGTGAAATATATTTATTTATAAAGTATTAATAAATAAATAAAATCAAATTGAAAATTTATAGAAAATAACACACTCAATTTAATTAAAATTTATTTAATGATCAAACCTAATTTAATAAGAATTTAGTAAGTATTGAATTTTTTTCATCCCCCCAAAATAAAAATCGTTTTCTGAGTAATTTAAATTAATATAATTTATTGTTATTTGTAATTCTAAAAATAAAATAAAACAATATTTATTAGGATGATGATGTGAATAAATATTGGCTTCCAAAATTTTATCTGACAAACATTAGAACAAATCGATAAAAATCAAACATTTATTTTATATTATTATATAGATATAAAGTTCTTTTTTTTTTTTTTTTGAGAAACTATATATATATATATATATATATATAAAGTTATATATACATTATGATATGTAGAAATAAATTATGCTTCAACCCGTCAACTTTTCATGTGTAAAAGGTCCTTCAGTCTGTACTGACGGGGGTAGACAACTGAAGCTGAAGGCTTCAAGGCTGACGAATAGTAATTCAATGCCCTTGGGAAGTCCGTAGTAGATGATAAGAAGCTGACGCCGACATAGCTGAAGAGAATAAGGCAAGTTGACGACCCTGAGGCTGACGGCTCTAAGCAAAACCAGGACTTGGCCACCACTCATGAGTGATAAGGAGATTACTTGTTTTCCACGCTTAGTGTTAGAGTCCTATAAGAAAAGGATTCCGCGATCCACGCTCATGAGAATTCCTATAAGGAAAAGACTTCTACTCCAAGGAAAAGATGTCAACCCTCTACTACTATAAAAACCTCAATACTCTCACAAATCAAGGTACGCATAATCAACCCCTCTTTAGCACCCTAGAGTTGAAAAGAAGTTCTAACTTGACCTTCGGAGGGTATTTGGCTGGCACCACACCGGTGCTCTGTGCGAGGTCTTCTCCTTTTTGTTGTGTAGGTGCTAATTTGAGTGTGCTGGGATCATGTAGCTCACTGGTGATTTTTCCGGCATCATCAATTGGCACCGTCTGTGGGAAACGATTCGAGTTTTTGGTTTGTAAACCAAAACTAACGCTTCCTGGACAAGAGAGTTGCATGGTGCTCACCGGCTCAATGGCAACCACGAACAACGTTCAAGAGGAGGAACCACCCACAACTGCCCTCAAGAGACAAGTTCGAACTCTCGCTACCGCCGTAGAACGTCTCACCAAACAAAACCACGACCTGGAAGAACAGCTGCGCCAGAAGAATGCAGCACCGAATGACCAACAAGAAGATCAAGAAGGGACCAGCGCTGCCAGAAAAAACCAGGAGAAACCTGAAGGCAACCACGCCCCAAGTAGACCAGAGAGGCAAAACTTGAGCATGCCATCCCTCACGGATGCAAATCCGCCACATATTGTTGCAGAGATGCAAGCAATGAGGGAACAAATAGAGGTTATGATGAACGCGCTCAAAGGGCGAGTTTCCAGTGATCTTGACGATTTAGTCAACCGTACCGATTCGCCATTCACTGCAGCCGTCAACTCCTTCCCCCTACCACATAAATTTCGCATGCCCCATATAGAGAGTTACGACGGAGTAAAGGACCATCTGGATCATCTGGAGACCTTCAAGACTTTGATGCACGTTCAAGGCGTGGCAGATGAAATCATGTGTAGGGCCTTCCCTATAACGCTGAAGGGCCCCGCAAGGGTATGGTTCAGCCGACTGACGCCGAACTCCATCAGCACTTTCAAGGAGCTAAGTGCTTAGTTCACCACACACTTTATCGGGGGACACAGGTATAAAAAGTCCACGGCGTGCTTAATGAGTATCAAGCAACGGGAGGATGAGATGCTGAGGTCCTACATAACGCGCTTCAATAAGGAAGCGCTTTCGATCGACGAAGTCGACGACAAGATACTAGTAGCAGCCTTCACAAATAGGTTGCGGAAGGGTAAGTTTTTGTTCTCCCTATACAAAAACGATCCGAAGACCATGTCGGAAGTACTCTACAGGGCCACCAAATACATGAATGCTGAAGACGCGCTGCAGGCTCGGGAGGAAAAGCCAAGAAAAAGGGAGAGGCAGGAAGATTCACGATAAGACCAAGGAAGGAAGAAGCCAAGGACTGGAGACCGAAGAGATGAAAGGCGTTCTAGGCCCCCGGGAGGAAGGTTCGCAATCTTCACCCCGCTAACTGCCCTGATAGATCAAGTCTTAATGCAAATCAAGGACGAAAGGGCTCTGACCTTTCTTGGAAAGCTGAAGGGAGATCCTAGCAAGTGATCCAGAGACAAATATTGTCGCTTCCACCGAGACCACAGTCATGACACGGCCGATTGTTATGACTTAAAGTAGCAAATTGAGGCCCTCATAAGGCAAGGGAAATTGCATAAGTTCGTAAGCAAGGAAAGAACGGATCCACCACATCAAGAGCAGCCACCCTGACGGGATAATGAACATCAGAGACCGCCTATTGGGGACATAAGGATGATTGTAGGAGGAACGACTACCGGGTCATCCAAAAAGGCTCAGAAGACATACCTTAGGATGATCCAGAACGTCCAACTGACGGGCTTAGCACCAAAAATATTGCGAAGAGAAGGTCCCATCATTGGTTTCTCGGAAGAAGACGCACGACGCCTCCACCACCCCCATGACGACGCGCTTGTCATCAGCCTACGGGTAGGGGACTACAACTTGCACCGGGTACTTGTCGATAATGGAAACTCGGCAGACATTCTGTATTACCCGGCATTCCAACAAATGAGAATTGGCAGAGAGCAGCTTATTCCGACAAACGCCCCGCTCGTCGGTTTTGAAGGAATAAGGGTATTCCCTTTGGGTGCGATTACATTGTCCGTTACAGCAGGCGACTATCCTCAGCAGATCACTAAGGACGTAACATTCCTTGTAGTCAACTGCTCATCCGCTTACAATGCTATCTTAGGACCATTATTATTAATACCGTTTCGGACCCCGTTTCAGTTTGTCTAGTGGAATGGAATATTTCGGTACCGGCCGATTTCGGCGTATCATTTCAGGATGTTTCAGGGTTCTTAAAAAATAATTTATATATATTCTTGTTGAACATAAAATTGTCAATTCTAATAAATAAATAACTAAATATCAAATAATACAAACCATTTAGTCTTAACTCTTAAGTTTTAAATATCAATTTAACATCACACAATAAGAAGATTTACAAAACAATAAGTAAATATCAAAAAATACAAGATTTACTCCTCCTCCTCATCATCATCCATGAGAGAAGGTTCAAATTCATCATCAAAAGAACTCCTAAGAACTTCTAGCACCCATTGGACCTTTACTCTTTCTTCTTCTTTTTTTTTTTTTTTTTTTTTTTTTTTTTTAATAATAGGCCAAATCTGGTACCGGCCGAAATTTGCATCTCGGCCGAAATTGGCCGAAATTGACCGGAATGGACCAGAATTTGACCCGAGGTGGAACGTGGGTATTCCGGTACCGGTTTGCATACCGGTACGAAAAATTTCGGCCGTTCCGGCCGAAACGGAATGAAATCAATAACAATGCTTAGGACAACTCACCCTCAACTCATGGAAAGCAGCGACCTCAACTTATCATTTAATGATCAAATTCCCTACCGAATATGGAGTAGGAGAACTATGCGGAGATCAAGTGGCCGCACGCGAGTGTTACGTAGCTATGATGGAAATTGACGACCACCTCCAAACCATGAGTATAGAAGAACACCGAAGTACAACAGAGCCCGCTGAACAGCTCGAAGAAATCCTTCTTGATGAATCTGCACCTGATCAAACAACAAGGATTGAAACCCTCGCCAGTCCCACGGTCCGACAAACACTTACAGTCTTCCTCAAGAAGAATCAAGACGTGTTCGCCTGGAATCATGAGGACATGCCAGGTATAGACCCTTCAGTCATGGTGCATAGACTGAATGTGTCACCCTCCTTTCCACCCGTCCGGCAGAAGAAGCTGGTGTTTGCCCAAGAACGAGATCAGGCCATAGCCGAGGAAGTCCGTAAGCTAGATGAGGCGAGCTTTATTAGGGAAGTCTACTACCCCGACTGGCTAGCGAACGTAGTAATGGTGAAGAAGGCTAGTGGGAAGTGGAGGATGTGTGTAGACTTCACTGACCTAAACAAAGCATGCCCCAAAGACAACTATCCCCTCCCGAGGGTCGACACCCTAGTAGACTTTACGACTCAACACCAGCTGCTAAGTTTTATGGACGCATTCTCCGGTTATAACCAAATCAGGATGCACAAAGCCGATCAAAAGAAAACTTCGTTTGTAACCAGCCAAGGCCTCTTTTATTACAAGGTAATGCCATTCGGCCTAAAAAATGTGGGCGCAACATATCAGAGGTTTATGAACAAGATGTTCGCACAGCAAATCGGGAGAAATGTCCAAGTCTACGTAGATGACATGCTGGTAAAAAGCCGGAGGGAGGAAGATCACTTGGAAGACCTCAGGGAGACATTTGACACTCTTCGGTCTTACAACATGAAGCTTAATCCAGGAAAATGCGCCTTCGGGGTGACAGCAGGAAAATTCCTGGGATTCATAGTGTCACAGAGGGGCATCGAGGCGAACCCGGACAAAATCCGGGCTATAATGGAGATGGCACCGCCTAGGAATGTGAAGGAGGTACAAAGCCTCAATGGCAAGATAGCAGCATTGAATAGGTTCGTCTCAAGGGCAACGGACAAGTGCTTACCTTTCTTTCGCACACTAAAGAGATCTTTTAAGTGGACTACCGAGTGCCAACAAGCATTCGAAGAACTGAAAACCTATCTCTCCTCCCCACCATTACTAAGTCCCTCGCAGCTAGGCGAAGAACTTTTTCTCTACCTTGCCGTTTCTTCAGCTGCCGTTAGCTCCGCCTTGGTCAAAGAAGAAAAAAGAGTGCAAAAGCCTGTGTACTACACAAGCCGGCGCTTTGCGGGGCCGAAGAAAGATATCCGTCAATGGAAAAGCTCGCATTCGCATTAGTTACGGCAGCACGCAAACTCAAGCTATACTTTCAAGCCCACTCGGTGACCATCCTAACCGACAAGCCTTTGCGACAGGCAATGAGTAACCCTGAAGCCGCCGGATGACTAGCGCTGTGGGCCATAGAATTAAGCGATTTTGACATCCAATACCGCCCGCGAACCTCCATTAAAGGGCAGATCGTCGCAGATTTCATAGCCGAGTTCACGAATGGCGAAGACAAAGAGGTAGAGGAATCCCCTCCATGGAGCATACACGTAGACGAATCCTCCAACAGGTAGGCTGGGGGAGCTAGCATAGTACTACAAACGCCCAAAGGAGACATGGTCGAATGCATGGTTCCCCTTGAGTTCCCTACCACCAACAATGAGGCGGAGTACGAAGCCTTGATAGCAAGGCTTGATCTCGCCAAAGCAGCAAAAGCTGAAAGCATAATCATCTACTGCGACTCTCAGGTCATAACCAACCAAACAAATGGGGATTACGAGTGTAAAAGCGAAAGAATGAAGAAGTATCTGGATCAAGCAAGAAGGAGGGTAAACGAGCTAAAGGCCAAGATTATACAAATCCCCCGAGCAGAAAACGAGCGAGCTGACTGCCTAGCCAAAGCCGCTTCAGCCGAACACATGGCCACCCTTGGTAAAGTACTTTCCTTCATCCAGCTCTCTCCGCTTATAGATTCTATCGATGTACAGGAGCTTGGTTCTAAAAGCGATTGGACTACGCCATTAGCCTCCTATTTAAAGAACGGCGTATTACCAGACGGAAAGGAAGCTGCAAGAAGACTGAAGGTCTAAGCGGCAAGGTTCGTTCTGATAAGAGACGTCCTGTACAAAAGGGGCTTCTCCCGCTCCTACCTAAGATGCTCAGGTCCAGAAGAAGCAGACTACGTTATGAAAGAGATACATGAGGGAATCTGCAGAAACCACTCAGGATCGAGATCATTAGTGCACAAGCTAGTGCGAACGGGGTACTTTTGGCCAACCATGCAGAAGGATGCCAAGGCTTATGTAAAGACCTGCGACAAATGCCAAAGGTTCAGTAATGTCATCAGACAACCGCCCAAAGAACTTACCCCAATGACAGCACCATGGCCATTCGCTCAATGGGGATTGGACATCATGGGGCCATTCCCTACGTCGATATGACAGCTGAAGTTTTTGGTAGTGGGCATTGACTACTTTACAAAGTGGGTGGAAGCTGAAGCCTTGGCCACCATTACGGAGAAGAACGTACGGAGCTTCGTCTGGCGATGTATCGTATGTAGATTTGGCATCCCTAGAGTCTTAGTCTCGGAAAACGGAAAGCAATTCGACAACGACTCCTTCCGGGACTTCTGCTCACAATTAGGGATACGGAACCATTACTCCTCCCCCGCCCACCCTCAAGCCAACGGACAGGTTGAAGTCACGAACTGATCCTTGCTAAAGATTATCAAGACTCGACTCTAGGGGGCAAAGAGCATATGGGCAGAAGAGTTACCGAGCATACTTTGGGCCTACAGGACTATAGCAAGGACACCAACAGGAGAAACACCGTTTCGATTAACATATGGAAGCGAAGCAGTCATCCCAACTGAAGTCGGTCTCACAAGCTACAGAGTGCACAACCATGACGAACGGAAGAACGACGAGGCCATACGTCTGCAGCTCGATTTAGTGGACGAGGTCAGGGCAACAGTAGAACAGAGGCTCGCACGGTACCAAGACCGCATGGCCAAGCACTACAACTCCCGGGTCAGACACAGAAACTTCCAGGTTGAAGACCTCGTTCTAAGAAAGGTCATGGGCGCAGCAAGAGACCCGACCCAAGGAAAGCTCGGCCCAAACTGGGAAGGACCCTACCGAGTCACGGCGTGGCAGAGGAAAGGCACCTACCATTTGGAGACACAGACAAACGGAAGTTGCCGCATCCTTGGAATGCCGAACACCTGCAAAGATACTACCAGTAGAAATGACGACGTGAAAAACAACACCCCCCCCCCTTTTTTTTCTTTTCATAGTTTACTCCTCAGATTTATTATTTACTTTTAGGTTTTTGCTACAATAAGCGCAAAGGGCAGGTTTTTGTTTTTAACTGCTTTTCATATAGATGCATGGCAACAAGAGGAGTTTATTCAGAACTATTGGAGTTTCTACTTACAAGTTCATAGTTACAAAATATGGACGACCTTAAATCCACAAGAAAAGTGACAAGTCCACAAGATGGACAACGCCATAAAGCTGACGGTTTAATAAAAGACCTAAGCTAAAAAACTCAGCTATAAGGCTCACGGTCTAATAAAAGACTGACAAAGTCCACAAGATGGACAACGCCATAAAGCTGACGGTTTAATAAAAGACCTATGCTAAAAAACTCAGTTATAAGGCTGACGTTCTAATAAAAGACTGACAAAGTCCACAAGATGGACAACGCCATAAAACTGACAGGTCTAATAAAAGACCTAAGCTGTAAGGTTGACGGTCAAATAAATGACTGACAAATCCACAAGATGGACAAAGCCATAAAGCTGACGGTCTAACCAAAGACCCAAGCTAAAAAATCAGCCATATAGATGACGGTCTAATAAGACTGACGAGTTGGCCAAGTCCATAAAAATGTGCAAAGCCATAAAGCCGACGGTCCCATATGAGTCGCCTCATATCAAAAAGTAATCAAAACTGGGCTAAGTCCATAAGGTGGACGGCTTTAACCCAAAGTAATATGTTGTTAAAACTCCTAGGAGCAACAGATTAAAAGTTTTTAATCTGGGAAAAAGACAAGTCTATCGATCCAAAAAGTAGACGAATCTCACAAAAGACTGTCATTAAAAGTGACGGGCTCACCAAAATTATTGTTTGTTTAAAAATCGAAACCAATGGCATAAGTAAGCCAATGACTACATTTGGCTGACGGCATCACTAAACTAGACGGCGTCAATAGTATAACCTACAAATAGGCTAACGAGCCCAACTTGCGGCTGAGAGATAGCCTTAGCAAGAAAGCAAGAAAAAGAAGAGCAAGAACAAAATAGCCATGCATTTATAATAAAAAACGACGGGTATCATAAGCAGAAATAAACAAAGTACAATTAGAAGCCCCAAAAACCAAGGGGGCACTTAAAAACATTGTTTGTAGACTGAATAAAATACAACTGTTGCAAAAGAAAAAATATATATATAATAAAACTATGGCTGGGAAGAGGAGCGTCACTTAAAGCCTTGTTTACTTCTTCTAAGTAGGAGGATCGTCTACATCTAGAACTTCCACAGAAGGATTGGACGTACTGATGGGAGGATTCAGGGCAGGCTGCGCCAAAACAACGCCGTCACCTTGAGTAGGGTCCTCAAGGTCGTCACCGTCAGCATTAACGATGCTATGGACAGGCGTCGGTGGTGGGGGTCCATCTATAGTAATCCCGGATAGATCCAACTCAGGAAAGGCTGACGCCACCTACTGAAGGCAATCATCAAAACCGGTCCCATAGTATCCACCACAGGACTTGATAAAAGATTCTAATTCTTTAAACTCGCGGACCGCGTCAGCCCCCGCCGTCTCCATCTCCTTACGGAAGGCCGTCAGCTCTTTTTCTAATTTCTCCTTTTGACGACCTGCTTCCTCTAACTTCAGTTTCGTCCCTTTCAGCTCGACGTTCAATAAATGCATGGCCTCTTTATATTGAGCCTGCTGATCTAACATATTCTTGTTATGTTTACTGACGCGAGCAAGGACGCCTTCTTTGGCCACGCACCGGTCCTGGAGCGCCTTTACACGAACCAAGGCCTAGAAAAGGATACAACCGTCAGTCATTGAATAGGAAGAAGATAAAAAAAGAAGAAAAGCCAAGGGAGATAGATTACCCGTGAGAGGTCGAACAAAGCTGACGCCCCCAGCTCCTTTGTCCCCAATAGCGCACAAGGGTCAGTGTCCGTCGGCTTTATAGGCGACTCCACTGCCACAACGGTGAAGTCTTTGTGTGTCAAAGGGCAACAGGGCCCCTCCAGGACGGGACCAGAAGAAGTCATCACCCCTTTCCCTACCCCGTGGCCCGATGCGGGGGTTGACTTCTCTAGGGGCTCTTTCCAGGAGTGACGATAACCTTTTTTGATGGACGGTCGTCCTTCCCGTCAGTTTTTCTCTTTGGCGCGCCTTTGGTGACGGCTTTGGGAGCTGACGGAGAGCCCAATTCCCCTTTTTTCCTTTGCTCCTCCTTTTGGTGAGCAGCAGTAGCCCTGATTCGTTGCTTAGCTGATTCCATTTCTGCGAAGATAATCTATATATGTGAGAAAAACTTACATCAATAGTTAAAATGACGGAACCATGCGAACAGGCTACTTACGACGATGAGAAAATTCTTCTAACTTAAAGGCTTCAGGCGTCGGTTCAGGCCGCCCGCAGTAAGCGCGAAGGGTGTCAAGTGTAATCAAATCTCGACACGATTGCTCTTCCAAAGGGATTTCTAGAACCCGACGGATGAAATCTCTTTGCTCGTCAGTTATTAAAGGGCGAGTGTTAGCTGAGGAAGAAAAACAAGTAAACAATGTGTTAAGGGTCATTTTTGTAAAGTCAGCCCAACCCAGCGAAGCAGGCAATAAGGGTGGCAGGCACAGAACAAAACTATTAGGCTCAAGCGGCAGGAATAATAGAACATAGGCCCATAACATGAATAAATGGGTCTTGAGGAAGCAAATGGGCCCAAAGGGCCCGAAAAGAGAGAAATGACACCCATGGGCAGTGTATGGTATGAAAAAGTGAGAATGGGTCGCGGCAGGCCCAAGGCAATGTAAACAAAGAAAGTAGGGGTTGATGGCAAGCTCATGAACCCCAAGGATGAGAATGAGGAGATTGGGCCGGGGAAGCCCAATCAAGTTAGTAAAAAGCTCATGGGAACACAAAGTCAGTAAATGGTCCGAGGAAGCCTGAGGAAAGTAAAAGGGCCGCAGGCCCAAGGGGAAAAAGGAAAGGGATAATGGAGCCCATGAGTACGAACACCAGCAGACTCTCTTGAGTCACTGGGGGAAGAAATGAAACGGCAGGCTTAAAAGAAACCTAGCAGGAACATATCATCATGGCAGGAAAAGCCAAGAAATGAAACAAGACATAAGTATAAACCGAGAAATGGGCCAAGAGAGATGTGAAACCCAGTATTAAGAAAAGCCCAATCCTAAAGGGAAGCAGTGAAAATACAGAACGGCCCACATGAAAGAACGAAGAAGTATGGCAGACGAATGCAAACAAAGCTCCATGAGCCGCAGGCAGGCTTTGAACGTACATAGCAGGGGAGCATGCGCAAAGCCCATGTGCCACCAGCCTATACCCAGCCAATATGGGTCGTGGTGGGGCCATGGGTCAGTGGTAAGAGGTAAGGGGGGGTGTGGTTTGGTGGTGGGGAGGGGGGAAAAGATTTATTTTATGTTCCCTGTCCAAACCCTTTTGGAGGTACGTCCTGCTGGGATGACAGACCGCCCAAAAGAGGTAAGATTGGGGAGGGAACATTGGGTGCATGCCATAGGAAGAGAGAGAGAGCATTTAAGCCACGGCAGAGGACAGTGCCACGGCGGACAGAAACAACACAAACCTGTCTTGTCTAGCGAGGGTAAGCAATGCACAGACGGTGGTCGGCAAACATGCCCAGACCAGACAAAGGCCGTTAGGGGGTGAAATGGTAAAAGAACAATCACGGCAGGCCCTATAAAAGGAGTCTCGCCGTGCCCTGTAAAGGGGACCGAAAAACAGAGGAAGAAAATACATAGAAAGAAAACCAAAAGGAAAAAGATAAGAAAGAAAGGAAAGATAAGAAAACAAATAGTGAGGATAATGGGCATGCACCAATAGATCTTTTCTCTTCTCTCCCCCTCAAAATCCCACTCTCTAAGGAAAAATTAAGTAGTAAGAACCTTCTTCGAGCATTTATCATTTAGGTCCGATTCCTTCAAAGTCATTAATCCCCACGGCAGGATATTCTCTGGGGAGGTTAGTTTCATTGAGAGGAAGCGTTCTTCCTCTTTGATTTTTGCCATTACAGACTCGGTTTTGGCTTTGACGTTTATTTTGATTAACTCATCGTTCAATCAATTGTTCTTTCTTATAAAAACCATTATTATCATTGCCATTATTACTACTGTGTTATTCGATCCTTGTCATTAACGAAAAGCTACTGCACTCTGTTTTCCTTTTGTTATCATTATATCTGCCTGCTGTAATCTTGTTGTAATAGCTCTGTTTGCCGTAAGGGGTGTTCCTGGTAGACAAGGTTAAGTTTGTGCACAAGCCGGCCCAAAGTGAGTTGCAGTTGGGCCGGTCTCAACTTCCCTACTCAGAAACACATTAGGGCCTATCACCGCAAAAGGCAGCCCAGCCCAAACACAAAAAAGGCCCCTACACAATGTTAATACAAGTGAGCAAATACGAATAATAACTGATGGAGGTAAAGGCTGATGGCTAGAACCTGAATCCTTGAAGAATGCCCAAGTATTATCAAAATATCCCCGAGGTATGGTCTCCCATTCTTCCTGACGGCACACCCAGTCCGTCCTTTTAACAAAAAAGTACCTACCCTTCCAGTTTCTATTTGAATTTGGAGTCTTCGACACTAATCTCAACTCCTCCCTGACGGCAAAATGATACATTCCCTTAGAGGAAGATAGGTGCTGGGGTCTATAACAGTAAAAGAATTCATCAAGAGAAAGCTGACGTTGTCCTCCACTCAGACGACCTCATAAGACTTCAGCACCAATAAAGATTCTCTATGAATTGGGGGTAATCTGACTAATGGACAAACCTAGGAAATCAGCAAGCTGACGGTGCAATGCCGTCAGAGGTAGCCTTAGCCCCGCAGCAAACATGGCGTCATACATGCCCACGTCTGCGGTTCTCCCTGCATAGCACCTTTCATATTCTCTAAGACGAATGAGAATATGATCTGGGATTTGGAAACGGACGCGCAACTCTTTAAAAACCTTATCGCTCATTGTTGGTAAAAATCTATTGACGGCCCAATCCTCGGGAAGAATGAAAGGGCGACGCTCTCCAGGACTTCCTGAAGTCCCCTCACAAGAGTCCTCGTCACCCTCTTCTTCGTCACTATCCCTTTCTTCATCCCCCTCAACATCACCCTCCTCATCTACTATCTCCTCTTGACCTTCATCTCCATGACTCCCTATTCCCTCGTCAGGAGTTTGGGCTGATGTTTCCCTCTCTGACGGATAGGAAAAGCTCCCGGACTCAAACCTTGAACCAAAAATCTCGTCGTAGCCCGCTCCATCGCGGACTGACGATTGACCACTCGACGCGTCACTCGACATTTGACTACCTACAAGTGACGGATTTATTCTAAGTACCTAAGATGACGACCTCACTTTAGAGGAATCAATTAAAATAAAGCACATTAAGAGGAAAAAGAAAACTTACAAGTTTCTCAAAACGGGCAACGATCAAAAAGCGACGGCAGAAATTCAGGTAATGGCGTAGGAGGATTGATGGAAGAAAGGCGACGGATCTTCTCTCCAAAAATCAATAAAAGATGTAAAAGTGAAAATGAGGATAAGAAGTGGATTATATATAAGGGCGAAAGGGCACGGAAGACGAAGCGGCGCCCTCGTCTAGAAGCGGAGCCAACCAAGGTACGCCACGTGTCCGAAGCATTTAATACCAGCCGTATCATTTTCTCTCTCCTAGCTAGAATAAAAGTCAGCAACAAAAGATATAACTCCATAGCCTGTTAGTTTTTACTGACGGAGATATGGAGTAGGGGGTAACTGATATGTAAAAATAAATTATGCTTCAACCCGTCAGCTTTTCGTGTGTAAAAGGTCCTTCAGTCTGTACTGACGGGGGTAGACAACTGAAGCTAAAGGCTTCAAGGCTGACGGATAGTAATTCAATGCCCTTGGGAAGTCCGTAGTAGATGATAAGAAGCTAACGCCGACATAGCTGAAGAGAATAAGGCAAGTTGGCGACCCTAAGGCTGACGGCTCTAAGCAAAACCAGGACTTGGCCACCACGCATGAGTGATAAGGAGATTACTTTTTTTCCATGCTTAGTGTTAGAGTCCTATAAGGAAAGGATTCCGCGATCCATGCTCATGAAAATTCCTATAAGGAAAAGATTTCTACTCCAAGGAAAAGAGGTCAACCCTCTACTACTATAAAAACCCCAATACCCTCACAAATCAAGGTACGCATAATCAACCCCTCTCTAGCACCCAGAGTTGAAAAGAAGTTCTAACTTGACCTTCGGAGGGTATTTGGCCGGCACCACACCGGTGTTCTCTGCGAGGTCTTCTCCTTTTTATTGTGCAGGTGCTAATTTGAGTGTGCTGGGATCGTGTAGCTCACTGGTGATTTTTCCAGCATCATCACATTATAAGATTGATAAAACTAGTGGAACCAAATCGTGATATGCGACAGGTTACAGCCAATGATTTATCATATTTTATAATGAATACAACACCCAAAGATTATGTATTCATCTTTCAAATCTAAAATATAAGAATGTGTAATATCTTCAAAATTACAACTAAAAAATTAAATAAATTTGTAACTGAGTTATAGGAGTAATCTTATATTATATATCCATAACAATTTTTTAATATATATTTACAAATTAAGTTTATGGATTACTCAACTTTTGTAAGCTCAGTAACATTATAACTATTTATTAATAATGATCAAAGTGAAAGTTTACATAGAATTAATGCTTATGTGGTTATAGAAGTGAAGTGAAGAATGGGATTGAACTAGAATTTTAGTTTGAGATGTTAAATCACGAATAAAAGAACTAACTATTCAAAAATGAGAAATATAATAAAAGAGAAAAACGACCACACTGAGCTAGAAGTCCTTGCAATAGCTGCGTGGGGCATTTGGAATAATAGAAATGAGGTTCAACACGGTGGCACCTCCAAAACCGCAACGGTGGTCGTCAACAATGCGCGTAGGAATGTAGAAGAATATAAACAAACAGTGGACCTCCCTATTTCTCTCACCCCACCCAAACCCCGACCTCCTGGAAGCCCCCACCGAATGACTGGTATAAGATCAATGTTGACGGTGCAGTGTTTAAGGAGACTGGACAGCGTGGAATTGGGGTCTTCGCAATGACAGAGGTGAGATCATGGGGGCACTCTCAAAGAAGCTATACTTTCCACTGGGTGCACTTGAGGCTGAGGCTGAGGCAAAGGCAATGGAGTGTGGAATTATTTTTGCATGGGAACTAGGCCTAAGACAGGTCATAATTGAGGGAGACTCGCAAGTTGTTATTCAAGCCCTTGAGTGTGAGACACCTGCCTCAATCTCCATCCAACAAGTCATCACAGGGGCAAAAATGTGGCTGCCAACTTTCACTTCGTGAGAAACAAAGCTTTACTTGACGTGACAACAACGTAGCAGCTCACCCAATGGCAAAGCATGCCAAGGATGTAATTGATTGTACAATACGGTTGGAGGACACCTCCCCTGTTATTGTATCACAGATTCTATTCGATGTACTTTCTATGGGTACACCCGCGTTTAAATGAAATTTACAAGCTTTTCCATCAAAAAAAATAAAATAAAAAAGATATATCTAAATTAACAAAAACATCTTCTCTCAATAATTATTATTTCCAATAATACATGGTATAAAAAATCATTATTAAAGTCAAGTACATCATTTGCTGTGAGAGAAAACACAAATATGGACTAATAAATACAAGCACAAACAGAATTACAGAGCATGGTTTTTGCATAGCAACAACCATGAGGAACACCAACACCAGCAAAACGATAACAGCCCAGAAGATCAGAGGAAGAAAGAGAGCACTCTCACAAGCCTTGATTCCAGATTCAACCAGACCCTCAGTAATGTTCAAGGGTATGACCAAGTTTTCTCATTTCTAATTTTCTCACTCTTGTTTGGTTCAATTTTCCTTCATATTTCAAAACCCCATTTGCTTAAAACATTCATAATGAAGGTTTTCGAGGACTTATCGATTTTGACTTGCAAATGGGTCTTTTGGATTGGATTCGGAAAACCCATTTGGATATTAGTTCTAATTTATGAGTTATGGCTTTTGATCTCTCAAATTCTGTGATATGGTTGAGAAAATTCATGTGGGTCTTGTTAATTTTGATGTATTTGGTAGAGATCAGTGAGGAAAGTTTTGCAATTGATAGGATCTATGCATTGGGATTGGGTGATATCATTAAGTTCTGCTGTGTCTGGTCGCTGAGAAAGTGTGAGAAAACATTTTGATTGGGATTCTCCCTTCTTTTTTTTGGTGTTCTAAGTTTGCTCTGTCATACAATTAAATTGAGAATTAGTAATAGGAAATTCATTTTACCTGATTTGCTTACTTTATAAGAAAAATGTGGACTTGCTGATCTATGCCAAAATGGGGCTGCAGAAATTGACTTTTTATCCTCTCTCTCTCTCTCTCTCTCTAATGGGTTACTTGTGTGCTTAATTGTGTCTGTGAAAACTTACCATTGTGCTAGACATAAATATGCAATGTGGCTTTCTTTCCTCCAATATCACTGCCAATTTTTTTTAGACGTAAATGTATTTTTAATTCTTATATTTTGAGGTCATTTTTATTTCGACCTTTACATTTTTATTTTACCACTTTTAATCCTTAAAATAAAAAATGCATTTTATTTTAGTCCCTACTGTTACTTTTTTTTTTTTTTTTTTGGTGAAAAGGAAATAGAATTCAACTAAAAGGAAGGAGCCAACTCAGGACAAAGCCTGTTACAAGAAACACCGTGATAGTCAGCCTCAACAAAGGAGACCAAGTCCACGGGTGGAACAGAATGAATAATAAAATCTAAATCTTGGCAACGGAGTAGAGCGCTGACATATTTAATGCTGACGTGGTTATTTAAAAAGAAAGAAAAAACAAAATTAAAAATGCGACGGCAGCTTATCATTTTAAAAATTAATTTATTAATTTTAACAAAAAAAAAAAAGGAAAAACAGAACTAAAAATAAAAAACACCCGAATTCTGATCTAAATCATACAAACCCAGCTCTAAATAAAACTCTTCTCTACCTCAGAACTAAAACTTCTCTCTGAGCTCAAACTCTTTCTCTCTCAATCTCTTAGTTGAAAACCCCAAATCTTTCTCTCTCTCTCTCAATTAGGTTTCTCTTTCTCTATCTCAGATCACTGTCTTTCTCAGTGCAATGGGTCTCTGTCTCAGATCGGTGGGTCTCTACCTCAGATTGGTGGGTGCTCTTGGATCGGTAGGTGGTTTTTGTCTCAAATCGATTGGTCTCTACCTCAGATCGGTGGGTGCTCTTGGATCGGTAGGTGGTTTTTGTCTCAAATCAGTGGGTCTTTCAGTTCAGTGGTGGAGATTTCGGCGCACTCCGATGGTGGGTTTGTGGGTGATGATTTTTGTTGATCTAAGTAGGGGTTTTCACCATGTTCAAATCTGGGTTTCTGATGAGGGCTTAAGATTCGGTCAAGGGAGTTTGCTGAGAGAAAGAGTTTGAGGTGTGCTGGGTTAATGGTTTTGTGGGCATTTTGTTTGGGTGGGAGTTGTGTTTGTTGTTAATGATTGTATTGATTAAATTCGAATTTAAATCTTTTTTTTTTTTTGGATGATTTGGTTTGTGCATACATATGGATTGATTATGTTTTGTACAATATTCTTTTATGATTTTTCTGTGTTTGATTTTCTAGGTTTGTATATTTTTTGGGTTTGTGCTCTGGTTTGTTCTTGATGGGTTTGTATGATTTTCTGGTTTTGTTTGATTTTCTGGGTTTGTATGGTTTTTTGGGTTTGTTTGATTTCTTGGTTTGTATGATTTTCTGGGTTTGTTTGGTTTTTTGGGTTTGTTTGATTTTCTGGGTTTGTATGGTTTTCTGGGTTTGTTTGATTTCTTGGTTGGTATGATTTTCTGGGTTTGTTTGGTTTTCTGGGTTTGTTTGATTTTCTGGGTTTGTTTGATTTCTTGGTTTGTATGATTTTCTGGGTTTGTTTGGTTTTCTGGGTTTGTTTGATTTTCTGGGTTTGTATGGTTTTTTGGGTTTGTTTGATTTCTTGGTTTGTATGATTTTCTGGGTTTGTTTGATTTTCTGAGTTTGTTTGATTTTCTAGGTTTGTATGATTTAGATCTGAATTCGTGTGTTTTTTATTTTTAGTTCTGTTTTTTCCTTTTTTTTTTTTTATTTTGTTAAAATTAATAAATTAATTTTTAAAATTATTAACTGACGTGTTTTTTTTAATTCTGTTTTTTCTTTCTTTTTTAATGGCCACGTCAGCATTAAATGTGTCAGCACTCTACTCCGTTTGCCACGAAGGATTCTTCTGTTAAGTGAGTAATGATAAGAACCAATATAGAGACCAAAATAGAAATGACCCCAAAATATAGGGACTAGAAGTGCATTTACGCCTTATTTTTAATTTTTGTTTCTTAGATTTGGTTTTCATGTGCTCTGTTCTCAAACTGGTTAGATTCACATTGCAGTAGGCTGCCTAAGACATTGAACAGGACTCATATATATTTTTTGATCATGTAATTTTCAATCAGTTTAAGTGTTTGGAGTTAGGAAGAAAGCTTATTACTTGATATCTATAAATGGAATGATTGTGTCTAATATTTTGATATTTTACCTATATAATGCTTCATATAGCTGTTCCTTGCATTGTAACAACAAGGTAGAGGGTAAGATGGTGGGTTTAAGAATCATTGGTTGTTTGTGTAATTCCTGATAAGAAATACTTCCTATAACTGTTGCTTTAGTATCTCAATTCTGCTGTTTTAATTTTTTTCTAAAGAATCAATGATTTTGTTTGTTGTTCTATAAGTTGTTTCTTAATCTTTAATTTTTGGCCTATCTAGGTTGCACAAAGGCCGCAGTATTCCTGGTAAAATATTACTGACTAGGAGATCAGATCCACTAGATGAATCAAGCTTACAGGAACGGTCTACAGAGTATGAAAGGAGCTTCTCATACAAAGAAGCTGGCTCAAGTGATTGCGTGGCCAAGGCAGCGAAGGTAATAGTGACATCCATTTTCCCTCATTCTTGTGCTCTTTATTTTTATTTTTTAAACACATGATGTATAAAAGTTTAATTATTGAGAATTTAATAAGTTTGAATTTTACTCGTAATGTAGGAAGAAGTCCAGAGTATTAGCAAGCCAAATAATAACACAAATATCATTAACACAATCCCATCTTAATAGATAGTGACACCATCTCCTCTTTTGTAGACTTTGATTTCTTAAATTTCAAATTGTAATTTTCTGGGAAGCGGATGTTTCTATTTTGAATTTTTGTGCGAAATGCCTGTAGAAATTTCACTTTGGTTATAATAGAGGTTAGGATCTCTCTAATTTTCCCTCTCTCTTGCTTGTGGGGTTTAGAAGTTCCATAATTTTAATGTTAAGTACAATTTGAGAGCTGTAACCTTTCCTTTTGAAATTCATTTTGTAGAGAAGTTACGTGAGTTAGCTTAGAGTGGAATACCAGATTATATGCGCCCTGATGTGTGGAGGCTTCTTTTGGTAAGTTTGAGTTCTCTAATATTAGCTATAGGTTTTAAAAAGCATGATGACTGGAAATATAGGGCTTGTAATTCAAAGTTGCTTAGTCTTAGAAGTAAATTTCACACTTATAATCAAATGTTTCTTGGTGTACAATTAGACATATTGGTTTCAGTGGAAAGCTTTCAAACTGGATTTAAATTTTTTTTTTTTTTTTTTGGTTTTATTAGACTGATAATGAAAACATTTTTACAGAAGATGTTAGTGCTACATAGATGATAATTCACAAAGGGTAATAATAGCTATTAAATGCTCCCTTCATTCTTATGTTACAGAAGTTTAGATCTTGTTTTTGCCTTATAAAGTTATAATATGGCTAGTAAATGCTCCTTTATTTCTTATGTGATGGCACCTTTTGTTGATCATGCTTCTATCCTCATCCAATGTTGCTGAAGATCATTTATTTGAAAAACTTTACGCTAGTAGAAGTAGTAAAAAAGGATCTGTTAATAAGGGGGTAACTGAGAGTATGATTTTTGATTTGATAGAATGGCATAAAAGAATATATGTAAACAGTCCGATTAGTCTATTGATAATCCATAGCTCACTCCATAGTTTTGGGACTAAGGCTTTGTTTTTGTTATATACTTTAGGGTAAAATACTATTTTGGTCCCTAAATTTTACCAAAAGAACTTTTTTAAGTTTAGGGACCAAAAACAAACTTTTGGTAAAGCTTAGGGACCAAAATAGTATTTGACCCTATAATTTATTATAAGAACTTTCTTTTTTCTGGTAGGTATTTACCTTCTTAAGTAAAGTTTTAAAGAGCCAGTGACCTTGATAAACACATTAACGCAAACACTGGTGGACACATTTATGAGTAACATTGGGGAAACATTGTGAGATTTGGAATGTTTTAGTGAATCTACAGTCTGAGATTTATCATTTATCTTATTTGCTTTTAGCATGTGTTGCCTTTTTTCTATTTGTCTATGTGGGACTGAATCTTGAGTAGGAAGAAATTACCAACTTGATTTCACAGGCTTTATGTATTTGTTTGTTCCCCCTTTTACCCCATGTGGTTTTAGTTGTCTTATATCACAAAAACGCTCTTTGTAGTGCATTTATTGGATGGACCATCACATATAAGTTCAGAGACCAACCTAATCTAAGTGGGGCTGAGTCTTGAGTTGGAAGAAATTACTACGTCGATTGGACAAGCTTTACATGTGTTTTGATCCTTTTTTTTAATCCATGTGGTTTAAGTTGTCATCTATCTATTGCTTGGAACAAAAAGTCTCATTTGTAGTGCGTGCATTGGATGGACCATCACATCTAAGATCAGAGGCTAAGCTAATCTGGCTTGTCCCCTGAATTTTCCTATTGAAATAAATTTTGTTGCTTGTTTGAAATTTAAAATGAACTGACAACAGGGATATGCACCACCTAATTCAGATAGAAAGGAGGGAGTCTTAAGAAGGAAGCGCCTTGAGTATCTTGAATGTCTTTCTCAGTATTATGACATTCCAGATACAGAAAGATCGGATGATGAGATCAATATGCTTTGCCAGGTATTTTTGTGTCTATTGAATTCTCGTCTTAATTATTATAAATCTCTTCTGCCCAATTCTTGATGAATTGCTGATGACATTCTTGTTAGATTGGTGTTGATTATTGTCCATGCACTGTACCTGATGTCTCTTTCTTCCAAGAACCACAAGTTCAGAAATCCTTGGAGCACATCCTTTATACATGGTTAGATATCTATTGTTCTGTGCCAGTGGCTTTTATATGTCAATTAATATGTGCATCTGAGGGGAAGGAAGAAATGAATGCACCAGTCGTATCAAACTAGATTGCACTAGGTTAAGCTTAAATTATTTATCAATCAATTTAGACTACTTAGTCAATAATTTTATGACAGAATTTTTGCTTTTGAATTGGATTACTGCTTTGCTACATTTCCAAATATAGGTAGAATAGTCACCACTTGATTGTTTGTGATTTCTTCTGCTGAATGCTTTGTCAGTTACATTCAGCTAAATTTCCTGTTAATTATCAAACGCTTTGATTTGTATTAATATCATGTATTTATGTTTTGTTTCCTATGCTTAACAAATTAATAAAATATATTGTTAGCTCATGTATTTGCTCTTGATACCAACATACTGTTTTAGTTCCAGAATCTATATTCTTAAAAGTAAATTGGGAAGTTTGAGGAGGGAGAGAGAACTGATGGGGTCAGTAGTCTTAGGTAGAATTTTTGAACTTGGACCTTTGTATCTGTTGCTGGTTTTGCACCTGGGATTCTCTGGATTTGCTTTGAATTTAATCTGCTGATAGCACAACCTGTATTTGATTTTTTTTTTTTTTTTTAATATTATTTTTTATTATTTTACTGCATTTTGGTGCCTCTGTGGAATAAAAATTTCCTGTAATCCTTTCTGTTGTGCTCAGCTTGAATCATCCAATAGTCTAAACCAGTAGGGGTATTGTTTACTGCAGAACGTTCAATCCATTGAATCTGTTGAAGTGGTTCAATGAAATGACTTATTAGGTTCAATAAATACTAGTTTGGGAAATTATGTAATAGTTTACTTGTCAAAAAAAAGATAGTTCCCCCCCGCCCCCTCCCCCCCCCCTTTTTTTTTCTAAAAAAAAAAAGGGATTATAAATTGCTGTCCATTGAGCGCCTTGCTTTAGCAGCTAACATTCCATGTCCATACCCTTAGGACAATTAGATTTCAGGTTTCTGGAGGCTTGAATCAGCTGTCAGCTGATTTCTGTCTCTTTTATGCAGGTCTTCTGAGTAGTTCCCAGTTTCAACTGTATGGACAGGCCTGGCCTGTTGCATAATTATGGTTGTTAACTTTTGTTGTCGTATGATATTTTGCTTTTCCCAGGGTAGGATGTGATTGACAAAAGAACTCCCACTGTGGTTGCCACTTAATGGAACATTTTTGTTACCCAGATTGTTTTCTTTTCCACTCAAACTTTATGACGAATTAGAGATGTGGGATTGGCTGATCAGGATGGTTTACGGGTCTACGGGTGATCTTCCATGGGATTTGAATGACTGGACTTGACCTATGAAATGTGTAAATATGGATGATAGGCAGTGACATCATGACAAAGCTCTCTTAGTAGCCTCCATGAATTGTTTGCCACTTTCCTGTTCTAGCACTGTAACTCAATTTATATTGTGAAGAGTTCTCAGAATTATGGCAGAACAACAACATATACTACATGCATCATCTCCTGCTCAAGTTCAGTATGCAAAGATGCATTGACTTGATGACTTTTTCATTGTATATTCTCTATTATTTCTAGGGAAATTTCTTAAATATGGAAAAATTTGTGGACATGACACTAATGGCACCTCTTATCAACACTTTTCTGGTCACCAACAAAAGATATTTTGTGAAATTATGTCTCTTTTCGCCATGCCCATCCATATAGCTAACTGATTGGAAAAGTTACATAGACACTTTATTTAATTTAGTCTTATTTGATTTTGGAGTAAATTGTATTTTATTTTATTTTTAGGCCCTAGTATTTAATTAGGTTATTATTTTATTAGAGTCAGATATTTTTATAATTCAATTATTGGGATTTCCCTAGCCTATTAGAATTAGGTTTTCCTATGATAGTCAAGATTAGAGTTTAGAATTCTGTACAAGCAAAGTATTGTACTCCTATTGTGGGGGATTATTTTGATGAATAAAATTTCTAATTGCAATTGTCCCAATGGTATGATACTAACTCCAGCCAACCCTAGATGCTAACTCCTAGAGGGTTTCTGTTCTTCAATTTTAATGTGCATTGTTTTTGCTTGTCCTACATCCACTTTTGGAGATGTGTTATATCCATCAAATATGGGAAGGATTGGGGGGATGTTCAGGAAAGGTGGTATGAGGTTCTCATTGCATGGGGCTTTGGACGAGTATTAGAGAAGGATGGGATTCCTTTTCTAGAAATGTTACTTTTGGCATGGGGAATGGGAATGGCACTAGAGTTCTGTTTTGGTATGACAAATGGCGTGGACTGTGGAGATTCTTGCCTTAAATATTTGTTTCCTGATTTGTTTACTTTGGCATTGGACAAAAATGCCTCAATGGCCTCCTACTTGGTGGGAATGGGAAACAGAGTGAGACAAGTTCAGGATTGGGAAACAGAGTTGGTGGGGAATTTATTTGACTTGCTGTATTCTAATATCTACTCTACTCAAGGTGAGAATAGATTACCATGGACCTTAAGAAAGAATGGAAAATGTGATGTTAAATCTTATGATGAATTGAGGAGTTCAAGGAATATTCCTTTCTTTGGCAAAGCATTTGGGGTGCTAGAGTGCCTTGTAAGATCACTTTTTTCACTTGGGCACTGGCCTTGTGCAAGATTTTGACTATTGGTAATCTGTGGAAGTGTCATATGGTGATTTGGGTTGGTGTTGTAAGAACTTGGAGAGACAGTGGACATCTTTTACTGTTTTGCTTTATGTCTAGAGATCTTGGTCTTTGGTGTTTTCTTTATTTAGAGTATCTTGGGTTATGCCAAGTCAGTACTTGAACTGTTGGCTTGTTGGCATTACGTTTTATAATCACCAGGGTGTGTAAAAGCTTGTAAGGAAAGCCTTTATTTATCATGTGGTCATAACTCATATGGTGAGAAAGGAATAGTTGAACTTTTGATGGTGTTGAACGTCTCATTCATGTTATCAAACTATCCTTTTTGAGATCATTGTATGATTGGATGAATGCCTTAGGCTCTATCCCATTTGTATCTTTTTTTGCTCGACGATCATGGAAATCTCATAGAGCTTGACGATCATGGAAATTGCACATGTATGAATTGATCTTGGTTTTGTGACTCTTCGTCTCTCTTGGCGTTGTGTTCTTAGCTTCGATTATGTACAAATCACAAACCCTAATTTCGTCTTGATTTTTGGTTTTTGGGTTTACCCACACTTTTTCATTGATTTCCCCATGATTTTCGTTTCACATTTCTCAGAAAACTGAGCTCATCATCGATTTCCCTATTTCGATTTCTAATTGTTTGTCTTTTGCGATTTCATTATTCGAGTTCAAATCATAATCTCTGTTTCCTTTATAGTTTTCATACAAATATTGATTGAGTTTTTTTTTTTTTTTAATTGTGAGTACAGGCACAACGAGATGCAAGGCTCAATCCTAATACAAAATCACCGTCAGATTTTGCTCCAATGTTCAGGTCCTCTCCCACTGGTTTTTACTCTCTATCTCTGAGTTTATAAGTGCTCTGTTTGGTTGCTGAGAAAAATGTGAGGGAAAAAAAACGAGTTATTTTGTGAGGAATTTCAGGTTTTATAGACTGATTTCAATTCTAGGAGCTGTTTGTTCTCTGACACATTTTGTGAATGATTCATTGCATAGTTCGTGTGTAAATTTAGGTGTTTGAAGCTCTGTTGTGTTCCTTTTTGTTTGGTTGCTGTGAAAATGTAATGGCAAAAAAGAGATTCTTAGGAGCTGTTTGATTTTGCATTTTTTATTTATGGCATAGATTTGTGGATTTTATTGGTTAATGTGAGAAATTTAGCGATTAGAGGTTAGTGTGGAAATTGAGGTGTTAGTTTTGAATCTCTGTTGAGTTGGCTTTGTTTGGTTGGCGAGAAAATGTGAGGGGGAAACAAGTAGTTCTAGGTTAGTTTGTGTGAAAATTTAGGTTTTAGTTGATTGAAACTCTGTTGTGTTGCTTTATTGTTTGGTTATTGAGAAAATGTAATGGCAAAAAAGAGATTCTAGGTTATTTTGTTTTGAAATTGAGGTTTACAAAGTAATCCAATTCTTAGTGCCAGTTGTCCTTCAAATTTCATATTTGTTTAGTTTTTGGTAATTCATGAATGTTTCAATAGTATAGACTTGTGAACTGGCTGAGGCCGTAGCTGAATGTTTCAATTCTTAGGTTGTTCGTTCTTTGATCTTACATTTTGTGAATAAATTATAGTATAGATTTTTTGATAAGTGATTTGTAGCATAGATTTGTGGGTTTTATTGGGTAACGTGGGAAAAAGAACAATTAGAGTTTGTTAAGTGTGGAAATTGAGGTGTTAGGTTTGAATCTCTGTTTGTGTTGCTTTTTATTTGAATAGTGAGAAAATGTAAGGTGAATCAAAATACCAATTTTGATAATTTTGAGTAAACAATTTTGTTAATTATGTTTGTGATGATTTGTAATGTAATAAACTATTAATATTAATAGCTATTCCATTGAGCTACTTAGTTGATTGTTTCTTTCATGATAGATAACTTTTATGTTTGCCTCATATGGAGATTTGTACAGATAATTTGTTTTTTCTTACTTAGAAACAGAAATAAGAGTACAGAGGTTAGACCTTTCGGGAAGATTGGTTCGGGTACAACAGAGGTACTACATCTCCGGAGAACTATTCTTTTTTTTTTTTTTTACAATTCTTTACTTTGAAATTGATAAATTACAAATTGTCCCAAAAGTTTAAATAGTTAGAAAATGGAAAATTTAATTACTTGACCATTATTTTCACTCTCCCTTACATGTGAACCATATTCTCTCTTGACCAAAATGCTAAATGCATTTAGCATTTTGGTTTTGATCTTTTGTTTAGTTTGTTATTTCTTATAGATTTGTGAAATACAAATTCTTGTTGTATCCTCTGTAATTTATAATTGTTCATGTATTGTGGCAGATACCATTTTCCATGTTTTTGAGACAGCCAGGAAAAGACAACCTAGAAAGATTTATGAGACCTTCCGTGGATTCAATATCAGTGCTCAGGTAGGCGAGATTTTGTGCCTAATGCCTTTGTCCAATTTCACTTCAGATATTATATCACACTGACCTTTTCAAACAAAAGTTCAAACAAACTAGCAACATGAAATTAAAACTGGACTTGAAGAAAAGGCCATCCAACACTGAATAATTAATTAATCACATAACCTATAATACTCATCATATTTATTTTGAACTCACGTACCACATGTAATTATTGGATACTTTCGAAATATCATAAATGCATACTTCTATCTCTCACATAATTGTGGATCCCACTAATTAAATTCATGATGGAACCCACAATTCATGTGTGAGAGAGGAGTACGTATTTATTGTACTCTCGGAGTATTCAATAATTTTCCAACTACAGCAAACCAAATTTTACTTCAAGGAAACGTGTGAGGTTCGGCCTTTCCATTTGTCAGGGTCTCTCTCTCTCTCAAATATGTCGTTGACCATGAAATTTCAAAGTCGTCCAACAATAAGAGTATTGTTCAAGCAATGGATCATCCATCTATTTATATGCTTCCTTCCTGTAATAACAATTCACAAATGAGAGAGAGAGAGAGAGAGAGAGAGAGAGGAAATGACTCAAATGAGACGTGAAGATGACGATACGATAGAACTTCACAAGACACCAGGAAGTCGGTGTAGAGATATACAATAATGGAAATAACGATTCAAGAAAGAGATGATATTGTTGATCTCTACAACGCATCAGCAATTGGTTGTACAACCACATTGAAAAGTTTGATCGATAAAGTCTCACGCATCCTTCATAAAATTTCTTTGACCACTTTTAGTGAAACCCCATTACACATCAACTTTCCTTGGCCACCTTGATTTCACTAAAACTCGTTTAACTCAAAATCCTCGCCTAGCTGTCGAATTGGACTCCCACAAATGTTGTCCCCTACATTTGGCTTCCTCTGATGGCCACGTTGAGATTGTTCAATAACTATTAACTATATATGAAGATGAATGCTTGTTTCATGATCAAAATGGGAGAATTCCTCTCCACTATGCAGCAATGAGAGGACGAGTTGAAGTTGTGGAGAAGCTGATCGTTGCACGACCTGATTCAGTTCGGGTTGTACTTGACGGGAATGAGACTATTTTGCACTTGTGTGTTAAGTACAACCAATTAAAGACTTTGGACCTATTGGTAAAATCCTTGAGTGACGATGGGGATTTTCTCAATTTCAAAACCTCTGATGATGGCAACACTATCTTGCATTTAGCTGTGATGCAAAAACAAATTGAGGTAGCTTTTTATTTATTTCTTGAATATACATGCAAAAATAAATTAAGTAAAAATCATTTTACCCCACTCATGAGCACCCATAGGTCCATAACTGAATCACGTAAGTTTGCATATTGTGTATTTATTTGATTTTTTTTTTGTATTTTAAATATTTTTAGCATATACAAAATTAATTATTTGTGCCAATTGTGATTAACTATCTTTGTTTGAATTTATCAAATGTTTTGAGTATGTAAAATATTAATTAAAATTATGAAAATATTTATAATGTACTCTAATTATTTTTCAATGAAGAATATATCTAAGAGTTGCAAGGATTTCGACTTTAAATTAGCTATATTTAATTAATTTATGGTCTCATTATAGTGATATTAGCTTCCAATAACTTTATATAGTTAATTAGAGAAGAAATTTTTTTATGAATTTATAATTCTATTAATATTAGTCTTATAATTGAGATTTGGTTTCTATTTTTTCTTTTTTAAGGAATTGACCTCCTAGTTTTTTCTTTGGTTTTTCAGACGATATTCCTCTTATATTTGATTCCATAGGATATATAACAACTGTAAAATAACAGTGATATTAGTATTCATAAATTTTTAAAATTTATTGAAGTGGTAATTTCTGATTAAAATAATATCATTATCATATGTATTCACCATTGTAATTATTTTGATTTTGCCCCAATTCACAACAGGACCATCTCATCAATAAAAATCTTTTTGAATCGCTACTACACCTATTGAAAAAATAAAACAAATTAGTACATTAAAACAAGCTTTTATTTTTTTGGAAGAAAGTAACAACTTGATCACGTGGCTTTGGAAGCTGAGTTCATTAAACAGAGGAAAAAAAAAAAAATACAAAGTTTTAACTTTTAAGTACAAAACATCTTTCTTTAAAAAAATAAAATAAATAAAATACAAAACATTCTGGGGTAAAAGTACACTTTCATATTTGGCATTTATCAAAACACACTTTTTAAAATATAATTCTTTTAAATTTTCAATTTTTTAGATACAACCTTAAATATAAATAGTATTAATAAATTTTCAAAATGAATGGGATTAAGAGGTTTATTAACAAACGATGGTACATTATAAAATCATCTTTAACAAGACAATCTTCGTTTTTCTAGAATATATGCACAAAAGTATCATTCATTTTAATAAAATTATTGTTTCACAAATACACTCCATAAATACAATATTCACACTTTCATATTGGATGTCCAAATTGTTTTAAAATATCCATACTTAATAAATTGTGACACATGATGTGTACCTATTGTATACAAAAGGAGTCTAAGACAATCAAAATCCTTTTTTATGTGTTTGGTTAGAATTTTTTTAGGACTGCAACTTTTCTTTTTTTTGGTCACAATTTTTGCAACAACTTTTATATGAGTGGCTATCAATTATTTTCGCATAAACTCTACTTTTTTTCATTACTCATAGTCATATTAGAGTTGTCACAAAAGTTGTAACATAAAAGTTGTGTTCACAAGTTTTTCTACACAATTCACAATCTGTAACATTAAAATTATCACAAAAATTGTGTTTATAAATTCTCTCCTAAGGAGATGAAGAGATGAGAAGGGACCCGCAATCCAAAAAGATAATATACAAAAAATTGTATCAAGTTTAGAATCATGCCGTTTTTGGTGCAGGTAGGATTTTAAAACCCCACATTGGCTTGCTTCCGGTTGATAACCATTTTCTGCTTTTGTTGTATATATCACAATTTCTTTTTGGCTAATTGAGAAATTCTCTATCTAAGTAGCATTGATCTTTACGTTATGGTTCTCAAAAACAAATATTTTCAAAATTATAACACTTTTAAGCTTTAACTTGCAGACGGTAAAATTCTTACTTTCGGTGACTAAAGTGAAAAAAGAAGTAGATTCCCGAAACAATAAGGATTTTACAGCCTTAAAAGTGTTGGAGAATTGTCCAAAACATTTTAGTAGCTTTACCATTTGCAACATGTTATTGGATGCTAGTGCTAGGGTTGAAAGAGTGAATAATCCTAGTGAATCAGCAAAAACAACACAATCAAGGAAGAAATGGTAGAAGAATTTGTTGAAACACTTGAAATACCAAGGTAATTGGGTAGAAGAGAATCGTGGCTATATAATGGTAGTGGCTACTGTCATTACAACTATCACTTTCTAACAGGCAGCTAGCCCCCCAGGCAGTGTTTGGCCACAAAGTAGAAATGTTACTCAGTATATTGATCGTTTTGCATCTTCTAGTTATAACATCGAAGTTGATGTTGGAACATCAGTTGTAAGTTCTATCAATCCGTTGTACTACTTCTATTTCATAATATTCAACGATATCTCTTTTATTGCATCAGTCATTGTGACCTTCTTACTAATTAGTGGATTCCTGATCAAGAATAAGATTTGTATGGGCCTTTTGACAATAGCTCTATGTACTACTCTCGCATTCTTGGTAAATTAGAAACAACAATGCGACAGTCTCAAGACTCTCAACAATTGAGTTTGTGAATGGTCTCTACCCATGCAAGGTGGATTTTTTTATCCTCCTTCCCAGCCAAACAAGAAAACGGATTAAGTGAAACAGAAAAACCAAAGAAATCACCACCACCAAACTACCCAGAACCCATATTTGTGTACTAGAGAGCTCCTTATATTTCAAATTGTATAGTGAGATCGAGGTCACCATGGAGACTGTAGTTATATAGGTAATTACCAGGAATGTGAGAGTGGTACATAGAGCTACAGTCTCCATGGTGACCTCGATCTCACTATACGATTTGAAATATAAGGAACTCTCTAGTACACAAATATGGGTTCTGGGTAGTTTGGTTGTGGTGATTTCTTTGGTTTTTCTGCTTCACTTAATCCATTTTCTTGTTTGGCTGGGAAGCAGGATAAAAAAATCCACCTTGCATGGGTAGAGGCCATTCACAAACTCAATTGTTGAGAGTCTTGAGACTGTCGCATTGTTGTTTCTAATTTACCAGGAATGCGAGAGTGGTACATAGAGCTATTGTCAAGAGGCCCATACGAATCTTATTCTTGACCGGGAATCCACTAATTAGTAAGAAGGTGACAATGACTTATGCAATAAAAGAGATAGTGTTGAATATTATGAAATAGAAATAGTACAACGGATCGATAGAACCTACAACTGACGTTCTAGCATCAACTTTGATGTTATAACCAGAACATGCAAAACAATCAATATAATGAGTAACATGTCCACTTTGTGGCCAAACACTGCTTGGGGGGCTAGCTGCCTGTTGGAAAGTGATAGTTGTAATCACAGTAGCCACTACCATTATATAGCCACGATTCTCTTCTACCCAATTACCTTGGTATTTCAAGTGTTACAACAAATTCTTCCACCATTTCTTCCTTGATTGTGTTGTTTTTGCTAATTCACTTGGATTATTCACTCTTTCAACCCTAGCACCAGCATCCAATAACATGTTGCAAATGGTAAAGCTACTGAAATGTTTTGGACAATTCTCCAACATTTTTAAGGATGTAAAATCTTTGTTGTTCCGGGAATCTACTTCTTTTTTCACTTTAGTCACCGAAAGTAAGTATTTTACTGTCTGCAAATTAAAGCTTAAAGTGTTATAATTTTGAAAATATTTGTTTTTGACAACCATAACGTAAAGATCAATGCTACTTAGATAGAGAATTTCTCTATTAGCAAAAAAGAAATTGTGATATATAAAACAAATGCAGAAAATGGTTATTAACCGGAAGCAAGTCAATGTGGGGTTTTAAAATCCTGTTTGCACCAAAAACGGCATGATTCTAAACTTGATACAATTTTTTGTATATTATCTTTTTGGATTGCGGGTCCCTTCTCGTCTCTTCATCTCCTTAGGAGAGAATTTATAAACACAATTTTTGTGATAATTTTAATGTGACAGATTGTGAATTGTGTAGAAAAATTTGTGGACACAACTTTTATGTTACAACTTTTGTGATAACTATGACTATGAGTAATGGAAAAAAGTAGTGAGTTCATGTGAAAATAATTGATAACCACTCATATAAAAGTTATGCAAAAATTGTGACCCCAAAAAAAAAAAAAAAAGTTGTGGTCCTAAATAAATTCTAACCAAACACATAAAAAAGGATTTTGATTGTTTTAGACTCCTTTTGTATACAATAGGTACACATCACGTGTCACAATTTATTAAGTATGGATATTTTAAAACAATTTGGACATCCAATATGAAAGTGTGAATATTGTATTTACGGAGTGTATTTGTGAAGCAATAATTTTATTAAAAAGAATGATACTTTTGTGCATATATTCTGGAAAAACTAAGATTGTCCTGTTAAAGATGATTTTATAATGTACTATCGTTTGTTAATAAACCTTTTAATGCCCATTCATTTTGAAAATTTATTATTATTATTTATATTTAAGGTTGTATCTAAAAAATAGAAAATTTAAAAGAATTATATTTTAAAAAATGTGTTTTGATAAATGCTAAATATGAAAGTGTACTTTTATCCAAGGATGTTTTGTATTTTTATTTATTTTTTTATTTTTTTTAAAGAAGGATGTTTTGTACTTAAAAGTTAAAACTTTGTATTTTTTTTTTCTTTGTTTAATGAACTTAGCTTTCAAAGCCACGTGATCAAGTTGTTACTTTCTTTAGAAAAAAAAAAGCGTGTTTGTAATGTTCTAATTTGTTTTATTTTTTCAATAGGTGTAGTAGTGATTCAAAAGGATTTTTATTGATGAGATGGTCCTGTTGTGAATTGGAGAAAAATCAAAATAATTACAATGGTGAATACATATGATAATGATATTATTTTAATCAGAAATTACCACGTCAATAAATTTTAAAAATTTATGAATACTAATATCACTGTTATTTCCAGTTGTCCTTTGGAATCAAATATAAGAGGAATATTGTTTGAAAAAACTAGGGCAATTCCTTAAAAAAAAAAGAAAAAAAAAAAAAAAAGAAACCAAATCTCAATTATAAGACTAATATTAATCGAATTATAAATTCATAAAAATTTTCTTCTCTAATTAACTATATAAAGTTATTGGAAGCTAATATCACTATAATTAGACTATAAATTAATTAACCATAGCTATTTTAAAGTCAAAATCCTTGCAACTCTTGGATATATTTTTCACTGAAAAATCATTAGAGTAGATTATAAATATTTTCATAATTTTAATTAACATTTTACATACTCAAAACATTTGACAAATTCAAACAAAGATAGTTAATCACAATTGGCACAAATTGGCTTATCCAATAGTAAATAAATAGGTCCAAAGCCTTTAATTGGTTGTACTTAACACACAAGTGCAAAACAGTCTCATTCTCGTCAAGTACAACCCGAACTGAATCAGGTCGTGCAACGATCAGCTTCTCCACAACTTCAACTCATCCTCTCATTGCTGCATAGTGGAGAGGAATTCTCCCATTTTGATCATGAAACAAGCATGCATCATCTTCATATATAGTTAATAGTTCTTGAACAATCTCGACGTGGCCTCAGAGGAAGCCAAATGAAGGGGACAACATTTGTGGGAGTCCAATTCGACAGCTAGGTGAGAATTTTGAGTTAAAAGAGTTTTAGTGAAATCAAGGTGGCCAAGCAAAGCTGATATGTGTAATGGCGTTTCACTAAAAGTGGTCAAAGAAATTTTATGAAGGATGCGTGGGTTTTTATCGATCAAACTTTTCAATGTGGTTGTACAACCAATTGCTAATGCGTTGTAGAGATCAACAATATCATCTCCTCCTTGAATCGTTATTTCCATTATTGTATCATCTCTACACCGACTTCCTGGTATCTTATGAAACTCTATCATATCGTCATATTCACGTCTCATTTGAATCATTTCCATTCTCTCTCTCTCTCTCTTTGTGAATTGTTATTACAAGAAGGAAGCATATAAATAGATGGATGATCCATTGCTTGAGCAATACACTCTCATTGTTGGACGACTTTGAAATTTCATGGTCAATGGCATATTTGAGAGAGAGAGAGAGAGACCTTGACAAATGGAAAGATCGAACCTCACACATTTCCTTGAAGTAAAATTTGGTTTGCTGTAGGTGAAAAATTATTAAATACTCCGGGAGTACAATAAACACGTACTTCTCCCTTTCACATGAATTTAATTAGTGAGACCCACAATTATGTGAGAGAGAGGAGTATGCATTTATGATATTTTGAGAGTATCCAATAATTACCCGCAGTAGGTGAGTTCGAAATAAATGTGATGAGTATTATAGGTTATGTGATTAATTAATTATTCAGTGTTGGATGGTCTTTTCTTCAAGTCCAGTTTTAATTTCTTGTTGCCAGTTTGCTAGAACTTTTGTTTGAAAAGGTTAGTGTAATATAATATCTAAAGTGAAATTGGACAAAGGCATTAGGCTCAATATCTCGCCTACAAAAGAAAACTATGTATAGAAGATTTTGAGATTGTTTAGTTAATTTGTCTTATTTATTTATTTTTATTTTATTATTAATGAATAGTTTTACATTTTAGTTTCTTCGGATATAAATGTATTTTATTATTTAAATAAAATAAAATTCACAATATAAAATATATCAAATAGAAGCACCATGCACTGATATTATCTATTTCATAGGAACATTAAACTAATATTTATTTATTTTATTATTTGTTTTATGTTTCTCACTGTTTATAGTTTCCAAAAATCTATATTGAGAAGACTTTGTTCTTTGTTTAGTTTGGCTTATTTATTTTATTTGTTAATGTATAATTTTTCCTTTTAAATGTTTAAAGATAGAACTGAATTTTATTATTATTCAAATAAAAAATACAAAATAAACTATATCAAATGATCTATCAGAAGCACCGTGCACTAATACTATGTGTATATATATATGAGAAACCATTACATATTTTAAAAATATATGATTTAAAAAAAGTGTAAACTAATATCATGTATAATTTTAATATTTTTTTTTAAAAAGTGTATAATTTGAACAGTATAATTGTGATTATTTTTAACTAAATCCATGCATATATACACAGAGATAAACACACGTCAAATTTAATTACGTAACTTTATTAACTTTAATTGTCATTGGAAAAAAATTACATTTAAATTTAAAGACAATTATATGTTTTCGTTGTGCTTACAATGTAATTTACATTGTATCATTTAATGTAAAAGAAAATTTTCCCTAAATTTAATAGGAAAACTTGGTATATTGTGGATAACGAATTGGATAGTGTGAGCTTATCTTGACAGTTGCAACTTCTTTATCAGAAAAACTACAGTCTTGTGTGAGCTTCACTGCAAGAAATTTGGTAATTTTCAACGGTCAAAACCGTTGAAAATAGTATTAAAAATCGTCAAAAAAAGTATTTTTGACAGTTGAAATGATTGTTGAGATCCGTCACTAAAAACTATGTCGAGAATATTTTTCTACGGCATATGCAACCGTTGTAAAAAACTGTTACACATTTATCAATAGTTAATAAACGTCAAAGTGGTATTGCTTATTACTTTTATTCACTTGCGCTCAACTATTGATAAATGGTATCTTGTGATTAGTTTCAACAGTTTGTAAACGTTGAAATAAGTTTTCTTTAAAAAAATAAAAAATAAATAAATTTGGATGCACTCTTTCACGTTGATCAAAATTTAATAACCTAATGCAAAATATAAACACGTACACAATTGCATTAATACCATCAATATAATTTCCCAAATGATTTTTACAACATGTTCTAATATATTTTTCTAAATGCTTTTACAATATGTACAACTAAAACTTTTTTAAGTTGCAAATCCAGCCCAGAGGGTTCACTCAAACAAAAGTTAAAGTAACACAATAACATCGAAAATGACAAAGGAGAGATGTCAAAAGAGATTTGATTGCTATAAGGCCTTGAGCTTCTCATTCCAGTATATCTCCATCTTATCTGTAAGATTCTGTAGGCAAGAAGCAAGCAAATATTTCATCAAAACATTAACCAAAATTCAAATCAACAAAAGATGAAGAAATTAAGGTCTACCTTGTCAGAAAAGAGGTAAATAAAGCAATAACAACTACATTAAGTATTACCAAAGAAATGGAGTTTTATATATGAATGCGATTCCTTCATATATCAATAAAATAACAACTCTATTCACTTTTTCTCAATGTGGACTAGATTGCCTCTATTCAATTCCATTAGAAAATCCCAACACTTCTCCTCGCCTACATGACACATGTAAACATTGAATTTACCCCAAAAACTAATGATGTTACCAGCATAAACTCGCAATCAAACTACAATCAACTAAAATACTAAATGGCTATAAAATTAAAAAAGCAATGAAAACTCTAGCATGCACTCTTAGTAGACAAGACATTTCAATGT